>OX411309.1:127299951-127633693 GCA_948150685.1 Rhaphigaster nebulosa | reverse complement strand
AGATTTAAGTGTGCAGCACAGGTACTAGTCCCACAACAGAGATCTGCACTTACCCCAACTATAATGTTCACCAAGGTAACTGCGGACTAGCGCTTATTAACTATAAAACTGTTAACGAGAAATGAAATCACGTTATTTTGAAGACTAAGTTCTGACAGTTCCACTTACCGCAGATATTTTTTTAAAATAATGCCTAGTGGTAGATAGACACCGACACTGCTGTACAGCATAACTTGAAAGATCTGTTTATAAACAGGTTGGAAGTGACACCTTTACAATTTATTTTACTCCACCTTAGCGAACTCTCGGGGCTGATTTGTGATACATCATTGTTCACACTTTATGTTCTCAAAAGTGCAGCTCTAGCAAGGCCAGGATTTGAATTTAACGTGACAATTAAGCACCCTACTCCACATTACCTCGCCTCTTTTGTTCTACGAAAACCACTTCTAATTAACTGAAGAACATAAGTTCAAGTAGTTCTAGCGTTTCATGTAGTAGCGTACGCAAAAATTCTCCTTTTTAAAGGTCAGGTAAATTTGGTAAAAATTTATCCCTGGATAAAGCTCAGCGCCAGTAACTTTTCACTAGGGGCGCGTTATCACTGGTTTCTTCCGAGGTTACCAGAAGGTCGCCGGACTGGCACACTGTAGCGCCATTTGTGCTAACGAACTGCTTTGCATTCAATTGTAACATTCGTATTCATTGAATGATTAAAATTATTACTGCTTTTATTAGATATTATTTAAAACTAGTGCTGTCTACTTCCACTCATTACGCTCACTCAAGAGATAAACAAACCCCAAAAGTTCCTTTCCAGTTGACTTCGGGTCCTTACCGTAATTTAAAATATCACTCCTTTAAATTATTACAACTTCCCCAGCTCACCGGAAGTCGACCTCACTAGCAATTTTAAATAATATATAATTAAGGCAGTAATAATTCATTATTATTACATTATTACGAATGTTACAATAGAATACAAAGCAGTTGGTTAGCACAAATGGCGCTAGAGTGTGCTAGTCCGGCTACCTTCGGGTAACCTCGGAAGGAACCAGTGATAACGCGCCCCTAGTGTAAAGTTGTACCAAGATTTTCACAATTTACAAAGCAGTTAGCACAAATGCTGCTGAAATGACTATCACTGATAAGGCAGCTGCTCCGTAAAATTATACAAAAAATAATGAAATATTTATTATTAGTTCCTGTAAAATTACATATCAAGTATTGTATAATATAGTAAATATTAGACATTAATATACATTGTAAATATTGTTAACCTGATGATACTTAGCCATGTCTGTTTGGTTTTCATGACAGGAGAAGGTTATAAAACGGTTTTCAATATGTTCTCTAACCATGTTTTACCGGTAAACTTAGTTAAATAGTTTTTTATTTTTTTAAAAACAGTTATGACTGATTCCCACATGGCTGGATGTTTAGATGCTTTTTCCAAACAATTAGGAAGTGCGTCAATGCTAGAAAATTCTTCCAATGACTTTTATGATGAATCTGAATCTCTTTCAGAATTCGAAAAAACATTGTCGCGGATCGGTGATATTTCTGTGAAGATCAAATTGACTGGCGATAAACCTCTGGTTTGGAAAGCAGAAGGTACATACATACAAATCTTTAAATGATCAAATATGGTGAAGTTTGCATGAAGATCTGTTTTACCTGTTGGAATTGTTGAAAGATAGGTATTTTACATGTTAACTTCAGTTTTTCCAAATTTTCGATATAGTTAGAATGAATGAAATATTGTTTTGAAATGTATTTCTGCGTCTACATCATGAAATAGTGCTGTTCATAAATATGAAACACTCCATTATAAAATGATTCTGAAGATTTGAATTCGTTTTAAGTATCTATTTCCACATTTTAACTTCTGTTTTAAACTTTAATTTTAAAAAAAAATTGTCACCATTCACTAGTTTTTTGTAAATGACAACTTGTCCTACTTTAATTGTTGATGTCTTACAGAATGGCTAAAACTTCAAAAAAATCGAATACTTGGTACACTAATAGGAACCCCTGCAAATTTTCCGAAGCAAGTATCGGAAAATGGTCTACCTTTGTTACTTCTTCCTGAAGAAGTGACACTGATTATCGAAAAGAATCTAGGAAAAATTTACAGGTATAAAAAGAATAGGATATTTCCAAGTGACAAAGTGAAAGAAGAATATAGTGAATATTTGAGGAAAAATAAGGAAGAACAGGTATGATATAAAAAACTTATATATTTAACAGTTGACCATTGTTCTGAGTTATAATCTACACTATTACTATTACTGATTTAAGTGGATCGCAACTGTCGACTTCCACTCGCTCAGGAGATAATCAAGTCCTAAATGGATCATTTTCAGTTGAGGTCAGAGCCTAAATTTACATAAATACGAATCAATTCATGGTGACAGGTTATAACCTCAACATATGATCGACCATAAAGTATATAAGCACCTAAAAAAGTTATAATTTTAATTTTGATCTGTTCACTATTTGGTTGTGAAAATAAAATATTTTAGGAGACCTATTACAAAAAATTATGCAAGGAACAAGTACTTGAAAGAATTGATTCGATTATTGAGGGGAAAAAAAAGAAAAGCCTGTCAAAACTACAAAGTATTGAAGGAACAACTTCAGAAACAGAACTTGATAGAGAAGCACTTATACAAAACGAGATTGATAGAAAGGTGAAAGCTGCCACTGCTTCATACTTGATACAAGTTCCTACAGGTGGAGTTTAATAGAATTTTTTTATTTTCTCTTACTTGACTATTATAGTTACTATTTCTCTATAAACTCCTTTATTCAGCTAGTCCTTGGTTAACTGAGGAAGATCTGGAACAAGCTGAATGGACTTACCCTGTAACATCCAAAGAAAAGCTCAAGTACAGAATATTTAAAGACCTTTATGAAAAAGGATATTCGTTGACACCTTGTGCGAAATTTGGTGGAGACTTTCTTGTTTATCCAGGTAATCCATGTTATTATTAGCCAGTCTTAATCCATTATAAAGAACTTCTATGATCTCATCCAATATAAAAATAAATTTATATAAGCACTTTAATTATAACATTTTGCCTGGCAATGTCAGTATCACTATTTTTCTGTGTTTCAGGAGAACCTTGGAAGTTCCATGCATACTTTATTGTAATCTGCCTTGAATTTGAAGAAGAATTCAAGCTCAATGATCTAGTTTCAAATTCGAGAGTTAGTGTGTTTACCAGAAAAAATCTGGTTCTTGCCAGCATTGATGAGAACGACGAAATATTTTATAGCACTCTAACTTGGCCTACCAAGATATCCACATAGCTAATCTTATTTTATTGACTGAATAAATTGCTGAATCCAGATAACCAGAAAGGTATCTTGGAATGGTAATATTACTCATTTCTTAATTAATTAAATAATAATGCAATTTAAATGGCTTCTATCTTTTTCTATTTTTTAAATGGGGTTTTAATTCTAGGTTTTAAAAGTGTTCTGCTTATTTTACTAGTATCACCAGCAGGTGTCTTCTACCACTAGGATTTGAAGTTTTTTTTTTTTTACTCGGCTGTGGAGTGAAGATGTTTGTCTTAACTTTTTTTTTTTAAGAGTATTTAATTTTAAATGGTCATAATTAATCAGGTGATTATTTTTTAGTGCAATTACTATAATTTTAATGACTTGTAAGTTTAAAAAAAAAAAAAATTTGGAATATGCAGTTTATTAAGCCACTGAAATATAATGTAATTGTGAAAATAAATTTATGTTTATTAATTGATTCTTTTATTCTATATCTTATAACTTTGATTACAGATTCATAATTATTCATATACCATATCAAAAGATAATTTTATTTTAGTGATAACTCAGTAAAACACTTTTAGTTATTCAGTTTTTATTTTTAATTCAGAAGTTGCTCTGCAAAAAGTTGGCTTATTAATATTAGGCTAAAATTTTCAGAGAGCTTTATAGTACCATTTTTTAAAAGGATTGACTTGCTGAAATATCAGGGAATTTCTGAAATATGTTGGAGATTTTCTATGGTTGGGAAAAATTTGGGAATTCACAATAAATTTTAAGAAAGTCGTCATTAGTTCTAAACTTGCTTCAATTTTCATAAACCATGGGATAGCTAAATTTGACATTTAAAAGAATGAAAGGTAAGAGAGTTTAGCCGAAAAGAAAGATACTAATATGTACTACTTAGCCCTTTCAGTGAGGTAATCTAAGGAGTTGTCTTCTTCCTGCCATGCCATTTTTTTTTTAATAAAGGAAATTAAAAAAGCATACTTTATAAGCCCGTGTTTGATGCATTGTTACAATTTATATAAATGATAAGCCAATTTATTTGGTTTCAATCTGTTTAAGAAACTGTATCAAGTTTTATTATTTCAAAATAAAAGACAGAACCTTCTTCTTTGTTTAACTGTGGATCTACTAAATAATATATTACTTGTAATATAGGGGTGTGACAAGTAAGTCAATTGTAATTGACTTACTTGTCACACCCCCGATTTCCTTTATCACATTTTGTAAATATAAATGCAATTTAATCAATTTATAAAATATAAATTGTTCGTTTATTTTTCACTGGGTATTATATTGTCGTTGTGCCATGTCCTAGTCCAAAATATGAATAATATCAGCAGCCTTTTTTTATTCAATTTAAAATAAGTCATATATTATAACATTAATATGTTAATTAATAGTTCTGCTAGCCTACCGGTCCTTTTTGTCAACTCCTGACAGTTACCCTAGAGGCTGCCATCCCATACTAATCAGAGTGGGAGTGTCAAGATCCATTACTTGGGCCCACCGAGTAACGAATATCAACAAACCCAGATGGAAATCGAACCTATCCCCTCCTGAGGGAGCCAGGCACTCACTTGCCCACTTGGCCATCATAGCCTCGCTATCTAGCTTAACCCCTTCAGTGCCTAGGGGGACCAGCAATGCTCTGCGCTGTGGCCGGCGTCTCAACAGTTTAATCACCACTTTTTTTGATAAAATCTTACATCACCATTTCATCAGTTGTCGTTTTCTCTTGGAATTCAGGAAATGGTTCAGTAACATTTCTTTCTTTGAATTAAGAAGGTTGTCTGCGGAATTTGAAAAATTTTGACCCTCCCCTTTAGACCCACTCGAACCCTATTGCTTTATTTTTGTATGTTATGCTCGTAAAAACAGAGGTATATTTATGAAATTACATTACATTTTTTCTTTAACTATCTTTAATGAATTTCCGTTATTGATTTGAGAAAATTTGCAGTAGACAGTTTATGGTGACTTTGTTTTTTCTTACAAAAAAACATTGTTTGGGGTATCTTTGGACCCCTAGTGATACCTTTTGGAAGCCTAGAACAAGTGTTATTTTATTATTTTTTCTTCAATTATTCCAGTTAACAGAGGCAAGTTCATAATGATTCACTATTATTTCTTTTCATTCAAGTGCGTTCTTTTTTTTTTTCTTTTTTTAATCTATAAAAACTATTTGCCAAATACATGCATCATTTTATTAGTCTAATTTATTTTTTCCTGTAAAGAAAGATAAGTCGATAATAATTCAATATTATATCTTTTCATTCATTTGTGTTTTTTAAAATTGTTGGCAGCATTTGAGATTTGTTTCCTATACGTAATATGTATTTAAAATTTTTATAATAATTAAATTTCTTCCAACTTGACTTCAAAAGTTAAATGCAAATAAAGTTTTATCCAATTGATTTCAAAGTATTGAATAACTATAGGATTTAAGATGATATTTTGTTGATCGCAAGTTACAAGCTCGGCCACAAAGGAGGATCCGGTATGATACTGCTACATTAAAAAAAAATGTTGAAAAGGTTCTTTTAATTATTTTTCTGCTGTTTTAGAAAGTAATTGGAATACATTTATTTTTCTTGGTCCATTACTGAAAATAATAAACCAAGAAATGTAATTCACACAATTTGTATAAAATAATATTGTCTTTGAATTTTATTTGTTTGAAGTACAGGTAAGAAGAAAAAACAGAAAAATAAGGTTTTTAACCGTAATAAGGTTTTTTGGGGTGTCACATAAAGCTTGCAAGTTGGAAAAAACTTGGATTTGTTAAAGCAGAGACCTACTGTTTGTTCTTTCTTCATGCTCTGTACTAATAATATCAAAGTTATGAAAAACACAGTATGTTAATGAATTGATTGAATGACCATGAAGAACTTCTTGAAATTTAAAAGATTAGCTGTTATATAAGGTAAATAAAAAATACAATAAACAATACTGCGGCTTCACTAATTATTTTTTATTTAACTAGAAGGCAAAAATAAAATATATATATATTCTGAGCATTAGACAAGGTTATACAATTTTTAAGTACCAAAGAAAAATAACATAATGGTAAAAAGTATGGCAGATAAAGGTTTTAACAAAGATATTCATTATTTGAATATAATATTAAATGTGATGTTTAAATATTAAATATATTTTTTTTTTAACAAATCATCCTAAAAATATTTGTAGGTATATATTTCTCTAACAATGAGATCGATTATAATGTTTAATTGTGTTAAAATAATTCTTTATTTTTTAAGCGACAGCTTATATTGCAACAAATTAAAATGTGAAAACGAATGAATGACAAACCAAAAAAAATAAATATAGATATATGAGATGAGAGGACATTCAATAAAAATTACATTTTTATTTTTTCTAAAGAGTGAAACCTTTTCAAAAATCCTTAAGGCTGGTTAGTTAAGGGTAGAAACAGTACAAATATGTCACAGAATACAAAACAGTTTTGGCATCCTATATTATAGGTACAGTACATGGATACATATAAATAGCCTATATATTTTGTTTACCTCAAAGTGGTATCTAGACTGTAAGTTATGAACACATACAATTTTACTAGGTTTCCTCTTTTAACCCTCTGTCGACGCAATATATCCATGTGATAAGGCAATCAAATTTTTTTTCAGGTATAATGCATGTTTTCCTAACAATTCCATGAACTCATCAGTAGTTCCTTGCAGGGGCGAAATAGGTATTTAGGTGTATTTTTTTTCTCAATGCACTGTTGGATTAAGTACTAACGGAACGATCTATTAGCATAACCCCATTTTTTTTTAAAATATCTTTATATTGATATTTTTTTGGTCATACTTAGCAATTTATTGCTATCATGAAAAGAGGAATGAGAGTTTATTACCAGTTTAGAACCTGGATAAATGGAATTTTTTAAGAAGCTATTTTGGCTCACTTTTGAATTAATTTTGTTTCCTTATCAATTTGTAGCTTATAATTATGGCTAAAAATGTTATGCTCTAAGTAAATTTTAACCTATTTTCAATTTTTTGGATGGTCAGTTTTCATTGTTTAAACTATCAGCAATTCAAGTGTGATTTTTTTCTTGTTTAACTGTTTTGAATCTAAGAGTTAATTTTTTTGCAAAACAATGTTTTCATTATACTTTTAATTTGTTCATATATGAAGAGTCATAAGTCATCAGTGGCTACTTTCAGTAACTATAGTAAAAAAATAATATTAAATAATATCTCAATAAAACTTGACTTCATTTTTCTGTACCTCATCAGAACAAAATTGACCACCTGATTAATGCTCAACAGAGGGTTAAACAGATTTACAATTTTTATTTTCTTTAATTAGCTTGACACATATTATGGTAGACATATTATATTCTATTTATTTAAATATATATATATATTGTTTTGAATTTCAATTTATAATTATTTACACAACCTTTGTATAATTTATAGCACTACATTATTTATTTACTTATCTGTGGGCAGGACAAATGTTAAATATTCTCTATAATTCAACATCGCTTAATATATAATATATAATACATTTATAATTCTATACACATTTTCCGAAGTAATATATAAGCTATAAGTTTATCTTTAAGAAAAGCATCTGAATCAAGTTAATTTTCACTGGCTTTGACTTTGGGAAAACAGTTCTGCCCGCGAAAATTACAGACATTATCAATCATTGGCAAAATAAAAACTGTAAAAACATATGTACAAATTTTACAACAGATAGGAAGTAAGCTCTTTTAGTTACCACCAGAGCAAATTCTTTGGTATGATTAAATGGTAATACGAATCACTGGTAAATGCAAACACATTACCACATGTGTAAAAGGAAACATGTGCGAAATATTTTCTATAATATTCTGGGAACATATCTATGTATGTTAATACATAAATACAATTATTACAATATATGTACATTCCACTTTAACACATATAATACAAAATAAAATAACAGCCAATCTTAGTCGCAGGTGAACCTATATAAGGTAATCTTTGTCATGATCTAACGTTACTACAAAACTCGTCGATGAGTACTTTTTATTTATTACGTAAACAAAATATTACTAATACTATTCCAGCTTATCGTCTTTTAACTCACAACACATTCCCTTGAGAGCGATGAGCTTATTTGTTTAAAATTTATGTAAAATGCTCACAAATTAGTTACAATAATTAGAAGGAAACGGTTTGACAATAATTACATCATTTTAACAAAAAAATAAAAAGCCTAAGACTTCATACAACAGTAATATAAAACTGAGAACTATAATAATGTTAAATAAATTCAGTTACAAGATTTTTTTTTAAATGCGACAGATTTCCATTGATGAAATGTAAAGATAGTCCATATTTTCAATTGTAAATGGTATTTAATGTTGTTTGGTATATTATCAGTTAATTATTGTTTAAAATTGAATACAATCGGATTACATTGCAACTTACAGAGTATACACTTTCTTTTTTGTAATGTTTTTTTCAAAATTATTATTTAAAAAGAAAAGTAGAATCCCTCGTTTTTTTTATTAAAATGCATTTATTTTTGTTTTTATTTAAATTAATTTGATCCCTAACCCTCTCATAAAAGGATTATTTATTTTATAATCTAATAATGATGGTACATTACCTTAAGAAACCCAGCATATTTTAACAATAATAAATAAAAAAAAGCTAAAGATGAAATAAAATTATTTAACTTTTAAGAAATTCAGAGGAGGGGCATGGTCAATGAAGAATACACTAATAAGTTAAAATTATTAGTGTGTTCTTCATTGACCGCATCTCCTGACCAACTTCTTCTTAAAATTACATCTACGGTAAACTATACCTACACCAATTATTTAATCCTCTAGAAAAGGCAACTATCAGCGATGCAACCTCCCTAAATATTAATAGAAGAGTAAGATAATTGAAATGATCCTTAAAATGGTATTACAAAAAAAACATCATGAAATTTGCTTGGATCTGTCAGATCATTGCTTGTACTGATTTCAACGCCTATTCGATGTAAAAGAGGGTTACAAAAAAATATAAATTAACAATGCTTTTTCTTTTAACTTCAAAAAAGTTATGTTGGCAGGTATGTTTGGAATAATATATAAATTAAAAAAAAAAAAAAGAGTGATATACCATTAAAATGCCAGAGGAGGGAATGAACAACTTTCAGAGAAAACAAAACCAATAATTAAGAAAAAAGTATTGAATTGTTTGAAAGTTGTGTAAATTAATATAATTTATAAGGATTATTATTTTGATTTAAAATATTTTTTGTTATTATTAATAATTAGAATAAAATCTAAATGACCAACGCTTTTCAGTACAAATTGTTAATAACAAGCAGAGCAACGCGAGTGCCAAAATTACAATGATTTAGAGCTTTCAATTTATTTTTTTTTTTAAATGATAAATATTTTGATAAAATTATTAAGTATCTAACCTTTAGTAGTTTACGATAATGAGACTATTATCGGAAAGAAACAATAATTTATTGACTTAAATTTTACATTTTACAAACCTTCCTAGGAAATTAAACATACTTTGAACAGTATATATAAATATGAAATAAAACGAGTGTGGGAATTAAATGGTGTTTTTTCTTTGTCTTAATACTTCCAAGGTTTTAAAAGTTTTTAAATGCAAGAAAGGTATTTTTCTCGTTGAGTCATTTATTGACAATTTAGATATTTTTTTTAATTGATGTTGAAGATGGGGAGATGTAGGCAATAGTAACATTCAATCAATGGCCCGTTTCAAATGTGTTAATAATCTTCGAAGGCTTACAGAGGAAAATCACAGCTGAGTGGAATGAGTAACATACTAATAAAAATACTGATTGGCCATTCCAAAAAATGAAAAGCACTATAAAATGTATTCAATTTAAAATATTACCAACTATTAAACAAAACTTTTTTACATAACTAAAATCATTTAGTTTGGAATAATAAAATAAAATATTAAAACAATAAATTAAATATATGTAAACTTATACATAATAAGAGAGTAAAATATATTTTTTTAAAAATTAAATAATTTGGTAAGTTCATACCAATTTACAACTAGATATTCTATAAGTTTGAATGCCTAGGAAATCAAATAAATTGACAAATGATTTAAATTTCCTTACTTATTTTAAAGTCTGTTTAGCGTATTTTTTAGTTATTGGTCCGAAAGGCCTTGGATAAATAAAAAAATAAAATATTTTATTGGGTATGAAACATCTAATCTCTGTTACTTGCCCAATTAGTCAAAGTGTATAGGAGAGAGAAACTGTAGTATACTTATTTACTCGTAGACTAATTTCTAAAAAATGATAAGTTTA
Organism: Rhaphigaster nebulosa; assembly: GCA_948150685.1. NCBI lineage: Eukaryota > Metazoa > Arthropoda > Insecta > Hemiptera > Pentatomidae > Rhaphigaster > Rhaphigaster nebulosa. The sequence continues at coordinate 127,623,073 of OX411309.1, read as the reverse complement.
ACATTTTCTCAACAAAATGACTTTCAAGCCTACTTTTAAAAAAGTGCATTCTTAACGGATTTTTTTTCTTTTTATTTTATTAAATTAAATAATCATATTCCCATAATAACTTATGTATATATTAACATAAACAATACTTAAATACCACTCAGCTTATTTTTTTTTTTAATTATTACTTGTTTTAAATTTACAGTTAACCAGCGAGGTGACATTAACGCCAAGCAACTGAATTTATTATCAGATCATAAATGTTTGCTACAGTGAATTTCCCATTAAATTTTTCAGTCTCTAAAAATTGCACATTAGGTTTACATATTTTGCACATTTTCAAGACCATTATTCAATGTCTTCAATTTACAGGCACTTTTAGATGGCTATAGAGTGAACTGTTTTTAAATCGAGAACCATTTTGTTAAATTTATTATTTATTTCAGTTGGAAAACCATTATGATAATAATTTTAAAATTATAGAAACATTTTCAAGAGTATATTTTTGTACTTGTATCTAAATAAATAAAGAAGAAAATACTTCAGCCAAAATATCATAATCTGATTTATATCAAATAAACTTCTTGTCCTGATTCCTTCCAAATCAATTATTTTATCAAATAAATTAATTGAATTAAAAGAAAAAAAAATGGTTCATTGAAAAGAAAAAACTAAGATTTTTCTAGGCATCCAGTCTCATGCACGCTCAACGACAGTTTTAAACACACAATTCAAAAATACAAAACCAAAACTGAAGTTCCAATAATTCTCAAAAATTGTAATACTTTTCTAAAATTATACTTATTCATCACATTATTAATTTTCTAAAATCTGACTTAATCATTTTCATTGTTTTTTAGATAATAATACACTTAAAACACATCAAACAATACTCTACACCTACATTACATGTTTCAATAAATACTTATCACATCTACATATTAAAATAAATATACTTCGGACCTCTGTTCAACTTAAAATTTAAAAAAACAAAAACTATTTTAAAAAATGTTAAAACAAAAATAGTATCACATCATAAAAGGTATTTACCAAAGGCTAAAATCTCAGGGACTAATATACTCAATAAGAGGCGTATCTAAAAAAGAAGATGTGCGACACGAGCGGCTCAATCCTGAATCATATGGACAAAGCTGATAGGGAACATGCCACGCACAGAAGGCTCCCTTTCTAGTGCACCCTCCATCCAGTTCTCGTCCTCAGTTGACATGGATGTTACCAGGATGATATCTCCCTCTCTGAATGAGAGTTCGTCTTCATTATCTGCCTGGCAGTCATAGAGGGCGCGACATCTAGGAGGGCCTGGTGTCTCCTCTAGAGGGCAGTAGAAGTAAGGCTGCAACAGAAAAAAGCACATGCCATACTTTCGAGTTGAGTACATACAATTAATTTAATATTTGGTTCAACAGTACCAAAAAGAAAACTTTTATGAGCTTCATAACTATAATTTTACTAAATTTTATTTTGTGACCTTATAGCAAAGAGGACTAAAAATAGCATGAATACATAATGCAACTAAGTACTAATTGTTGTTAAACAACGGCTTAAGTAAATAAAAAACTATTATATAAGCAATACTTCAAAGTTTAGCTTTTTTTGCATATAAATGAGCAATTATCTATAATAATTTTTTGCTCACTGAGTCTGTGAAGAAACTGTAATTATCTCACATTTTTTTTTTCATTAATCATAACTTTTTTTCATTTAAACCTCAGCCCAAACAGTCAAATCCAACATGATAAAACTTCTCAACTAATAGAAAATAAGGTGTTTTGCATTTAATTTTTTCAAAAATTATATAAATGTATTTTTATTCTTTAATTTTTAAGTTTTATATAAAAAAAAGTTGCTAATTTTATCCAAAACTACTAAAGTGAATTCAAGATAATTTTATGGAGTCAATTTTAATAAAATAATATGAAAATAAAAAAAAAATGTGAAAGAGCATATACTAAAATTGAAAATTTAAACTCAAAACAAAATGACAAAATCTCTCATGACTTTTTTAACATTGGATTTTCTACATCATTTTAATACAATATGCTGAATAGATTAGTTTTTATGGAATACTGATAAAAAATAATGACAAAATGAAAAGCATTGTTTTAAATAAATGAAAATATTTTCACTATCAATGAAGAAACATTTTACTGGCAAGATATAAATCATTGCAAGCACTTGAAATTATTTTATAAAATGAAGCCCACATGCTCTTGTTATATAATGTATTCTTGTTAAGAAAAACAAAACAGAAAACAAAGCGATGAAATTATAAATGTTATAATATAAGTAGATAATATAATATTATTAGGATCAATAACAAAAGGGTACACAAATAATAATTGCATATGATGCTATTCAAGTGACAATCGCATCATGCAAAGTCTTAATATTGTCAGTTACATGCAGAAAAGTAATTAAACTACATGATTAAATTTTTAGACAATAATTTCTGTTCTGTTACAATAAAATAAATAACATATTTAATCAAATATATCACTCGTATCAAAATTATAATAAAAAAAGTTATTTCACAGAACAAAAACAATTATAATGAATTTGTGAAAAAGATGAACATGAACCAAGCAAAATAATATTTAACCGAAACAAGACAACACCAAGTCGAGAGAATGTCTTTACCTCATTCTCCTCGGGGTAGCTTTCTAGAACTGAACCATCTGTTTTTTTCTGTAAAAAGAGAATTAGCCATTCTCAGGGAATCAGATTTAATCATAAAGAATTGAAAATATAATTCAAATATAAAAGAAATCTAATTGAACACTTGGCTTTTAAAATAGTTCCATACTTTCAAAAATCCATAACATCAAAAACTACACAATCTGCTTTTTAATACGTAAATGAACTTAATTTCAATATACCAAAATGATTCTTCAAAAGGGAGAGGAGGAATCCTATATATACAACATAATCTCCTTAAATGGTATGCACCTGCCAGTTTCTTGATGAAATTTCAGTAATTAACGAAACAATCAATATATTTCAGAGAGTTTTAACAAATATTGGCCTTTAAAATGAATAATTTATTTTTTTAAATTTATATGACCTAAATTGAAATTTTAGTGGTCACATCCTTTGAGACTTTCAGTGGCAAACTCAAAGAGGAATAACTCTCAGTAAAGCAAACTGAATTTTTAAGAAAAATACAAAATTCATTGTTTTTCCTGAAAAAATTGGGCCACTATACCAACAAGTTTAACACTGACTAACTGAACATTCACATACAATTCCAAACTATCAAGGAAACACTGAGGGGTAAGAATTGTTATAAACTGAGCAGGTTTTGACTTCGGAGGAACTTCAATGAATACAACTGTTGTATGAAAGGGTTAAAGCAGAGGGATATACTGAACCAAGAAACTCAAAATATGACATCAACTCCTAGTGTAAAGGAGACACGATATATTTTGTAATGAAATCAATTCAACAAAAATCCTAAGTTAAATTACCCCTAGCATAACCACAATGAGCTAATCATGCATTGTGCCTTTCTTAAAAAACAGGGAGCAGTAGAAGCTAATGTTGGTACTGAAAGGGAGGCACTGACCCACAAAGGTTGAGAATTGCTGCTCTTAACTGCTAAATTGTTGGTCACAAAGAAAATAAATCCTAGATCAGAACAAATAGGAAGATTAGAATGAGGTTGTATAAAGAGAGAGATTAAATCTAAACAAATTTTCTGCTGGGTCTGGCATCATATATGGTGTCAACCATTATCCTGTTGCTTTGGATCCATTGGTATATTTTCTAGTTAGACATCGCACTAATTATAATGTCTAATATGTAGTTATCTCTTACCTTCCTCGGAGGAGGAACAGGATTTGGAGGTTCTGCATCGGACGCTAGCGAGGTTATACTCTCTGTCGACTGCCCGTTTGATAGCCGCGGTGAAGGGGCAGGTGGTGGAGGACCCCTCGGCCTCTGAATACTCCCTGCCAGTGAAATATTTAATTAGCAACACAAAATAAAAATAAAGTACTATGATTATAACTTCGAATGCTAACCCTTGAGGTAATAAGATTTGGAAATGGAAAATATTATTAATTTTAAAAAATAGTTCTAATACTTCTTATTGTATAAAGAATAGAAAGACAGCTTACCCGTTTTGTCGATTCCCGTGGCTTTAAGTGCTGGAATTTCCCCAGGAGGAATGACTAATTTGGCACCAGCTGCAACTAATATATAATATTACACTGCATATTATAATCAAAATTGTACATATAAATAATAAAACTAAGGTCAAAACAAATTGATGTTCCAAAATGACTTTAAATAATAAGTATAAATTCAAAATTTTAAATTGTAATATTTTATGACCAACAATTTTTAAACGATTCTTATAACAATCCTATAATCTCTCACACACATATATATATATTTATAAAACAAAAAAAAATTACCGAGATGTACAGCCCGAGTTGAGTCAGTTGATGGAGATCTCTTGTGATAGGATGGGTTTGGATCGGAGGGACTGCGGTTATGGGTAGCGGGCAAGGTAGAATAACTGTAGCCCTGCGGAGGTGGCAGCGGTGCGGCTCTCTTCTTTACCGAGCCCAGTGTACCCATATCCGGAATCACTGGCTGTGCTGGAGGCTTTTTGCTAATGGGGTGACAAGCTACTGCAATAATAACACAAATATAAACAGCTTCTCCTCTATAAATAACACATAATCTACATAAAAGGAAATTTCATAATAATTATCTAACACAGTTGCAATATTTTTGTTTACATTAAAAGATTACAATGTATGATTACAATTAAAAATAAAATATTCATATTATGATTCGATGAAAAACAATATTTCAATAAAAATGGGACTATTTGTGAAAGAAAATGATTAACAAAAAGGAATTTCGGACTACAGCTATGGCTCGTAATGAATTAAATCAATTTTTAAACATCAATACAAAATTTCCAAAGAGCAAATACTGACAGAATGACATTACTGGAAAGTACATTTTGTACCTACTGTCAAAAATTTAGGTTGAAGAGTAAAGTGGCCAATTACATTAAATACTGTTACCAAATCAACTAACTGAATCAAAGAAAAATTAATGTTACTTGATTGACTGGCAAGTTTATGATGAATAAATAATCGGGGTGTAGTCAACATAGTATATTTTTTTTAGTACAAGCTGAGTCATGTGAGCCATCATCGGGGCTATTTTGGTTCAAAACGATAACAGAACATTCGGTTCAATGCTGACTGCATACTGATTATTTATTTCATCAGAACCAAGGAAAAGTGTGCCCACTAACAACATTAGTCAGTTAAAGAGAAATTATTTAAAAAATGAAACTATTATGGCAACACAAGGAATAAAAAATGAATGAAAGTGATTTTATTAAGAGAATTTGGCAGTAATATAGAAACAGGTTAATTATTTTTGGATTCATAAAAATAGCTCATTAAAGTTCATGACAGAAAACTTTCTAACCAACCCAAAACATGAAGTGTTAAATATAGAAACATAGCCTCACTTTGATGGTGTTGAGGTTTTTTTGCGTGAGGGAGTGGTGGAGGAGGCTGACGGAAACTGCCTGACTTGAGACTATCACAAGTAGATGACCGTGACCTCATATTTACAGGTGACTCAGCATAGCTTGGCGGCCGAGAAGCTGTTTTTCTCTCAGGTGTCACACAGCCATTCTAAAATTAAACATAAGAAACTTCTAAATAATTTTATCTGGTACAATAAATACATACTGCAACAAAATTAAAGGGCCATTAAAAAAAGTATACAATTCATTCTGTTTAGAAGAATAAGGCATTCAATACTTTGTCACTAGAGCAGAGAAGACTGTTATTAGTGATGGGCCAACAAAAACAAATTAATCATTTGATAACATTATCAAATTTATTAAAATTGTACAAAAATTTAAAGAAACAGTTAAAGGGGGAAAATGCTAAATTCTGTTTACTTGGGTGCTTAGCATCACTTATTGCCATCGCAAGCTTGAATTGAACAGCGTGCATATGCCATGGTATGCTCATGTGAGGTGCCTAATGTTCTGCTGCGGAAGTCTTGCATATGCCATGGTATGCTCATGTGAGGTGCCTAATGTTCTGCTGCGGAAGTCTTGCATATGCCATGGTATGCTCATGTGAGGTGCCTAATGTTCTGCTGCGGAAGTCTTGCATATGCCATGGTATGCTCATGTGAGGTGCCTAATGTTCTGCTGCGGAAGTCTTTCCCATTCTTCTAATATGGCTTGTTACAGTTTTCATAAATTCTGTGGTTGTTCAAAATGATTGTCAATATTCAAGATTCAGCTGCTCCCATAAGTTTTCAAATCAGGGCTGCATGCTCATCAGTTGTTTGCATTTATGAATTCAAGCATATTTGCAATATGAAGGCGGGCCCCATCATTCATACAAATGAATTGGTCCCTACCAATAAGTGCTCTTCCATTGGCATGGCTTAGCACTTTGGTTAAGAACCACTGCGCTGTCCAACTTCTATTCGTGAACACAACCAAATTACTTTTGTCAGTAAAACAGATTCGTACTCACACTATAATTGAACCACCACCAAATGGTGATGTTGGTTGAAGAATATAGAGTAGGCGAGATTTGTTTCCCAATTCCACACTGTAATTCTGTATCTTGGGCCAATTTTCCTCAACTGATCATGAACAGTTTGAGCAGAAAGCACCATTCTTGTGGCGTGTCTGTCACTTTGTAGTGCTAGTGATATGGTCTAACAATTTTCAAAGGCTTATAGTCGTATGAATTATAGTCCTTATTTAATGATGTGGATCTTGCCCGACCCTGCCCTGGCTATCTTGTGAATTCACCTGTCTACTGGTACCTTTCTCCATAATGCCAGGATTACAGAATGTCTGATCGCAAATCGACAGCCTACTTCCAATATCCCTCAATTAACCTATACACACCAAATTCGAGAAGATGCCACCGTAAGGCTTGTCGGGGTCCCTAACATACAAAACAATATCGAACGTCAAAGGGAACAGCAAGACACATCATTAAAGGCTTATAAGAGATAAGGTAAAGAAAAATCCTATATCAGTCAATCGGAACATTTTATGGTAACAAGGAGGAAAAATGGCCCAGGAAAACATTAGCCTCTCTCAGATTTATCTTAAACCGCAATTTATTCTCTTCAATACATGTTCCAAAGTACACTCATTCAAGTGGAAGAAAGACAGCAAAAAGTGGCCCTTTAATTGTTTTGCCGTATGTATATGTAAATAAGAAATGTGCTCACATTTTTTCAAGAAAACTCAAAAAATATTTTAAAGAAAACCTAACTAATTAATAAGATGAGTTTAAGGATTTTTTAAAAAGTATATAATATGATTCATTTAAAAAAAAACACAAGACAAACATATAAATTAACTTGTTAAACATAAAATAGATCAATTTACCCTATCCTCTATAATAGTCTCGTCATCAGAAAAATCTGTAGAGCCATCATCATGTGTTAAATTCCAGTCAATGTTGATGTTCTCAAATAGCGATTTTTGCCTTTGGAGGGCATGACGAATCTTTTAACAAAAGGTATATGATGTTAGTCAAATGAATTAATGTAAATTAATTATTTTTTAAAAGCTTAATTTAATTATGTCAAGATATTTTGACAAGAATCAGTTTAATTTCTTATTAAAGAGAAATAAATAAATCAATATTAGAACTTAATAACGAAATTATTATAGATCAATTGCATACACCGGTCCTTCCATTTAAAAGACACTTTTGTGTGCCTTTGCCACTTTCATCTATCTGTAATATGTCTAATATAATACACTGGAAGGAAAAACAAAAAATGGACACTTTTCCCAAAAAACGCTTTCACCAAATGCTTAGAGAGGTCATTTGTTTAGTCCAGATCTAAACCATATTGAACTTCTATGATATGAATTGTCAGGATGAATAAAGAGAAACCCAACTGTACGAGGATCGCTTAAAAAATTTATGGTAGTTCTGATGGAAAAATCTAAAAATATTCCTCAGCAATTATTCAAAACCTCATTAGGTCAAAGCCAAATGAAATGCAGGCCAAAATAAACACAAGAAAAGGAAAAAAAACATTAAAATTTTTATTTACAGAAAACATTCTTTAAATAAATACGTTTTTTTAATATATAATTTTAATTATATTCCTCATTTGTTTCTTATAGAGACTAGAACAAGCAGAGTGACCAATTCTTCTTGTATCTGGATCTTTTAAAATCTGATATTTAAAGTTAAAAAAGCATGTCAATAATAAACCCTTTAAGTTTGATCGAATTATGTTTAAAACATCAAAATTAAAAATATTATAAGTTAATTCGGAGTATATTGATTAATGTGAATTTCTGATGAGGCCAAATTTACCATTTCAATACTGAGAGGTATTAATTTCATTATATCAGAGAAGAGAATTAGGCAATATAGTGGATAAAGTGCTGGGCTTTGTCATGAATGATTGAACCCAGCTCACATTTTGGTTTCAAATGTACTTCTGGTAAGGAATTTTTGCACTTAGTCATGCTGGAAACGATGGATTGGCAGATACTTCTTGATAGACCCAGGCTCCATTCAACTCTAAAAGAATGAGTATTGACATTAGTCAAGGGATCGATCAGATGAGTGTAGCACATTGTTGACTAGTGTTTACACTATCTCCCAAGAATATTACAGTTCGAGAGTCAGGCAATGCCTACAAACATCTACCAGTGCCTATAACTGTAGCTGAATTAATATATTTTTCAAATTAAATACATACATTGCTATGACTATAACTTGACTTTATTTCCAATATTTTTTATCTGAAAGGTTCTGTAATATTATATACCATGTTTAAATGGAGAGACAGGTGTATATTAAATAAAAATATAATTTTAAAACTGTAATTAGTAAGTTTTTAGGAAAAATAAACTGCCATCTTATTAACATTTCCAAATTATTAATATTAGCAATATATGTTGAGAATATGATTACGACTTCATTTATTCAACTCATCTCTAGGAAACTTATTATTAATAAATTATTACGAGCTGGTTCTCAGTTTATTTCACTTTTGAAGGTGGCCACACACAGCCAAGCATTATGATTGAGCAATCCCCTAAATGACTGATTGAATTCGAATCATGCATGCTTGATGAAGCAAAACTGATAGTGTGTAGCAGTGTCGACTTGATCAAGCCTATGTTGCTAGATCGCAGATTTCTCCCTAAATTTAGGCCCGACACGAGAGAGATCAGCTGGGGTCGCAGCCCCAGGTTATATATATTTAAACTTATTCGTTCTGTTAAGACTTGATAAATTTTTCTAGGCCCCATAAATATTAAACTCACCACTGAAACATAACCTCGTCCTTTTTAATTTATGCAAAAAGATTATGTAAAGATATTAAATAATTATTATATAAAATAAGGAATACTATATAATAAAAATAAAATCTGATCAGTAGGAGCCGAAAGGGGCCCAGACCTCGGGCCTGTGACCCCTGCTGATTCCTCTCTTGTTGGACATAAATCTAAGGAGAAAACCACAATCTGGCACCAAAGGCTAGATCAAGCCAGCCACCGACCATCGACCACACACGATGAGTTTTTGATCAAGTATGCATGATTTGAATTAAATCAATCATACATCGTCTTGTTCAATCATAATGCTTCAACAAAATTATACCACACATGGTCAAGTATGCTTGAACAGAATGATTAATCAAGCATGCTTGACTGTATGTGGTTACTATTAGCGATAATTACCAGCTTATAATAATTTATTTTTAATTCTTTATTTAATTTTATTCATGAAGGTACTGGAAGAGAAATACTGACCAACTCTTCACATGAGGTGTGGCCTCTTTCCTGTGCAATGTCGAGGGGTGTCTTATCCTGGGCATTGTGTAGCACTGGATCGGCACCACTTCTCAACAGTAGCTTCATGCATTCTGTTTTATCATGAAGTGCAGCCATGTGAAGAGCACTATCACCTCCTCTGTAAAAAAAAAAAAATTCTCACTGCTTATATTTTATTGATGAAGATTGTTAAAATGGGAATTCATTTATTGAAGAACAGAAATAAATGATGATCTAATCACATTGAAAACAACTGTTTTAATGAACATTACCTGTCACCCGCTACTACAGTCTGCCTGTCAATGCCTGATGAAGACATATTTTGTACTAAAAAGTCAACAAGATGAAGGGAAGCACCCATCTCCCTTATCACAGCCAAATGAAGAGCAGTTTCACCACAATCCTATGTCAAATATTTTATTATTATTATGCATTTGCTGTTAATAATAGATTTTTAAAAAGTATTTGAAACAACTGAACAGATTTATAAGGAAAATAATATATATAAACAGCATACCAAAACTTTAAGACCACCTAAACTTCCAAGTTTAGCATTATAATTTATACAATAAATTATAATTTATACATTTATATAATTATAGCATTATAATTTATACATGCTGAAAATGTTTTATTATGTAGCAGAATAAACATCACAAACACTCTTCCAAGTTATGCAGAGGATTTTTGAAAAAAAGAGAAGAGGAAGGAGTATTAATAATCATGGTCACCACATTCTCCACATTGCTTTGCAACATGCAGATAAAACTTAGATAAAGTTTACCTAATAATTAACTTTTCATAAAAGTTTTTTTTAATGTTTCAACCCTAATACTTCTTTGGAACTCAGAAGGAAGGGAACCTGCAATGTTTATAGAGGCTAAAATGTATTTTAATAATTTTATAAAATTTGTTGAACAAATAATCTATAATTAAAATAAAAAATAACAGTTGATATAACATAAAAAAAAAACATAAATGAAAAATGTATTTTACTACAGGTACTCCTCACTTTGCGACCTATCTGCCTCATAACCACTTACACTTACGACCAATTGAGTATCTATCTGCAATTTGGGTTAAGCTTGAGTGTCCGTTACTGGCGAATGGTGACATGTGATTTGAAATTGACACATTTGACCATTTCCATGATTTTAAAGGATAAAGTTAGAGTAAAAGAGGCAGTGAAATCATCAGCAGGATTTAAAGCACGTATAACTAGGCAGCGAAAAGGTCTAATTGATGAGATGGAGAACTTTTTGGCGATCTAATTTCATTTGACTGCACACCAAGCTTAATCACAGTACTCATCCTAGGTGAGGTCATGGTGGACGAGAGTATTAAGGCCTCACCTTAGCAACCTTGAGTCTGGTTCGAATCCAGCCTGGGGAGGTTGAAATTTATTTCGTGGGGGACCCACAGAATGAATCTCGACCTTCCCAATTTGGTTAGAATACGTTACTAGGTTATTAGGTGGTAACTTGCCAAGATTCGGAATAATAACAAAATGTAAATGATATTTAAAAAAAATCATTAACTTCAACATTCATTTTCTCAAAAAATAACAATGTAAAATTGAAACACTTCATATCATTTAAAAAGGGGTTTGTCCTCTCTTAGCTAAAAATAAACTTCTGGTGGTTTCCTAAAGTTTAAAGTAATGCACATTATTTTTAAGCATAATGAATAAGTAGGAAAGTTAAAATATCTGGGTTCCCCAATATCTATAATCAATGAAATTTAAGATGAAACAAAGGCAAGGTTAAAGGTGGAAAATTGGTACTTCTCAGTTTCAAAACTATTCAGTTCATATCTACTGACAAGAAACCTGTAAAACTTCCAACTGTTTTATACGGATGCAAAATGTGGCCTTTAATGTTAATGGAAAAACAATATCTTAAGTTTTTTAAAACAAACTATTGTGTACAAAATTTGTTTGGTTTGGAAATGAATATTATTTGGTAAGATGGCATTATCTATACCCAGCAATTATAATTGAAGTACTAAGATTCGCAGCGAACGAAAAGGGCTATATAATGAAGAAATAACTAAAATGGTAATGAGCACTGAACCAACAGGTAAACGACTGACAGGAGAATTATATATGTGACCAGAGATTGTTATTAGTATCAGAATCAAAACTCGAGGTTAGGTCTTACTATTATAACTTTGACTTATTGAAAATTGTAGACAATATAATAAAAAGTGAAGTTGTTAAACCACTTCACCTAACTAGATAAATTCTACAGATTAAATCACCTCAAAACTAATGATCTATTAAGTAAAACTTAAAATAAAGAAAAATAAATGTCTAATTACCGATGATGGTAAAGGAGCTCCTAAATCGACTCCTTCAGCAAACACTTGGAGCAGATGATATAGGTTCTTATTGTTGACAGCATGTTCTAAATCTGACAGCAGGTCATGTTCATCAGAACATGTAGTCATTGCATACTTTTTATCAACATATTTAGCCCTGATGAAATCATACCTTTCTTCCCTAAAGCAAAACAAAACAAGAAATAATTTATTTTATTTCCAATAATTAAAGATAAAAAATAAAACAGAAACTGAAATATGGGTTCTTCCTATCAAATTAAACTGTATAAAATCAGGAAGAATAAAATAACACAACAAAATTATAATATCCCAGTGTTTGATAGGTTTAGTTTCATTCGAACAATAATGCACAAACCCTTTTTTTAATATAATGGTGGGTTTAACACGAGAAAACATTCACAAATGGCCTCGGAGGTGGATCGTCTTATAGGGAACGCTCCGGCAGGGAAAAATCACTGCCAAGGAAATGGAGTTTGTGGAAGAGGTATGCTGCTACCATATTGATATTTTGCAGTTAGTGAGTGAAAAAAAAGGCAATGGAGAATTACGGCTGTATAAGAGTCCTTCTATGATCTTTTCTGGCGTCGCACCTGGTATTAGAACACAATGATAACAATTCATGATAACAATGTTTCAGACTATTTTTCTGAAATTTACTAGTTGTTTTTTACTTTTCTTTGCAACAAAGTGGCAGATATATCAAAATCTCAATACGGAAATTCGTATTGTTTAGCATAAAATGAATCCTTCAATGAATACTTGGGTGCATACTTTGGCCACAAAATAGAAAAAAAAAAAATTTAATTCGAGATTGTACAAATGTAATATATTCACTTGCGTAGATATGAAAATGAAGTATGTTGAACTTTAAACAAAAACAGCTTTAAAGTAATAAATAAGTATTTTACTATAGTCCAATCAAATAGGGACCAGAAGGAGGTCTCGGTAGAAAGTTATGGAGAAGTTCTAAAAATTTACTAGTTTGTATTTTTTTGGGGTGCAGATTTCGAATTTCAACTTTTCCATCTCAAATTTTCACCGAAAATAGAAAAAGGTTCAAAAAATTAATTTCAAAATTCCGTCTCGTAATTTCGACTCGTGCTCGCTCAAAACAGAGTGGCTAAACAAAAAAATCATTAGAATCAATAGTGTAAGAAATTTAAACTTCTCAGTTTAATGCAAAATGAATATCAGAGGTTTTTTGAATAATGCATGATTTTCAAGTTACGAGAAAAAAAACGAATCCAAAAGTTCTTTTTTTGCATTTATTTTATATACCCAGTGAGCATTGGAGTTGACAAAGTTGATATTCGTAATCAGCACCCTGAAAAACATATATAAGCAAATGCTCCTAAACGATGCCCCGGATGAAAAAAATATATGGGAATTTATTTTGTGATGTAAAATATTTAAATTTAAATTTCATTTCATTATCGAAATTCCTTTATTAAAAAAAAATGGAATAATCCCAAAACTTTTAATTAACATACCGGCACTAATATTTTTTTTCTTTATCTCCTCTGTTTTGAAGCGAATGCGAGTCAAAATTAACTTTTTCTATTTCCATTGAAAATTTGAGGTAGAAAAGTTGAAATTCGAAATCAGCACCCCAAAAACACAAACGAGTAAATTTTCAGAACGCCTCCATAACTTTCCACCGAGACCCCTTTCTGGTCTCAATTAGACTGGACCAAATGGTTCTATTGACATATTTCCTTTTTCTTAAAGATAAAGTTCATAAAGAAAAAATATAACAAGCCATTGTAGCAAAAAATTTACTTATAACCCTTAATCCAAAAATCACAGATTTCATATTTATATCAAATTAAACTTGCTCAGTTCACAAAGGGATTCTGTGGAGCCCTTTAGACTATCAAATCAGATAAACTGTTTAAATCAGGCAAAATATGTTGGTTTTGGGTTATGTAATCACAATTACATGATTGTGATTATGATTACATAATTACAATCAAAATCATGGCCATGATTACCATTATAATCATGTAATCAAGTTATTTTTTTAATTATATACCTAATCATAATTATTGATTATGATTATGCCCATCTCTGGATGCAGGTATATGCCCCAACTGAGGCTGCGGATGTCCTTGATAAAGAACTGTTTAACACTTATCTGGAAAAGGCTATAAAGAGAGGTATAAGCCTCAGAAGAAGAAGGTCCAAGAAAAGGTAGAAGAAAAAGGAGCATCACAGAAATGGATCACTCTAATTCTCGCACTAGAAATGCTTTCAGGAGAGCTTACAGCGCAATGGGACCACATGCAAGAGAAAGAATTACTAATAACAATGGTAAACAAATGTTGAAATTTTTCATTGATAATCATCTGCTTATAGGGAATTCATTCTATCCTCACATTTAAGGATTATTACATTTTAATTATTACATTTGTTACATTTTCAGCTTCAGAAAGGAATGTAAATTCTATTATTGACTATTTCCTGTATAGCAAAGAATTAGAGAATATGTTGCAGATGTGAAAGTCATAAGAGGTGCTGAAATATAAAGCGATCATATGCTTGACCAAAGTATAAAGCGACCATTGCTTAGATGATACCCAGATAATAAGAGAAAGGAAGCAAGCATACTTCAGAATCATTCAAAGAGAAATCACTATGAGATTGAACTCTGCCAACAACTACAGGAATTGGATATGAATCAGGACCTCGATAACTTCAGGTCGAAAATGAAAACATGCATAAAAGAAACAGCAATGTCACTATGCGGAAAAGCTGATCTGTACCAAAGGAAAACAAACTTCTTGGAGGAATGAGGTGTTTAAAAGAATAATTAAAGAGAAAAAAGTTGCTTGGAAGAACTACTGCCGAAAGGAGATGTTTCAAAAAAAAGAAATTTTAGAAACATCTTTCACAAACAACATTTCTCTTCTGAACCAACGATTCCAGTCCAGATAGACAAAGGAAATGAAGATCCATACAAGGACATTCTAAAGAAAGATGAAGTGGAGCAAGCTATATTAAAGATAAAGACTGGGAAAGCTCCAGTATCTATGAAATATGGAGGTATGGAAGTGATAAAAACTGTACAGAACCTCTTTCAAAAAGTATATGAAGAAAAGAGAATACCATAAGAGTGATTAATTATTGTACCAATATATAAGGGGACCAAAAAGATTGTGCAAATTATAGCACCATCTGTTTAACCCCTGCGATATACAAAAAATCCAGAGAGGAGATATGGGAAGCCCTGGAAAGGAAAAATATGCCTAAAGGTTCAACAGATAACATAAAGTCTATCTATCATGATCCAAAAGGCCAGGTGAGAATAAATGGAGAAGAATCAAAGGAATTTAACATCCAGAAGGGGATCAATCAGGGAGATAGCCTAAGTCTTATACTGTTCTATTTACTTTACAGTACTTTCTACTGCTGGATGAAGTTGCAACAGTATGCAAACAACCGAACGGAGAGAACGTACTTAGGAAAACTGAATCTTCTCCCAATCGTTATTCAGAATTAGCTCTATGCAGATGACATAGTGCTCATTTTGGATTCGCCAGTAAAACTACAGCAATCTGTTACAGAATGGAATAAATAACTCCTGTGAAAAGGTAGAGTATTAACATAACAAAAAGCAAAATCCTTCTGATGAGCAGAAACCAAGGAGAGGTACATATAAACATAAACCTGTAAGATCAGAATTAGCTGGTTTCACAAGGGTGAATATTTAATAATCTTAAAAACATTTTTTATTTTTTTTAATAAATAAAGGAATAGTGATTTCCAAAATTAGGATAAATCTAAACCGACACTATCAATTAAATTTAATGGAGTTTTAACAGAGATGGATAGAATAAAATGAAAGCTTTTTTTTAACTACTTCTAAAATTAAAAAATGAGTAATCACATGGAGCTTGATGGTGTAGGTTTGCTACCCGAGTGCAATGTAGCCTCCATTACTTCATTAAAACCTTGATTAGTCATATGCCTTGCTAGAAGTAACTGTGATGTACCAAGATGGTCTAATGTAAGACTCTGTATTCTGGAAATGTGCACGCCAAGATCTCGATGGATGCCAGAACATTCAATACAGACAACGACACCAAAGTTTATACACAGCCATGTAGTGTCTGAACAGAAAAAATAAAATAGTAAATTAAATAAAACAATATACTAATGAAAATTAAAAAAGAAATTAAATTAACAAAGCATACCATTTTGTGAATTGCAGTCGCAGCACCTATCATTACTTGGTAACCGTTGGATATGCCTAATGATGGCCTGCTGGAGTTCTAAAAGGCTTGGATTAGTTGTAGCACCACCTGACGATTTGCTACCATCATCAAAGGCTTTTAAAAGTGCACCCTCTTTACAATTTACAAGAACCGACATCCAGGCTCTTTGATCATTTTCATCTTCAGCTTGAAAGTGATAAGTACGATTGTCTGAAAAGATATATACAAACAATAAAACTATATTTATTTCATTTGTGGAATAATTGCCATAGCCCTTAGGATATTACAATTTTTGTTTTATTCATTTATATATATAAGCAATATTACTCTCAAATATATTACTCAAAAGATAATAAATATATAATCATTAGAAGGGTAGATAATTAAAATCATACTAACATGATACTAGATCAAAACATCTTTTGTCATCTGGGACAAGTTTGATCTGGCAGGTGAGAAGGTTAACTCGAACTGGAGGTTTTGACTCATCACCATGGCATATATCAAGAAAGCCATCGGCTTGGACACAACATCGTCTTTTCTGCCATACCCTTCTCATCTTTCCTTCAGACTTCTTCAATAAATGCCCGGTTCTGGTGAGGCCGGCTCCTTTGTCACCCTGCAGTTGATGAAGTGAATATCCCGCTCCCTTCTCAGGTGTATGCCCCATCTGAATTTGAAACAAAAAAGATATTACAATACATTTATTTTTCAAGTTAATTTACACCATTAAATCATGATCATGATCATGATCATAAATTTAACTAAACTGCAAACAAAAGTGGTACAAGTTGAAAAATTCATATAAATGTTTTACAGTGAAATGATTTTGCATTTCAACTACATCCCATAGTCTAGAGGTCTCAACCTTATAGTATTTCATCATTGCAGCACTATACTGATGTCAGGTACTCACCGTAGGGGTGAGTGGACCCATGAAGTGTCTGCTGAAGTGTTCATCTTATCCAAAGCCCATCAATGTCGTAAGAAAATTTATTGCATTACATTTAAAACAAAATTAGAATCATAAAATGATGTATTTTTAGGGATAGAATATTGATATCGATATTTTTCTTTTGATATTCAATATTATAATATCAATATTTTGTTTCCGATTATATCAGCATATCGATAATTTATTTGCAGTATTATTGATAACCCATCATATAAAAAAAAAAAAAGAATTATAATTAGATAAATCGAATTCAAATTCTCTTTCCCCTCCTCGTTTTGAGCAATAAAAAATTGTTACTTAACTTCTAACACTGAGCGCTCAATGCATCACCAAAAATAAAAACAACTAGAAAGTACAGAACAAAAACAATTTCAAGTGAATACAAATAAAATTCACGTCTTGGAATAAATCTTACCACAATCTAATAAATAAACTTATTTTGCAAAACAAAATAAAATTGTATATATAACAAAATAATCATAATTATAGGAATTAGATGAATCCTGGTTTGATAAACCAATAAATGCAAACATCATTCAATTGGTTATAATTAAGTCATTTAGAGTTCAACTACATGTAATTATTCAGAACCTTGATTTTGGTTATTAAATCATAATGCTATAAAATTTCAGTTTAGGGGATGGCATTAATAAAATATATGAGCATTTTACAAATACAATTTAATAGTTAATTATTAAAATGGAACTTAATTCTGAAATGTGAGTAAGGGTCTATTCTTCTAAATATTTAATGGATATCCATTTTGGGATTCACCATGCAAAACATACAATCTTTACCAATTGATATTCTTAGGCAACCAAAAGATCAATCAGCAAAAAACCGATAACCTATTTTCAAGATAAAGAACTATTTTCTAATAAGCTGAGTTTGAAAATCTAGTGATGTAACACAATGTGCCATCTAGAAATTTATTTCCCAGGAGATGGCAGGATTTTATAGACAATAAAAAAAAAAAAAAAAAAAAAAACTTATTTATTATAAGGATTGTATAGAAAATAATGTGGTATAATTAATAAAATTAGATGAATTCTATTCGTGTAAAACAACTCCTATCTGAAAAAATTGAGATACAACCACATGAATGTACAAAACTGTAAGTTATTCTGAGTTAAGCAGAGGGCAAAAAATGTCTTGGCTTTTGGCCAAATAAATTTCAAATCAGATTAGTTTCAATTTGTAGCAATATCACTTATATGAATTATTCTGAAATTATTCTTTTTAAGAAGCATTAATAGGTAGTATCATAAAACAAAAATGGAGAAAAAAACTATTAAAATACTGCTTTCTGAATTAGTGCAGAATTAGTTGCTAATTTAGAATTATCTAATACTCTTGATAGAAATCTAATAAACTCTATTTATTCTTTTTCCAACGGAGTAAGGAAGATAATTGGGTAGAGTGCTGGTTAAGCTGAGCATCTCAGGCTCAAATCTAGACTGGCTCACAAAGTTTCTCCAGGGAGAAAATTTACTGCCTCTGGCAGCAGACACTCCTGGCTATCCTCAGTCCTAAATTAAATATCTGGCATTATTCAGGGAATCAATCAGGCACAGTGCTGAACCAATATTTCCCTAAAAAACCTACAAATAAATGCCAAGGATTAGATAATTCTACTCTACCTGTGCCTGACCCCCTAGGCCAAGGGATATTGTTGAAATATAAAATCGTTTCATGGAACCCTTAATCCTTTCTGAGCTAAAAAAAAAAAAAAAGTATATTTCTTAAAAAAAGAGAAAAAAAAAAGTATATTTGAAGAGCTTGGAGTAAGAATGTAACAAGCCAAATTTAAAAGAAAATGAGTATATTGTGGAAAACGCTACTTTATACTTTATAGCTTTTAATTATGCTAGTTTGGGTTAATTCCATAACATGGTCCTATAATCTCATGGACTTAACCCAAACTAACATAATAAAGAGCTATGTAGAGAAATAAAACAAGTGTTTAACACAACATACACATTATCTTTTAAATTGTGGATTGTCAAATTCTTCCCCAAACCCTTCATTTCTTAATAAATATACATATTTAAAAAAATAAGTACTTTTATTTAAAAAAAAAAAAAAAAAATATATATATATATATATATATATATATATATATATATACACTTATATATTAAAAAAAAAATATTATTTAAAAAATAAATAAAAAAATAAAATAAAAAAAAACATACTATTTTCAAAATTTTCGTTTTTTCAACTTCAACCTCATTTTTCTTAAAAATGGTTCCTGACGAAACTTTTCTGACTTCAGATTCAGACTCAGCACACTTAAAAACATAGGAATTAGGCAAAGTTCTCATACGAGCAAAAAAATAGTTGTTTTAATTTCTATATTTTCAGAAAAATGTTATTAGTGGTATTTAATTTAATAAATGAGGAGTACTAGTATTATTAGTTTTGCTAAAAATTTACAATTGATATAAAAAGATAAAAATTAGAAAAAGGAGAGCATAACATCTATACATTCTTGTGCTGATATATTTTAGACAAAATTGGACCCAAAATTAGGAAAATAAAAACAGGGCAAATCCTAGCTTATTACCATCAGAATAACAACGTAATACAGATTAATTATTTTCTTTATTTTCAGCATTATATTTAATTAGTAGAAATTCTGAACCTCCTTTTCTGTAGAAAAAGCAACAAAACTTTTCTTAAAATTAAACTTTCTGTCCATGGCCATACCAGAAAATGAATATTAAGTCAGTATGGTAGATCAAATAAGAAAACTAGTTATCACATAAATTACAGGCTCTAATGGTGAACCTGGTCTGCTCACAAACATGCTAGAAAACATTTCATAATAAATGATTTATTATCACTCATACCAATTTATCTATTTCTACTTAATCTTTCAAATACTCTTTTTATGTTCATAAATTGGTTGGTTGGTTCATAAATTACAGGCTCTAATGGTGAACCTGGTCTGTTCACAAATATGCTAGAAAATATTTCATAATAAATGATTTATTATCACTCATATCAATTTATTTATTTCTACTTAATCTTTCAAATACTATTTTTATGTTCATAAATTGGTTGTTTCATAATCAAATGGTTCTTGTCAAATAGCACAATAACCCGTTTTTTAAAGAAACTAATTGTTGTTCTCTAATGAGAAAGATGACTAACCTGTGCAAAAAAACACTTTGAAGAATATATATTTACCTAAAAATCAATTTTGGCAAATAAGTGACAAAACTCATTTCAACATGAAGTGAATATGTTGGAAAAGAGTTTAAAATAATAACTGAAAATCGTCAGAATAGTATAAGTAACTAAATTACAGTAATGATATAAATTTTGAGATGTTTCTATTCGTTTATAGATTAAAAAAAAAAAATGAAACGGGTTTGTGTCTTGAAGATAAAAATCTAACTCCCTTCATATGTTTGTATTAAAAAATTAGTATTTTATTTCTTCATTGGCATGTCCAAATTTCCGCTTTCTTATGATATAATAATACACATGCTATGGAACATAAAGATGAAAAACATTTTATTTAATTAAAAAGACCGAGTGAAAAAAAAAAAAATCTGTTTCAGTAACTGGAAAATGTTTGTTGTTTCGCATCCTCAGTTAAGAGGATAATTTAAAATTAAAATTAATGATGTAAGTAAATCAACATCATTTTTTGAAAAAGGTATAAGCACCATTTAGCAAACTTAACAGGAAACACACGAAACATTTTTTCCCCTGATATCAATATTTTCTTTTTTAATTTTATCCTTTATTGTGCACAATTGGAGTTCATTAAGGTGGCAAAACGTTTATAATTAAAATATATTTTTAAGACTTTTAGCACTGATCAAGGCCAGAATGACAAGCGAGAGTTGTCAGTACTTTTGGTACTTACGTCATCAATAGCCAATGTTTAGACCATTTCCAATTTTTTTTTTAAGTTTCGTGAGCGGGAATCGTTAGAGGTAGAGTCTAAATTATGAAATTTTTAGCGCTTATGCCTTTTTCAAAAAACGACATTGATATTTTTGTAGTTACTGTTGTAAGAAGTATATTAGCAAATGGACTTTTCAATTATATTAATTTATTTTAAGGCATTGGACCATTTTGAATTGAGTAATTTCCATAATAATAATAAAATAATTTACGAATAATGTTTTTAAAAATGGACATATTAATGATGACATTGCACTAAACAATAATGTTGGTTGGTGTAAATATCAACTCAATAACATACAGGCTTTACCATTTAAAAGGCTTAAAAATCCATCTTTATTGTTTGCATTGTTTGAGAACTACGGCAGCATAAAGGCTTTTGACAAAAGATAACAAAGCATTAAATCATATTTCGCTCAGCTGATAAGATAAATGGAAATATTTTTGAAAAGATATAAATACTCTCTTATTCAAAAACAATAAAATACATAGTCAAATAATTTCCTTTTTACACCCAAAAAATTCAGTACTTTTCAAATTATTAAGCAGTGACCAAAAAACAGTATGAAATCACAACCAGCAATCCAATTTCTGCATCAAACTGAAAAAAAAAAAATTATTTACTTCTTTTTCAAGACCTGGTGAACTCCTCAACAAAGATCGTAACTCTGTAAGTCGTCTCCTTTCCTCATCTTGCTTTTGCCTCACCTTTTGCAACTTTAGAGATAGATCAGCAACATAGTTGCCAAAGTGCTCAATTGTTTTCAGGCCATCTTGGAAATAACTAGAAGCAACAAATCAGCAATTTTGAATTCATATTATTAAAGATTACATTTGGCGTAATCAGTGCCAAATATATAATAAATTGAAATAAATGCTTAGGCCATTAAGATTAATGTTTTAATGATAAGTAAAATGCCTAAAGTAGGAAATAATAATACCTAATAAGCATTAAAATCAACAATATAAAACTTACTTTGTTTGGGCATGGTAATATTCTACAAGATGTTGAAGTAATTCAATCCCCTTCTTTGTTTTTATTTCGTTAACTTTAATCAAGTACTAGAAATTACAACATAATTAAGATTTAATTCATGTATAACCTAGTTTCAATTAACAGTGATAAGAATGATAACATCTGTCAAGAAAGTGGCAAACCTTCAAATGACAATTTTATCACTAACCTCACACATTTGGAGCTGAAAAAGTCTTCTCTCTTTCTCCATATCGTCAGCTATTTCAGCAGATGTCACCTCAGTCCTAATCAACCCTGCTTCTTTAGCTTGTTGTTTTTTTTCTTTTTCAATTTTGGCATATTTAGCTTCATAATCTTTCCAAGCTCTATCAAATGGTCTTTTTAAATCACCCTTCACACCACGCAGATCCCCTTTCAATAAACTTTCCAATGGAAACATCACAATGTTGTTTATATTTTGCATCTTGAAAACAGTATTTGGCAATAATTAATAACAAACATAACAAATAAAATCACAAAGCAAAACAGTTCAAAACTATGAATACCAAAGTTTTCATCAAGGCGGAAAGCTCTTTAGTAACTACTGCAAATTTGAGAAAAGCTGCACCAATATCTGGTTCCTGATCTTTAGACATAGCATTTCCACCAAGCCTTTCCAAAATTCTAGCAAAATACATTTCGTTGTCAACATGAGCTGAAAAGAAATAATGAGTGTAGTCCTGAAGAAATGATCAAATTTATATCTTCATAAATTGATTTTTTTTCTTACAGTTTCCAGAGTTGTGAATCGATTTAATAGCTTTCCTAAGTTTAGTAAGGCCATCTCTGTCAAAATCAAGCGTCTGAAAGGATACAAGGTTTGAAAACTAAGAGAAATCAAAAACATTAATATGCATATGATATCACCATCCTTAATTGGTCAACTACGTCGTGATAATTTTGTAGGATCAAATACTTCAATAACTTTAAGCAGAAAATAAAAGAAATTTTATTGAAATAGGACAACATACCTCTTCCAAATTTGATATTGTCTGTCTACATTGGGGCATACGAGAAACAAATGTAGAGGTTGTTGGGGAGTTGTAATCCTCCCTTGTTTCGTCAACGAACTCATTGACGCCAATAAGTCCGGGCATTATATCGAGAAAGTAGGGTTGCCTATTTACTTCATCCACATCTGTCTGGGGAAATATTTAAATAACATCTAGGGAGCGGGTTAAAAATAAACAAAGTTCGACATATCTAGTCCGATTGACATCCATCTTGTACTGAAGTGTTTACAGTGCTGCCCTCTTAGCTGCATAACAGAATTATAAAAGATAACTGGTAAATTATTTATTTATATTCTTCATTATCAGGATTAAAAAACTTTGTAAAAAATTATATTTTTTTGAACTTTTCAATGATCATAGATCTTTTATAATTGTTGTATTTTTCTAAAATAAATTTATTATAAAGTTTTCAGGCTTTATTGACAAGGGCAAGGGAATGAAACCTATGTTGGAGAAACCACATTCGTAGCCTCCACCTGTGAAATACTAAACTTTGTGATTACGAATGATTTTTCCTAGATATGCTATTTGCAATAACCAAAGGTATCTTCTATTTTTCTAACCCTCAGTATTCAGTTGTTATAGTTTTAAATAAATTTCTTGGAAGCTTATTGATTTATTCTGCAATATCATTTTTGACAGCTTTTGTATAATTCTATATTTTTATACATAGAGCGAGATATATCTTTTCTTTCTCTTCAAACTTTCGTTAACTATTATTTATTATAACCCCAACTTAAATTAAGTATTTTAATATATTAACATTTGTCTTTGTAAATCATTAGTCAAATGAAAGGGGCGTGTCCTGTTTTAGTTCTAAGTTTCATTATTTTGTTGTTAGATTTTGGCGATATTTGGAACAGGCTATTTGATCATCGGCCTTTTTTAAGTGGAGAAATAAAATATTTTATTAAAGAATTTGAGGTATTTTTAGATATTTTGTTTCTAACAAAAATAATTTCCTGTAGCTATTGTTATTGAATCATTCATTTATATTTTATAATTCAAGGAATCAAGAGGAAATAGAGAGGCCGTAAAATTAGCTGATATTGGTGAATGGGTCAATGACATTCAGCATAATCAGATACCTAAGGCCTGTAATGCTGTTGATGATCTCAAAAAAGTGAACATTCTTCTTGATATTGCTTTGCAGACATGTGATACTATTTTGGAAGGAGAGGACAATTTTGATATAGTACGTTATCATGTTTTTAATTGTTATACTGTCTAAAATTATTAAGACTGTGACAGATACTCTAGTTCTGATTCAAATTTATTTACTAAACATCACTATTTAGTAAAATTATCTAATATGGACTGGAGACCTGCAATGCACCGAAACTAAGATGTCACCAAGTGTTACTGCTATTGATTTATTGATAATAATATTGGTTTTGTTTTTTAGAGATAAACTCAAGCTCCTGAATCGTTTTCAAATTAAATGGCACTTTGAAATCTGAGCAAGTTGGAATTTCTTGAATTATTTTAGCTATGCTCTGAGTCAACTTGGTATGTCACAACAATGCTTGAGAATACCTAACTGTACTTGTTTATCAAATTTTAGTTCCTTTGAATTTTAACTGAATTTTGATTGATTTTATTTAGCTGAGGAACGCCATTACTTCACTGGCCTTTATCTCTATCAAATGAAACCATTTTTTTTTTTTCAGATTTTGGCTGAATTTTATTCGTGTAATATGATTACACTGTTGATCAGAAATTAATGATTTGAAATTCAATATTATGGTATTAAGCCTTTTTTTTGTGTATATAAACTCCTTTACTTTACCCTTGTTTTTCTCACTTTCTAAGACACTTTGCTATTCAATAAAACACTACAAGCTTAACACATTAACAAGCTAAAAATATGCATGCAAACTTTTTTTTTTTTATGGTTGCGTAATGGATTCAGACATTTAAATTCATTTATGTGTAAAAAAAATATCTGGTGAGCCCACTCAAAACGACTTTCCTTACCGCTTTGGGTGCAAAGTCCAAGTGGAGGTGTACTATCTACAAAAAGTTAAAAGGCTTCTGAGGAAAGATTTCAGGCGTTTCATCAAAATCATTAGATCTTTCTTTGCACTACATTCTATAGAATAGCCGTTTTTTCGGCTATTATGTGGTAACCCAGGAATCCACATGGAGGGGTGCTGGTTTCCCTCTTTAACCAAGTGACAGCCCATGGCACTTTAAGATATTGGGGCCCTCCATATTAGAGAATTTATTTTCTGAGCAACTTTGGGCTATCAACAGAAATTAATGAGATACTAGTGTAAGTCAATATTTTATTTAATATTTGAAAAGTAACAAACATTTAAAAATGTTAAACATTTACAAGATGAAAGGGGCCCTATGGATCGTGGGAAATTGTTAGTTCTGATGCATAAATCATTTAATATGGCATTATTACAGTTTTCATTCATTTTAATAGCTCTAAATTTTAAGAGGTGTTGACATCTGTTTGTTGAAGAGATTAAAAAAAACCTCAATGGTTCCTTGCTGATGGAGATTGGATACTATTAGGGCTGCTTTGGAAAAATATACAATTTATTCCCTAGAATGTCCATTGTATATCTTCTTATACTATAATTCAGATTTAGTTAATAATTAAACTTATTTAAAGCTTTAAAAACATTATTTTGCTCTTATCAACTATTTATTTTTGTTAACCCAATTCTTATTTATAGAGCATTCCGTTTCTATTATTCAGAAGGAAATTATATTTTTATTGTGATTTTCTCCAATAGACATTTTTTATAGAAAAGTACCTGTAGTAAAAGTCATCGAAAACAAATATATTTTGTTTGTTATTTTGATATCATTTGTTCTGTTTCCAACTCGATTGTGATTTACTTTTATTTTATTTTAGTTTTTCAATTTCTTATAAATAATAAATATTATTCATATTGTTTTATATTTTTTGTTCTGTCCAGAGTAATCCTACCTTAAGGGGATAAATCGGACACTTTGAGTACGTGCATATTTTAATTGTTACAAATTTAGCTCAGCAAGGAAGAATATCTACAATCTTCTATTAACATGTTATGGCCAAGATAAGGGCTTTGGATAATAAAATATACCTTCTTGATTTTTTCGTGTATAAATCAAAGGGTAGTTAATGAACTTAGTTTAAAAAATGTCCAATGCGCCCTCGCTCTTCCCTAAGGTTGGCTTACAGAAATGAGGTCTAAATGAAGAGGAATAGGCGTGTCAATCTTAGCTACCCTTCAAAATACCTCAGTTAGCAGTTCTGGAGCTGTTTTAATTAGTGAGTTTGAATTTTGGTGTTTTGCTGGTTTCCAATATGTATTTCATAGTTTCCCCATCTTTTCAAGATTCGTTTTAACGTTCTGAAATCACTTTTGTTAAAAATACTAGTATAATTCAGTATCTTTGTTAAATTCACTTACAATTCTTAATAAATCTAATTTTTTTCAATCATTTGCTATTTTCTTTTCTTAAATAAAATGATTAGATTTACTAAGCTGTACCGAGTTTAGGATTTAAAAAGACATCCATCTCGAATCAGAATTAAAAAATACAAATCCCAAGACATACATCATTTTTTTTGACTTCGCATTTGGTCTAATCGCATAACAAACAGACAAATGAAATGCCAAATTGTTGATTAAAAATATTCTCGCTCAAGCTTGGTTAATAAAACATATTCCAAAGATGAACCCACACTTTTGGATATTTTGGACATTTTTACAGATTTTCACGGCCCTGTATTTCAGTAGCTATTCCAAATATTAAAAAATATTATACATATAATAGCAGGAAATTTAACGTTATTTAAAATTGGTAATGTCAATTTTTTACCTTAAATGCAATGGAAGTGAGGTGTTTAGGATACTGTGAACCAGGACCCACATCCAACTACTTGTGATTTATCGGCCGTAGTAGAGACTCAAACCTTTACTATAAACAGCTAAACAGAGTTTATGCAGTTATGCGCATTGGTCAACAGGAACCAAGCCATTTTGCAACTTAACAATGCCCCTGCAGAGCGTTCTCATTTGACCAAGGAAAAATTATTGGAACTGCTAGGAGTAA
This sequence comes from Rhaphigaster nebulosa, assembly GCA_948150685.1. Lineage (NCBI taxonomy): Eukaryota > Metazoa > Arthropoda > Insecta > Hemiptera > Pentatomidae > Rhaphigaster > Rhaphigaster nebulosa. The sequence continues at coordinate 127,595,721 of OX411309.1, read as the reverse complement.
ACGGTTTGCCTCATTCTGCGTATAACTCAGATATTGCACCATCAGATTATGGTTTGTTTAGATTAATGGGTCATATTTTAAAAGGTCGGATCTTTATTAATTACGAGGACGTAAAAATTGGATGTGAAGAGTGGTACCACCATCAAATCCAATTATTGGCAGAAAGATGAGTGAAAATAGTTGAAAACATGTTTAAAGTATGTAGTCTGAAATAAAGCTATACTAATGCTCAAGAACTTTTGTAACAAAAGAGTTGTTATGACATACCCACAAGAGAGGCATTACATACAGCATACCTGAAAATTAAAATTACTGTATCATTTACAAACTAAACTGGGCTAAAATGCCAATTGCCAGAGATCAGGAGATTGCCAATTTCAAAAAGTGTACTTGTGTGAATTAAAATCCCCCTCCCCCCCTATGGACACAGAATTTGATGCTCTACAACTTTTATTTTATGAATTTTTCTCTTAGAGAACTCATTTCCAAGCTGCAGACTCATATTTAGTCTCTGTCTCTGTTTTTTACAAAATCATGGTTTATGACCAGAGTTTTCGAACCATATTATTATGTTAGGGTACACATTAGAAACAAAATTTGATGTTGTTTGATTTAATATATGATAGCTTTTTCGTTGGAATGTGCTGTTTTGGAATTATAGTTGAAAAACCAAAAATAATCCCAAAATTATGAATTTTTTTGCCCACCATTTTTTCATGTAGCATGATCCGACTGGCAGGCTCTTGTTTTTTTAATGTCAATATTATAATGATTCAAAAATAGCTCTATAAAAGTTTTCTTCAGATAATGTTAGTAGTTTTGCATGGGCTGTCTGTCTATGTCAATCTCACAGTCTTACCTTGGGCCAGTCTCATTTTCACAACCTATCTCTAATCTGAATATAATGATTTAATTTTTCTCTGTTTCAGGATACATTGTTAGCCAGTAAACGTGCTATTCGTAAAGAAAGGTGGGAAAAATTTGAAAATGATCTTACTGAACAACATGCCAGAATAGAGAAAAAATTTGATGATCATGAAAAAGATATAATTTCATTTTATGAAAACTTAGAGAAACAGCTGACCCTTTAAAGATTTGAGAACATTTGTCAAAATGACAGTTGCTAGCGACTCATTTCAACTGATGATTAAACTGAATAGAGAAATGGCTGAGGCTTTCAAAGTAGCAATGGAAGGCAAAGAAGACATTCCAGAAAGTATCAAGATGTGTACCAAAGAAGGCTGTCTAGCTACTGTAGATGACATCACATGGCTTCATTCCAATAAAAAGGTAATGAAATGAAAAATAAACTTTGTTCTGGGACTATTCAATAATTCAGGAGAATAATTGCATATCTATTTGTTGTTTAACTTCATTCATTTATGAAAAATAATAATCATTTACATTATTGTTAGGTTAAAAATTGTAATATCAAAAACGACTAGGGCATAGAAGCACATACCCATAGAAACACATTAAAAAAAAAAAATAGTATAACTATAACCTCTTGAAAAAAAGTCTAGACATTCTCGCATTTCATATTGGTATACTACTTTAAGGTAGATGACTTAATCAAATACGAACGAAAAAATAATTTTAAGGCAATTAAAAAAATGTTGATTAATCAATTAAATAATTGTTAAGTGAAATCATATTAAGAAATTACATATAGGTTTCTCTATTTACAAATAATGAATTTGAGAAAAATTAGTAAGGTTTTTCTTAAATAATGATTAAAAAATCCGTGTGTATTTGCTTGGGATGTTGGGATTTAGAAATCAAAAGATAGATGTTTTAATGATGAGACTGGCGAAGAAACCTTATGGAATTTCAAAACATTGTGGGATGGACTGTGGAAGATTTTTAAAGAAAATTGTTGTATGAAAATGTTTCTGTAAGTCTAATGACTTAGATCTGGTGTAAAAGGAATTTATCGATAGACTTAAGGGAAGGAGATCATTAACATTCAAAGGTTTTCCCAGTTCTCATGGATTGACATTGGAGGATTCTCACAAATTAATGCTGTTGGTAATCCAGATAAAGTCATCTACCTTAAAGTAGTATACCAATATAAAATGCAAGAATGTCTAGAGACTCCAAATATAAATATTATAAAACTATTCATTCATTTTTTCTATCTTTATTCATAGCTGAAATTCAGTCATCCATATTCTATAAAAATAAGATAGATAGCATGAGAGGGAATTAAGAAAGGATTTGGTTTTCTCTGCATTAAGCTAAAGTTTATTTTTTGTTGCCTAGAGATTTATACTGTTGTTGCCTTGCAGTTTACATGAGATATCGATCAGAAGGATGATTGGATAGGCATATATGATGGTCATTAGTGCATAGGTGAGATTGGGAATTATGAATTGAGTCAGGTCGATTATTAATCAAAACAGAATATAGGCCTTCAGGAACACCGTATGTAAGAGAAAACAAAGATGGAGGAGCTTAATCGGATATAATAATCATTTGGTAGCAAACAAAAATGAAGAGAACAAGTTAATATCTCTTTTGGATTAGATGAGGTTATGGAGTTTTGATAGAAGTATGCTGTTTTAAACAAATTAAAACTTCTGAAAATATAAAACTATAATCTTGACTTTCTGCTGAACGGTGAAGGGTTGGAGGTGATGAATTATTTTTAACAGAACAGATTGTGTAGAATATCTAGTGTGAAAGTCCAATAAGAGTGTGCTAAGGACAGAAAAGGTTTTAAATATGTTCAAGGACTGAAAAAATAGATGGAAGATTGGCTGACACGTTGAGGTGCGGATGGCATGAATGTCTGCATCATCCTTGGCTGACGTGCCTGTTCAATTCAAGGGGCTGTTACATTGCGATTTGGTGGGGGTGACATGCGCACTGTGATATTTTTCTCTCTCCCTGTGTAGTGGCCATAGAAGCAACTGTTCGTTTCAAATCACCTCAATTTTTTTTTTGTTGGTTGATTTGTTGTAATACTCATTTTTTCTGCTACATATTTTATATGAGGCTATATTAGTGTTTTATTTCTCGTAACCAGTTTTATTTGATGATATTTTGCAGGAAGAAAAACAGAAATTTTATTTTTAAAATTTGGAACAATTTTTTCTTTCTTCTTTTTCATATTTTTTTTATTTTAGAACTTTTAGAACTGGACTTTTCTAATGATAGTTAATTGTTGATTCATTCAGGTAAGAAAAAGTTGGAATAATTTCCGACCATAAAGAAGGAATTGTTGCTGAGGATAGGTCATCTTAACCAAACTCTAATACACGTGAAGTGAACACTCATGTCAGTTATTGAATCAGGGTTCTTTCCCATAAAAATGTTCAATAACTTAATAATTCAACTTACTAGACTTCGAAAATAATTTTTTAAAGTAGATTTTAAACAATCTAACCTCCAGATAATGTTAATAAAAGGAATACACGGAAGTGAATTATGAGGTTTCTGTTTTTCTTCCTGCAAAATATCATCAAATAAAACTGGTTACGAGAAATAAAACACTAATATAGCCTCATAGTGTTAATCAATTTTACTGAGATCTGTTTAGGACCACATTCTATCGACATGGATTCTAGGAGAGCAGAGAGTATGCTGGAGTGATGTCAGGATTAAACAAGTGTTGGGTATAAAGGGAAAGCATAGTGTGGGTTAAATAAGTGTGCAAATTTTACTTGGATCTCATTTTCATAATATTGCATTATCAGAAACCTGAACACTTGCTGTTTTTCAGTGAATAAAGAATCCTGTCTCTTATTGGCTTGCAAACATTTTTAATGAAGTTGTAACATATTCCCCTCCCCCCCTCCCCATTTTAGCGATCTATGGGTTATTTGTGGTTTAACTTGTCTGTAACATGTTTTACTCTCTTTCATAGAGCACCCCAGCTTTCCATGAACTAATATCTGGTTGTGAATTACAATTACCCAAGCCGATTGAAACTCCAAGGAATCCAGAACTTGAAGCTAGAATTCAACGGTTGAAAGCAGAACAAGAAGAAAGAGAATATAGAAGGATGATTAAAAATGTTGAAAGTTCCAAGCGAGCTAGAATGCCAGAAGAATCTATTGGTTTTCAGCGTAAGTTAATTAAATTCATTTAAATTTAGGTTACTTGCTATAATTCATGGCTGATGGGACAGTGGCATGGGTGATATTTTGAATATGTATATAGTCCCCATCAAGCGAAATCAAATGAGGATTATTATATCTAAATAACTTAATAACCTTTTATTTCTGTCTGATATTCTTTGCTGAAAAGTAATAAATGAGTAATTTAGATGAAAGGACAACCTTTAAAATTATAAAAATTAATATTTTATTGCCATTTATTTACAGAAAATTTGTGTCACTGTTTCTGTTTTCCCACATGTAAAGTTTGTTTGTACTGCAAACTACCACCTTTCTGGTCAAATTATTTATCATATAATTCAATATTATAACATGTACATTCATATACCCTTATAATGTATGCTAATGCGTTTTCACACGATCTGACCATTGTCGGTATCTAATCCGACATATCCTATAGTAAAATGTCCCATTTATATATCGGACCAAGTGCCATGCTTACCATCGATTGCTTCTAAACATTGAGGAAATGAGAAGATTCCTCAAATGCTTGGGCAATTTCTAGCCACCTTTCTCCCGAGATTTGTTGGACTAGAAACGCCCTTAATATAATATGTTTATTAATGACAGGTGGGCTTCAGTATTAGTTCTATATCTGCTGTTCAATTCCCATTAAATTCTGTTTGGTATTGTATAATAGTGCTTATTTAGGATATAGTTAAAGTTTATTCCAATTGATATCCTATCCTAAAGCAAATTTTGGGCTATGGTGAATCTTTCATTCAGTAACTAAAATTATTATTGATATAACCAAAAACTGTCCATCTGAAGCGTTACACATATTTTTTATGTTCATTCTGTAATATTATTATTTTTTTTTCTTTCTTGATTTTACCCTATCAAATCTTTGAAAATTATAAGTGAAATATTGAATAATATTTGTATACTTATAATAGTTTTTTCCCTTGAGATGGGAATATGTATTAGTGGGCGCTATTTGTAGCTAAGTATAGTCAAGAGTAGTCAGTTTCTTAAGGGAGACTACCTGAAAATCGATACTTACACTTTTTATCATATTATCAAGGATACTAAAATGTTTCCCTCTACAACTCAAACTGCCTGCACTAAAGATGTTGAACCTATTCTGTTGTGTATTCTGTATTACCATTTGAAGAGCTATAATGCATTGATTTTTAAACATTTGTTCCTAGGATTGAACTTGAGTATATAATAATCCATTATTGGAAAGGATTTTATCAAATCCTTGGCCCCAAAGGAACTAAACACAGATTTTGAACTATGGGCAGCTTACATCTGCTCTAGGAAAACCATGGTTCTCACAGCAATGTGAGACAGGATATCTGTGTTTCCTCAATGTTTTATATGTCTGTGAAAACACTACATAATGTGGCTAAAGATATTTATAGTTTGTAGTGCCATCTGAATATATGTATACACTCTGTTCAATAAAGAAACCATTGCAGCATACAATATTCAAAATTTGCAATGCCACCTGAATATATCGTCGGTTCCATGTTAAAGCTAAGAATATGAAAAATTCAATTTTGTTAATGTTTTTTCGATAGTATTTTCAGTTGATACAGTCCATAGTAAAGTTACGGCATTAGAAAGTGCTGAAATCGCAGTTGTATTTTTATGAAAAGTCTGAAAGTTTGAGACTTCCATGTTAAAGTAAGGAATATGCTTATTATTATAAAAGTAAAACAATATATACACATGAAACTATGAGATAAAAGAAAAACAACACCAACAAACAAATTTAAAATAATCAAAATCGGCCTTCATGCACATTTGTAAGTTTACCACAGGAACGACGATAAGTATACATACTGTGCAGTAAATAAACTACTGTAACATACAATATTCATAATTTGTAGTGCTAACTGGGTATATGTATAAACACTATTCATTAAACAAACTATTACAACATACAATATTGTCAAAACAAGTTTTAAACCAAACTGAATTTTCATAGTGAATTGAAAAAATTCATAGTGATTTGAAATATTACTCGTAAATCCAAAACTTTTGATCTTTACCTTTACTAGGTTATCTGATAAGGTTAAAAATTATTTTAGACAATTGCTTAATTAATGATCTGCCAAGGTGAATTATAGTAGAAAAGAGTCATTTTCATTAGCCTAAGTTATGGTCAAACTAGTGTAAGCCATCTTCTGAACTTTAGCTGCAATGTAAGCTAAGTTACTCAAACAGAAGCTTGGCACTTAATTTACATATATTATGTTTTGCATGCATTACTTACATCTAATTTAACTAAACATGCTTTGTAAACCTCATAAAAAACTATCATAGAAAAGGTTTTATTCTTTTATACCTACCGAATTAACTTACTATTTTTTTTTTTTTTTTTTCCAGTGAAGCAAATAAACAGGCAGCTTATAGCAATTTTGCAGTTTGTTTTTTCTGTTGCTGCTGGTTTCATGTTTGGATTCCTTGGTGTCGAGTTCATGACTGGTGAACTTGATTTTGGATTCAGATTACTCCTTGGTGTGATTTGTTCTCTCATCATTGCTTTAGCAGAAATTTATTTTCTTGCCAAAAAGCTGGCTGAAGAAGATGAGCCTTATGTTCCCCCACAACCTGTTCGCAAACTCCATCAAGACTAGATGGGCGTATATTAATTAAAATTGTAAATAACAATAATATTAAATAGGTATAAAAGTGTTATTATTAAATGTTTATTTGATGGATATAATACAGAATATTATTACTCATTGTTGTTTTGTTTTATATGCCTTATAAATTTTATGAATTCAGTAATGATAATTAATAGAGGAAGGACTTATCAGATGGCACATTCTTGAGATATTAGTTGTCAAGATGCTGTTTCTCTTCCTATCTTGAATACTAATTATATGAAAAATTCCTCATTTTTATAATTGGTGTAGGTATTAATGAACATATATAACTAATTAATGATACCAAGTTTGGCCTTTGACCTACATGATTTCTTAATTAATTGGAAGCCCAATAAAATATTGATTTTTTTTTTTTAAATAACATATTTAGATTAGAAAACCAAAACAAACGAAATACTGATGAATTCTACTGAATAAGTTCAATTAGATGAACATCATTCAAAATGTTTTATTACAAATTTTAAAATTCCATATTTTTATAATTGTTTTATCATACATCTTATTTATATGACAGATATTTTTGTTTTATTAACAAAGTTTCATTTTCAGTTTTTGTTTATTTAAAAAAAAATACCCTTTCCATATTGATTAATTAATAAAATTTATTTAATTTAAATTTAAAATAGCATATTAAATTATAAGCTTTATAATTATAAGCTCCCTGTGGAATCGAACATTGAAAAATGTTTTGAGATGAGTCTTCAAGAATAGATGATACTCATATAAGAATAAGAGTGAAAAAATGTCTTTTTCCATGAGGGTACTGCGACCATTTTTGAGGATATCCATTTTTAAAGGCTTCCGTAGACATAACACTGTAACCATATGCTTTTCAGCAAAAACAAACAAAAAGTTTTCAGAGAGATCAAGTTAATCTTTGTTTTTTGATTTTTAAGAAGTCTCTTTTCAAGTACCTTTTTCTTTGGAACAACAAGCCTGGTACTCATTTTGTTTTATTCTTGTTACATTGCCCTGAAATTGTTGAGCAAAAAAATTAATAATTGTTCATTTTTATAAATAACAGCAGTCTGAAATCCACTGTAATTATTTTGATATTAGCTGATCTTTTTGTCTGTTAATCTTCAATAAAATCAATTCTAGATAAAATCATTCATAACAATAAAAAAAAGTCAGCAGATAGGACTAATGGTTTCAGAGAAACAAGTAACTGAAAGACAAAAAAATGTTACTTTTTCAGGAGAAAGAGGGGAGGCCCTAGTCAAGCAGCCGATTCTTTTTAAAACTTTTCCATTAAATGAGTTGATCAATCACTTTTTTAACAAAAACTTTTTTATCTATTGACTCTTTATTTTGAATAATGATATATTTCTTATAATATTTCAGAAATAATAAATTTAAAATTGCTAAACCAATGATTCACATTATTTCGCTTATCGACAGTAGTTTACAAAACAAACTTTTTAGAAGTTTAAAAAAATATTTGTATTCACTTATAGCGGTCAGAAAGTTAGGGAGCTGGTCTTTATAATTTTACATTACTCTAATTTAAGAAATAATGAAAATTGCAATTTTTTTTAAAGTTTATAATAGGTTGGTAACCTGCAGGAATAACCTGTCCTGTTTGCCTTAATAGGAGTAGGAAAGGACATTTAAAAAATAAAAAAAAATATCCATAATATCTCAGCTAGGTATCTCCAAAAAACGACACAGTTCATCTACATATCAAAAATGCAAGTTATTTTTAGATCAGTTTTGATTTACTCAAGTTGATAGTTATAGTTAATGAATTCCTATAACTCAATCTCAGATTATTTTTTCTTCAATAGTTTATGAGAAGAAAGGGCTCTTAGAAATAGAGGAAGACGACAAAGACAGAACATTGAAAATTAACGTTTAGGATTTAGAGATAATATAATATGTGTATACTACAGGAGTTGCTTCAATCGTTAATAGGGATAAGGGTCCTCTGCAAGTTGTCAGCGCAGCTAGCATGTCAGAATAGCCAGCAGAGATGTAGTTTTTCATCTATTTATTGTACATTGTGTAGTAAGTTTATTCAATGCTTATTTTTATATAGTTTTAAATCATTTATTGATAACATTAATTGTTATTGTTAATAAAAGTCCGATAGACGAAACCAGTTACAAAATTAAAAATACAGGAGACAATCACTTTTCATCTCCAGATTGCCTTAATTCGAGAAAAATATGCTGCTTTATTAATAATATAAATTTAACAGAAAAGGTTGAAATGAATAAAAGAAAAACAACTAAACAATTTTATTGATGTTTGAAAATAACATTATGCAGTAAATTCTTAAAACAAAGATCCTTCTAGATTAATTACCATGAGATATGAGTATAAATAAAAAAAGATGAGCACAAACTGTGTATTTACATTACAAAATGAACCATTTGAAGAGAATAAAAACTAATTAATAACAATAAAAAACTAAAATAGTTTATGTATAGACAGTTTTATAATGTTACAGCACAACAATCAGTTATTTAATGATTTTTACAAATATAATATATTTAATGAACTATTTGAAATTGATATATTTAAAAAAAGAAAATGACACTGAAAAAAACAAAGAATATTTAGCTACAACGAAAACATAAATTTATTTTAAAATATATGTTGATTTTTTTATTTTTTTAAACTCCTACTAATTGGATCGTTACACTATCCCATTAATAAATTGTTTTTGAACTTAATCAAATAATTCTAATATATGTGTGTATTTTCTGAATAGTAATTTTTACAGTAAAAATTTCTACTCACAAACACTGATAAAGCATTTTATTTTTTTGTTCTTATCTACTAATGGAAATTCCGGAAAATACATATTAGAAAAACTCATAAAAATGCGTTATTGTAAATTTTGAAATATCAGCTTTCCAAATACCAGCTACTCTTAACCAAAGAGCTATTAGCTCTCTTTTTACTTATGAACTAATATTCATGGAACTACTGATAGCAATTAGTTGTTAACATCAACATCTCATGTAATCAAAAAGCAATATGTTTATTTTTAGATATATTTTTTTTAATATTCCTCTAACTCGATCAGTAATCAATCCATAATATAAAATATTGTCTAAAATATATAATCTAGCCCTAGTGATATTTCGTTTCAGTGTAGTAATTTTTCTGATTAATACGCAGGGAAAAATCTAATTAAAAGAATTTAAAAAAAAAATTATTTTCCTTGACATATTTAGCAATCAAAACATTATAAAAATACTAATGTCTCATCCATACAAAATATAGACCTTATAATTGGTGAATGCCAATTCATAAGATTGCTTTTCTTCTGAAATGATAACAGGCTAAATCAAAATTTTTCAGTCCATAAATTATGGCAGAATATAATGGTCCGAAAACTTTAAAAACCTTCTCATTACTGGTAACAAGTGTTTTAACAGTTAAACATCTACTGACTTAGTTAATTTAAGTACAAAAATATATAAATTTTGTTATATATCTTTTCAAACATTGTCATTTTTTCCCATGGCATTTCCTATAATGCTGGCAACGATACTAATTTTCTTGTCATTGTGAATAGGTACAGGAATCGAACATTCTTCATAAAGTTTCTGATACTGTTGGCGACCTCCTCTTCTCACCTGGAAATGACCATCTAAGGCAGATGACACTATTTTATAATTTTTCCTTGATCTGTATATTGTGAGACCGATGAGATTGATCAAAGCGAAAAGTAATAAAAACAAGGATACCCAAACCACCAGCATAGGCCCGAATGGTGTTGCTTCCTCTATTATAGGCACCTCAATGTCGCTATTATCGAATGCACCAAGATCTGGTATGTGTATTACATTAGAGGTGAACATCACACTGTTATTTTCTTTATAGTTGGAGGTATCCAATGGGCAAACCGTTTTTAGTATGTCATCCCACTGGACATTATTCTCAATCAAATCAAGATTGGCAGGACTTTCCGTTGTACCCTTGTTGGGCATCACCCTCTTGATAATTAACCACTGCATGACGTGGCTAAAGTCGGGTGTGCATTCGATTGGATTGTTAGAAATATCTAATTTCTTTAATTTTACCATACTAACAAAGTAATGTTTGTGAAGTTTTGTCAACTTGTTTCCAGATAAGTTAAGATATGTAAGTCTGCTCAAAATGTTATGATTTCTCATGACGAATGACTCACTTATATTGCAAATTGAAGTGAGACGGCAATAGCTGAGATCTAACCACTGCAATTTCGGGGTAGGCAGGAAGAGAACAGCTGGTAAATGTTTGAAAAAGTTTCGTGCCAGATTAAGTTTTGTGAGTTCCTTATTCGCCAAGAAGATTTTACTATGAAGGACATGTAGCAAGTTGCTGGAGAGATCCAAAACAGTTAAATAATGAAGATTTATGAAAGTCCTAGGGTCGATATGCACCAAAGAATTTCCACTCACATTTACAGTGGCGAGGTTGTTCATTCCTTTAAATGTCTCATTACCAATGCTGGTTAGACCACAGTAAGATAAATCATAGGTATAGAGGAGGGGAAACTCTCCTTTGAATCCAGGCATGTATTTGATTTCAAAATTTCCTCTAAATGAAAGAGTTTCTAACTTCTTATTGAATTCAAATAATAATTCGCTAAGAGGTCCTCTCAGTTTATTGTATGATAGATCCAAATTCTTCAGGCTAGGAACACTCATAAAGGTATCCATATCAATGTTCATTATAGAGTTTTGGCTAAGGTTGAGTGAAGTTAATTCAGGAAATCCTTCAAGTGTAGATGCCGATAGCAATTCGAATTTGCAATGGCTCACATCCAATTCATTCAGCCCTGGTATTTCAATGCCTTCTAGGGTTACTAGAGGATTACCACGCAAGTTGAGAGTACTCAGATCGTCAATGTCAGCAAACGTATCTCTGTCGATGTGCTTTATTTTATTATATGACAGATTGATTTCTTCCAAATTGATTAAGGAAGAAAACATATCATCTTTCAGTTCAGTTAGTTCATTATAACTTAGATCAAGATATTCAAGACTGGCCAAATTTGTAAGAGTCTGGATTTCATCTACTGATTTGATTTTGCAATTTGATAAAGTAAGTTCGATAAGGGAAGTTGATATCAGAAATTGCCTTTGGTCATTAGGTACATTGGAATCATACATGACAAGTGGATTGCCATCCAGGTTGAGACGCTTGACATTAAGTGACTCAAAAGTTTGGGGATCTAATTTCTCAATTTTGTTGTTAGGGAGATCAACATCTTCTAAATATGTGAGACCCTGGAAGGCGTGGCGGTTGATGTTTCGAAGTGCCCCATTTGAAATGCGGAGTGTAACCAATTGACTTAATCCCAAATTCACAAATATTCTAGCTGGTAGTCGCTCATCTGGATAATTGTCTACTGTAAGGTGGACAATATCCAATGGGAACTTCTGGATTGCAGGATCGAGGACAGTGCATTTCGCTTTTCCTCCAGTAAAACTGGATTGGGTACAAGTACAATGGTGTGGGCATTCCTCAAAGGAGAAGACCACTGCCACCACCAAGGAAAGCACTTCCAAAACTTGCCAAACCCTCATTTAGTCCAAAGGGGATCCTGAAACAGAAAAAGATACATCACTTATGTAATATTGAATAGATCTTGCATGCACATATTAGATATATCATATATATTAGAGGCCGAGCACTTTGGAGCAAGAGTCCCTGAATGTCCGGCCTGGAACGGCGTGGGTTCGATTTTCACCTGGGTCAATTAATATTTATTTCGTGGCGGTCCCGAGAAATAAATCTTAACTAAGGTTGCCGTTTCGGGCCACTACCCGAAAAGAAAGTAATTTGGAACTCGGATGATAAAAAAAGGGTAATAATATAAAAGAGTAAACTTGGAGTATTTTAAAGAAACCTAATTAAATTTAATAAAATTAATATTAAAATGAGTACCTAATTTAAAATAAATTAATTAATCGATTAGATTATATAAATCTACATCGATTCTTTGTTGGCTTGGAACGGAGCCAAGTTGATAAACAAACAAAAAAAAGTGCAAAATCTTAAAATAACTTTAAACGACAGGATGGAGTTTTACTGGAACCGATGACGTATACGAAGACGCCATTCGTCACCATTCACATATTGAAAAAAAGAGTTGAAATCTGATATTAAGATTTCAGTTAGGTAATTATGAGCTAATATTTCCCTCTTTGATTAGTTTTTTACACAATGTGTGTTTTTTGATCGACTTGATGCGAGCGATTTCAATTGTAGTAAACATAAAAATTTAAAAGCCATGATATAGCATGTAAGTCTTAAAATCAAAAAGGATAATTCGTCTAGAAAAAGGATACCTAATTCTAGTTCGAAGAGCAGCAACGCTGATCTTGACACTCCAACTCTGGTAAGGCTACTATCAAAGGTTGGCAAAGAGGACCACATAGCCCACTTACCGGATTAGTTCCTTTGACCATTACCAGTATCAGTATCATATATATTAAAACTATCATAGTATGAATCTAGAATTTCACGCTGTTCTATACTTAATAAATGGATTTGAAAAAAATAAAATAATTCTATGCAGCCACAAGTCACATAGAGGAAACAGGGATGAGCATAGATAGTTAAAACATCGATGTTAAAATCGGCGGAAACCATCGATGGGACGATGTATCAACCTGAATACATCGATGTATTTTGAGAAGAAGCATTGATGTATATTAAATTCAAAGTTATGATTTTAGAAAGATAATCTGGAATATTTCAATTAAAACTATCGATGTTTTGAAAAATTAGGGTGCTGTAAATAAAATTATACTTTAGGATCAATGTAGGCCTATTAACTACCAAACAAATTTGACTCACGTATGAGAAACAGAGAAATTTCATTTCATCATTAATTGAACACAATTAATGAAATGAAATTTCTGTAAATATTTAAAAACATCGATATTTATGAGAAATATCGATGTAGCAAAAACATCGGTTGTTTGTCATCGATCATCGACTTGAAAGCATCGGCCATCGATGCTCAACCCTAGTAGGAAAACAATGTAGAGTTATTTGTAAATTGCTATCAAAGATGCTGCACAAAAAATCAATTAACAAAGCTCAAATAATACACATTGAAATTTCGGATTTCATCTTTTGGCTAATCAAATATCCGTAAATTGAAAAAGGGCTTATGTTTTTGTAACCATTCCAAATTATGTAACCAAGTACGCTTTTCCAAACAGCTCATTTCAACCACACCCATGTTATTTCTAATAATCTTTTCCGTTAAAAGATAAGAATGGTTTCTAAGGTTCATGCAGTAAACATAATTTTGATCAAGAGCCAAACAAACATTGGTTATCAGCAGAGTTATAACGAAAAAAATCATTCATATCTGAGTATCAAGTATTTCACCTCTAGTTCACCTATAGGTAATATAATACAAAATTCCAAATGTCAATTACGCTGAAAACGAAAATCTTAAAATATGCTCGCAACGAAGTCTTACTCTGAGGTATAGCGTTGTTAATTTTAGTACTTCTTTGTCAGATTGTAAGTTCAGTGGCAGTCGTTCAGTGCGGAATCAATCAATTATCGACATCATGGACATGATCCTCAATCTCAAATTCATGCAACGTGTAATATTCATCTCATTATCATTAATTAATATTTAAATTTATCAACTGATAGTATATATTGAAATGTCAACATGATTGCAGTAATAAAACATAAACAGATGTAATTTTCTATACTTTTTGGCTTCCACATCATTTCTTCCAATGAACAAGTTTTATTTTTTCTCTATATAAAAGAATCTGAACATGAATAAACTACCAGAAGCAATTAAGAGTCACATCGCAAGTTTTAAGCCCTCAGTTTAATAGAAAACAGTCCAAGGTTTTTAAAGAGGTAATCGGTCGCTTGTTGGGCTGTTGGACACTGAAGAACTTAAATTCTTAATTCTTGAAACTTTTGCCAGGTCATAGTAAATTGTAATTATATTCATAACATTACAACGTGTATGAAGTTGCCATGACAACAATTACAAAATTACCTATTTTTTTAATAGTTTTCCTCATTACTTCCCTTAAGGTACGTTTTTCTCGGTGCGACTATCACGATGATCGTTCAATGATTCAATTATCAGAGTCGTTCAACGATAGGGTTGGAATATCGACACGCGATATATCGATATATCGGAGTTGAAAAACCGATATATTATATCGATATCTTAACATCCGATACATCGATATTTTACAACGATATATCGATCACACCATATGCTAAACTATATTACAGCAGAATCTCGGCAATTCATATCCCAGTAATTCGTATAGATTTTCTGGTCTCTTGAAAGTCTCCCTTTATTTCGAAGAAAAACACTGCAATCCGGTTTCTCCGATAATTCGTATTTATTTTCGTCTTCCAAGTAATGCAAACGCCTTATAATTCGAATTTCCAAATAAAAAATCTGGTTAACTCTTAATCTTTTCAAGAAGAGAGGTGAGTGAGTGAGAGAGGAATCGTTTCTATGAATTTCGGTCGGTTTACCCTTTTTTTTGTTCTCTTTAAATAAAATAAAAAAAAACCTCGTAGCCATATTGTTAGCCGACAACATAGATTGATCTGAAAAATTAAGTTCGCTCAGGACTGGCAAATCCGCGAATGCAAGGTGCTTTATATACAAAAACTTTACCGAACGCCTGTCGTGCAAACACAAAAGCATGTATCATAAGTGAAATTTTCAACGAATGGATACAGATAGGGAATAAAAAACAGCGAACATTTTAAACTGTTTATTGATAATTGTACGGCCCACAACAGTACCACATCACTCAGCGATGTTTATCTTCTATTTTTGCCTTTCTGCACAACCTCTAAGCTGCAATCTCTAAACTTGGCCATAATTAAATGATTTTAGACATTTAACGCAAGAATCACCTACCTCAAAATTAAGAACTCCCATGACTTTTCGAGATTTCGCCTATTTTGACGAAGGTTCAGCAGTAGCTTGGATCTTAACTGACGAGGAAATATTGACTCCGTAAAAAAAGGAGATGAAGAAGAAATTGATGTGCCGACGATTACTTCTAAAATGGCGAAAAAATGCATCTACAGCGTGTGGCATTTCTTAGCATAATCGGATGTTTGCGTAAACGTATTTTCTGCTCTGAACATGCTTAACGAAGCCATCTTTAAGGATTGCACCATAAGAAAATAACCGAATTTTTTTATTGATCTAACTATATCGTTTGTATTTCCATTCATATTAATGCAATTTTGTATTAATTATATTTCCTATTTTTTACGCCGATTATTGGAAATCTCGATAATTTGGATATCTCGATAATTCATATTTACCTTTCGAACATTTGACCATATGAATTATCGAGATTCTACTGTATTTTCTTTTAACAATTTCATTTATTTCGTAAAACTCAAGAATCGTTACCCCAAAATGGCGGAGGTCTAGATTTTTAAGATCAGCCAGGTCCTAAAAATCTAGATGTCCTCCATGTTGGGGTTACCATTCTGGAGTTTGACCAGTAAATATAACAATAAAAAATATTTAATTACCAAACAATAATTAGTAGATAAGATTTACATACAAATAATGTTGATTAATCCTATATAAAGAAAAATAGATGATTTATATAAATTATGATGGTACTGAGATGTATATCAAATAAATTACATGCTTTTAGATGAATATTTTGAGAATGCACAATATAGTCGGAAGAATTATAAGATAAATAAAAATTTGAGAAGTTTGAAGGTTTTACTATTGAAAAACTTCTAGAAGACTATAATATATCAAATATGGCTAAAAGTCTTCAAAATAAAAATATGTTATAGCATTTTTTTTTCTTTGAAGTATAAATCTTTTTTAGGTACTTGTATGTTTTGCCGTCCGTTGACATCAGCGCTCAGGTGTCACTTACCTCAACTATTTCCACCATGACAGGTTATGATGTCTATAATGATTTCAAATAGGCATTGCCTTTCATTATGATAAATGAATTTCAAATAGGCATTGCCTTTCATTATGATAAAACAGATTTTTAGGAAATGAAATAAAACAGTGAAGAAAAAATAAAAGATTTATTATAAACAATATTCATTAAAAAGAACAATATCTTCCAATATAGCATCAAAGGGTGTCGTCCCTCTAACAATGTTCTCCACATGAACTCCACCAAGTAAGAGTCTAGATATTGTCTATTAGTGCCTCTTCTTCTCTTGTTTCCCCACTTCACTGATCCCCATAACCTTTCTATTCTTTGGGTGTTAGCCAGAGTTATGGGATCGACGAAGTTCAATTTGTGATTAACTATTAAATGGGCATAGCCTTCATTCTCCAGGTTTTTATATGCTTTCCACGAGTCGGATACGATTATTGAACCCGGTAGAACGTGTTTAATAATCAATGTTAATAATGTTTTTGCAGACCTATCAGGAACTTTAACTATGAAACACTGGTTTGTTTCTCTACATATTCCTCCAAATATCCACTGCTGAGGCAATATCCGTCCTGTGTTGTTTATTCTTCTAGTATATAGATTTTCATCGATTTCTGCAAACATCCCTGGGTCTCCAATGGTTGATGAACTTCTCTCTAATTTAAAAACGCACACTTCTCTCATATAATTGGAATAATCAATTATTGTACACTGAGACATGTTGAGCTGTTTGTCACAGAACTTTATGGAAGTCAGTTCCGCCGACCAGCAATATATGAAATGCACTATAGTCTCCAAAGGTAAAGTACTTTTCCTTAACCACGTATTCACTCGAACACCCAGGCTCTTGTTGCATCCTTTAGCATGGCATTTCCATCTAATTTCTGTCCCCACTTGAAATTTCATATTATGCCCGTTTGCACAACACATTTTCTTAGGAATGACATTCCGCTCCTGAAAAAAAAGGAGAGCTGATTTTTCATCAGTGACCGTGCGAAAAATCTTCTTCAAATTCCAAGTCATATTGAAATTTAACAAAATCAACAATCAATTTAACAATACAATAACTCATAACAATACACTTAGGAAAGGTTACGGGGTACAACTATAGAGGAGCGGCGCACTATCAGAAGAGTCTAGAGACTGAATGGAGTGCCGTCCCACTAGCGATCTCTGAGACCATTCTTGTTAACTACGTGCCTCCTTTTTCCAGACTTTCTTATAAATTTGGTTTTATGCTCACTGCTTAAAGTTGTTTTTTACAAGCAATTTTTCGATGGCTATGAAAATTTGTATTTAGTAGTTTTTGGGGGTGCAAAAAACGAATATCAACTTTGTCTCTCCCTAAAAAAATATTTTACCCCGCTTTGTTACGTCGCGACAAATTTTATTCCGAGTTGCTAAACCCATTGTGATTTAATTTTGTTAGATTCTAGTTTGTACCTATTTATGATAGTTAATGGGTAATTTCATGTTTTTTAATTATGAATTTAATCATTTATAATCATAATGGATAATAATAACAGTATTTATTTTTGTAGAAAATTAAATTAATTATTTTAAAAAATCAATTGCGATAGTAAAGTGGTAATTTTATGGTTTTTAATTATGAACATATTTATGCAGCACAATAAAATTCAAACTTGGCGTGTAATTTCTCTTAACTCTATCTTTATTCATTATTTTGAACCCAAATAAGAATCAATTTGCAAACTGTGGAACACCTTTAAGCGGTGAGCATAAAACCAAATTTATAAGAAAGTGCTGAAAAAGGAGGCACGTAGTTAACAAGAATGGCGCCAGAGATCGCTAGTGGGATAACACTCGATTCAGTCTCTAGTCTCTTCTGATAGTGCGCCGCTCCTCTATAGTTGTACCATCTTTTTTTATAATGATTAATGGCTAATAAAAATATTGTTTTATAAATAATAATCATTATATTATTTCATAACCTTCTTCACAGTTTAACATTATACTCATTTGATGCACTTTCTTTGCTTTTTCATCCATTTCCTTTCGATATATCGATATTTTTATAGCGATTATCAGTGGATATCGATATTTTCCTTTCGATGTTCCAACCCTATTCAACCATGATCATAGAGCATTATTAGACTGTATTTCATAGGATTAGACTGTATTTCATAGTCTAATAATGCTCTATGATTATCGTTGAACGAATCTAATAACTGAACCGTTGAACGATTATCATGATAGTCGCACCGAGGAAAACATACCTTAAGGGGAGTAATGAGGAAAACTATTAAAAAAATAGGTAATTTTGTAATTGTTGTCATGGCAACTTCATGCAAGTTGTAATGTAAAATAAGTTCACAGCAAAAACATTTTAACAAGATCAGTAAGAGTTTAAAAACGGGAAGCTTTATTGTCGTTTTGACAAATTTATTATCCTTTTGACCTCCTTCCTAAAAAACATCTAAATGAAATAATACGAATGCTAAACAATGCAGTCGATCACCGAGAAAAATTTTCACTGCTTTGGCCTTGGAATATTTACAGTCTAAGTTTTTGTTGGAAACCGGTTGTTTCGTTGAAAGTTTTGGTAGTCCCTTCCCTCTCCTCCTAAGATTCTAATAATCGAAGCATAGAAATGGCATAAAAAAGTTAAAGTGCCTTTAGAAAAAGTTTTCAGAATTCAAATTTCAACTTGGAGGATATTTAAGAGATATAACAATTAAATCAATTCAATAATATTTTTTTTGTGATCCATACGTGTAACTGTGTTTCTTGCAACGGTACGTAGTAAACAGTATGTATTTCTATAATAATAATTACATACTACTAGACAATTAACCAGTGCGCTTTAGCCAGACAGATGTAAATAAAGTTAGAGCATTGTAATTATTCTTAGGAGACTTATGTCACAGAGTAAAACAATTCTTTCATTCATTAGCGGACAACGCACTTCTCAAAAACTCTTCCGAACTAGAACAATGTAATGACAGTTTATGTAAGCAGAATTATTTTAAAATTAAAAGTTCAATAATAAGCACTGACTTACCAAATAAATGGAAATAATCTGACGCTTTTCTTTCAAGTCGCACTGAAACCTGTAACAGATAATTCAAGTTAATAATACTTTCCATTTTCTATTTAACTCCAAAAATTGCATAATTATCCTATTGTTTAGAGAGGAGAGATTTTTGAAGTACTTTCCCCTTTTTAAAAAATAAAAACGGGCGGATTTGTTGAAGTCCTATCCTGATTTGAAATCCATCCTCCTGCAAGGATGTAGAACATAGACTTTGAACAAGGCACTAATACTTTCCACCTGTTTAAAAATATCTTTCAATAAAACATACTTCTGCAACATGACTTGGCCTAACAAGCGAAACTATAGAAGATGGAAGGCATTACTAAGGCATGAAGGAAACTTCGCGGAAAAAAAAGTAAATATATAAGCCAGTTAATACTTAGGGGTCATTCCATGTCAACTCAACACAGTTTCTAAGCCTCACCATATTTTATTTTCTTGAAATTAGGCGCAAGTGTACTATTGGTATACACTAGTAAAAACATGGAATTTTACTGAAATACGTTAACTAATTTTTTACTTACAGAGCTGTAAAGTTCTTCCAAATGGATATGATAAAGTTTTCTAGTTTGGCTATTAAATTAAATGACACCTAGGATTGGTTTCACTTAATAGAGGCTTTTCTACTCTTTTTTATGACACACAACACCTATAGGTTAAGATAAAAATATTCTCAATACTTAATTTAATATTATATCATTTTTTTTTTTAAATACATATTTACGTAGAGTTTGGTGAGGGTACGAGCTGCACCGAGCTTTAAACATAGAAAAATAATAAAATTTACTTGTTAGGACTGTGCACGTGTGGTATTCATATCTATGTTAAGTTGCATTTTCAGCATTTCTAGACATTGAGTCGAAACAAAACAGTCTTTTGAATGTGGAACTGAATCTCAGATTAAAATTAACAAGCGGGGAACCAAATTATGATGATCTGTCGTCTCAATATAAACAATTTCATCCTTCTCATTGATCCTAATAAATATAATTTATAATATACCTTTTATTTATATTTATAAATTATTTATTTGTTTTTTTTTTTCTTTGTTTCTTTTGACGAGAACTTCTCAGTGTCACGAAAATTAGAGAAGGATTACACAGAAGTCGTAGGTTTGAGAACACTGCAATATGATTTGTTTATCATAAAAAAGGGCATAAAAAAGTCTATAAAATGACACATATCCCATGGTCCTAGCTAAATTATGAAAAGTTCAACAGCAATTACAAATTTTTTTTTGGATCCCTTTGTAAGAATTTTACAGCAGTGTAGTCAAAAGATATCCCAGTAAAATTTCACATTTTGCCAAATCTATGCCAATAGTACACCTGCACAAAATTTCAAGAAAATCTGATATGGTCGTGTTTAGATACTGTGTTGAGCTGACATAAAATGGCCCTAACAGACTGGAAGATTTGCGCGGTAATACAAATATCGACAAGAATTTTAAAAAAATAAGGAAATAAAATAAAACTAGATACGATTTGTAGTGATAATTATCATTTGACTTGATATAGTTTATTCAGGCCAGAAGTCCGTCGTTGAATTAGTTCTTATGACGTTTTTATTTAAACCATAGTTCGATATTGATATGGAAGTCATATCACTTGACAGCTGTGAGACGGAGTATATCTATAGAGTTAACAAGTCTCAAGTATCCCTTCAATTCCTCGATGCAACGTAGAATTTTTATAATATTAATTTTTATTTTTTTTATTACTACAGTAAGATAAGTTTATTATAAATCAACTAAATCTCGAGTTCCTAAAATTAAAAGAAACCTAGATAAATGTAATAGAGAATTCAAAAAACTTAATATTTAAAATATAATTATAAGTAACAAAAAAGAAAACCGTTTAACTACTTTTCAAATTATAATCAGTAATGAAACTATTTAATTTAATAAAAAGCGAAGGACATTAATTTTAACGATATGTGAAGACAAAGAGCATACATAACATTTCTCTTCGACCCTAGCAGCATTGTTTTATAAAATAAAATTTTATTTTATATACACGCATACGCACACACTTATATGTATATATATATATATATATATATATATATATATATATATATATATATATATATTTATATATGTTCAAATAAAATAATCTTACTTTAATTGTTTGCTGTGGAGATGCTCAAGAGGAAAAATCAACACTAAATACTCCAAAGTATTTAGTATCAGCGCTGTTCTTTCACCATTGAGAATTTCCAAAGTAACAGACTTTACATTTCTGCATTTCATTTTATATGTGCATTATCTTTTATCAATTTAAGTGGTGGGAGTGTAAGTTGTGAACGATAACAAGTTTACTTCTAGTAGTCCACTTGATGGTACAGTCGCAGAATGAGCCTTGGAGACGGTCACAATCCACGGATTGTGTTGAATCGTGGAGGAAATTATGTTGATTAGTGAATAAGTGACACCGTGCCTTTGGATAAATATGAATCATTCCAACTGAAGAGCTGGAGTCGGGACTGTTGGGAAACCTCAGTAGCCTCATTAGAGGAGATAGTATCTCTTTGTCCGTCCGCTTTGCAACAATGCAGTCCTTGCATAGCCGATTACAGACCGATAATGGTAGTGCCGCGTCGAAACCATTTGGGACGGTGACATCGCTCCTCTGCAACAATGGGACAGCCTTCCCATCCAAGGTAGAATCTTTAAATTATTCTTAAAACATCTGAATAACTGATTTGAATCCATCCATCTATAGAAGGATCACACAATGATTGTAATAATCGAAGTGACAACAATAATATCTATGCCCTTATATTCAAAAAACGCACACAAGCAATTATATATTATATATATATATATATATATATATATATATATATATATATATATATATATGTATATATATAATTAAATTTTGTTACACTATAATTTGCTTAAGACACATCTTCAAATTAGATTTGTTCATTAGACGGAACTACCAATTTAGACTACTTATATTTATACCACATTTTACTATATTTCTACATATTACTATATTTTATACCACAAAAAATAGTTTAATAAAACCGGCATGTAAGTAATTGTGGTGTCGAAATCCAAGAACAATGAACTAAAATGTAAAAATTTTACAAAATTGGCTCTCGAAATTAACAATGAAACTCATCAGATTGTCAGTAGCAGAAAAATATCTCATAATTGTGGACATAACAAAATAATGATGTTCCCAGAAAAAAACAAAGTCAAAAACGTTTTAAAGGAAAAGTACAAAAAGCTAATTAATATTCCGCTCTTTGTTTGCTGTCACCTGTCTCTTTATTTCATTCCGCAGTCTTCTATGTCATTTATATATTTTTCTAAATAAATCCAAGACAATAAAAAAAACTCTAAAATATAAAGTCTTGAAGAGAACTGGATTTGGACAAATACTTATGCTTTAAAAACTTTTTTCTGAAGGTTATGTCAAGAGGACAGGCCGGAATTAGGATTTTTGTTAGAAGGGGCGAGCTTAATTTTGTAGCCTCCTCTTTTACCTCTTCACCCTCCCATCCACCGTCCTCTAATAAAAGTCCATACAATTTATTTTATATTTCAAAATAAATATCATCATCTGATAGCATTAGCTCATTTCATTATCTGAATAAAGTACAAAACAATAAAAAAGCAGAAACAAATATTTTTTACTTGACCTAAAAATAAAATTTCCTTAGAAATTTGACGCCTAAATTCTAAATTCTGCCAGCCGGGGCAGGTGCTCCTTTTGCTCCCTCTCTCCTCCTTCAAGGGGCTACTGATTTATAAACAGCTACTCTCAGTTGTGAGACCAGTTTTGCTTACCATTGGACTTTCATACCAGAGGACTTGTCCAGACTGATAGGACTAACGACGAAAAAGTAATAGACTCTTGAGGTAAACCTGATATGGTTTACCTCAAGAGCCGATTTTTCTACTCCTTTTTTACAAGATGTGCACACGAGATTTACTAACAGGGAATAGCATAAAAATGACGAAATTCCTTGACTTCTAAGTAATCGTTTGTTTGAAACTTCGCAATGAAAAAAATAGTTTATTCAGAGAGACGTGCTTACAGTCTAGCTGAAGAAGCCATTTGTAGTTAAATAATCAAATAGTTGATATAAATTTTAATTAGGGATTGATAAATTATTTGCCACTTCTATAATTTTGTTTTATTGGAAACTAGTTTCGGATGTTATACATTCATCTTCAGTTCTAAAAACACACACAAATTCAAAAATAAGCAGTTCAAAATATAGTTTAGTAATATTATATATATATTAAATTAGATGTAATATAAATCAGTATTATAAAACATTCATGAATTTTGAATGTATGTATTTATTTAGAACTAAAGATGAATGTATAACATTCGAAACTAGTTTTCAATAAAACAAAACTATAGAAGTGGAAAACAATTTATCAATCCCTAATTAGATTGATCCTTCTATACCATCTTGCGGATGCCAACTGATATATATTTTACATTTAATGGGAATATTGAGATGATTTGTGGATACAAAGGAATAATTGATATTTAAAGGACGCTAGGTTAGAAGCTTTAAGGATAGATATAAATACGGATTTGGAAAAGGATGAGAAACTAATAAGAAAGGATTCGCTGAAGGAGGTAGTTCTATGTGACAGAGCATAAAGATCGATAGGTTGAGCTTTGGTATTTAAGAAAAAGATAGTGGAACGCAAGGTGTGCGGTTCAATGATTTAAGGAGAGGCTTATTGTTTCGTAGAAATTGGAATAGGTATAACAGGAAGTATTGTATTCAGAGAAAGTGATAAAGCTATAGTAGTTATTTAAAGTCATTATTATGAACATTAAATTTCTAGGATATAAATAGGGATAGTTTAGAGTTCAAGAACATTCTTTCATAGAGAATATTCTGAAGAGCTAAGAGGATTTTGTAGCCTTACTCCATTGCTGGGAACATTAATTTAGATTTTAGAGATTGGATTAATACTTCTTTATCTAATTAGATGTTCAGACTTGAGGATCCTACTCCTTTTTGGCCACCTAACTCTTCGAAAAAAGATCTCGTGTCCCCAACCTGCCATGGTTTCCAATTGTACATACTAACTAATATTTACAGAGACATCTCTCCTTGTACAATACATTTTTCAAAAATGGAAACGTTGTTCAGAAAAAAAGGTTGCATATGATTTGAAACAATTTCTTTGGAACTCTGATAACAGGGCAGCAACATTCCGTACCTTCCCGATAAGTGATTGTACATTTAGTAATTTTCTCTGACAGATAAATCCTAATTTTTAACTATCTAAACAAGTATTAGAAAAACGAGTAGTTTATGAACTAATTTAAATTAGGTTGGAGTAAATGAGTTCTGTAGCGCCTAGTGTTAAATAAAAGTTCATAGGGCTCCGTCTTGTTTGTTCAGAGCCAACTCAATTACTTGCAGATCGAGATAGTTGTCCTCACAATCTCGACTGCTTTCCTGTGTCTTTTGTTTCATTTCCACATTCCTGAGAAATGAACAAAAAACGAAACCTAATCTCAGACAAAGAGAATGAAACAAAGACTGTAAAAAACGCGAGATGTTACAATAGCTTCACTACCTCTAGAGCTTAGAAGTTATTTAAGCAAGAGAAATCTCGTGTGAAATAGATACTGATGGTGTGAACAAAACGAGCATCTTCTAAAGTAGGAGGATAGGATAAAATTTATTTTTAAGTTCAGTATCCTTTACATTTAATATTACAATATTTCCTAATTTTAATATCTTCAAAATAATCAAAAGATTCAGAAAGTGTAAATCATTTTTAAAAAATATTGCTCAATAATACTAAGTTAACTTTTGAAACACAGGCTTCCGGATTAGATTTAATTGAAAACTTTGTTAAGGTTTGCTCAGTGCGGTGAAGAACACAAAAGATTTTTCAGAAAAATGCTCCTGAGATACTTAAGTCAATTGCTCAAATCCATCAGATATTGATTTGTCAAAGGTTCAGATATCTGTGTAGGTCGTTTATCCACGGTATGAAAAGAGTTAATTCCTAACAATTATCAAATCGTAGAGATATTGGCAAATAATTAATCTGGCTCCACTAATCTCCCAAAAAGTTTATGAGGATGAAAGTTACAATTAACAAGTTATTTTGCCACTTAAATGAACTAGCCTACCCCCTTACTTGAGATACTTGAGACTACTCTCGACCGACTAAAGAGTGTATTAAAAAATAACATATTTGAAACATACTTACAACATGATATTATTAAGCAACAAAGGAATGAGGAGAATGGATGGACGCACTACAAATTACTTTCCATAATACAGCTAGCTTTAAGGTTACCGATTGTTAATTATAACAACAAAAATAGAGAGGACGTGTTAGGCGGGAACTGCCAGTGTTGCCTGGCTAGAAACAATAATGAACCTAACAAATAAAAGTCTCCGACAGGAAACTTTGACATAGGAATGGGAATCGGATTGTGAGACAGAGATAAAATGAGTGGTGGATAACAAGAGCATTACATTAGAGGATTTTCCTTTTCTTACCTTATAAGGCTTTCAAAACTGGTACAAATATCCCCATAGAAAATCTAGCCAAGACATATCAACCTTACACAGGGTGGGGAATTTCAAGTTCAAAATTAAAAAAAATTATACGATAAAAAATTGAGTGACGGAAAAAATAAGTTTTTAAGTACTACTAAATTGAATGACCAATCTCATCAAAATTGGCGTGATTTAAACTTGGGCTTGAATGCTATATTTAAAAAGGTCTAAGGAATATAATACATAAGGAGTATTATGAAGTCTTACATCATTATACCAGAAAGTAAAAATAATTTAATAACATTTATTCCTCTTCCTTATTGTTTGATTAGCGATTAAGCATTTATCTCCTGTTTGTTTACCCAGTCAACTGCGAACAGAATAAATAGTAAATAGAAGGAGAATAAACATTCCGAAGAGCGAGGCATTCCTCAGAAGAGTGGCATACCATTGGACCGATTCATCCGGCGAGGCATTCGAGTGCTGGTTGGAATTCCTTCCTTTCGCTTATTACAGTGACAGTCATCCTCATAAATGATACTATTTTATTTTATGAGGTATAAATAATGATATGCTATATTAATAATTTTATAGAAGAAAATTAAACCTCTGACTTATAATTATACACCAGAGGTTATATATGCAATGTGGTGATAAGAATAACTGATTAGCCGAATAAATAAAAAAGTACAGCGTTTTCTCCGAGGCATTTAATTTATGAGACCGATCGATAGTCATACTTGAGATAGTTGTATTAATTGTACATCGTATGATCGAAAGGTCGGGAAGAAAAAAAAAAAATTATATCAACTGGAATCATTAATGATATCAGTTTTGATGTTGATTTTGTTGAACCAGATGCATATGAGAAATTTTTTACGGACTCGACAATACATTTTTTTTTATTAATTTTTAATAGTAAGTTTCTTGAACGCAGTAAAAGAGGTGTAATCGCGAAAATTTTCGGTTTTAAATTTTCAATGGAAATATCCATTTTGACTAGTTTCGTCGTGACGTCTGAACTCAAAAATGGTTAGCCGTAGAAAGTTAAATTTTTTTACTTAGGATTATTGTAAAATCTACTTGTGAACCTCCATTTTTTTTCACTGCATGATTACCGGAAGTGGTACTTTACTCTAAAGTCATATTAGGCTTTGGTAAATTAGACTTTTATATCAATACAAACAATTTAACAGATTTTGGTTGAAATTGAAGAGCCGAAAGGGGTAGTTCACTTGAAGATCATAATAAACTTACATCATAGGGTATATTGTCATTTAATACAGAGATCAAGGTTCGGTGATAAAGGTTATAAACACGATTTTTCCCCACTCAAATTAAACAATTTTATTAATTGTTTTAAGTGTAAAATACTTTTTTTTCCTCTACATTTCTGAGCTGAACATGTCTGCAGCAGGAGAATAAGATATAAGTTGAATTAAAATGTTGAAACGATCGATTTCCAATGCTTTATCTAATGAAATAGACAGTTCTAACGTTGTCAAAGAACACGAAGAAATCTCTTGGGAACATTTTACCAACTGAAAGAAAACAACATATAATAAGGGAACTATACCTCCAGAAACAAGAGTTTGTCTATGAATGTGTGCCTGTATGTGTCAATAGATGGACGCCGAGTGTCGTTTTTGAGATACTGCTGTCTTCGGAAACTAGTAATCAAATTCAGGGTGACTTTTTGAGCCACCGATTTATAATTTAATAAGCGTACAAAGAAGTCATGGGATGCCCACATCAGATATTGTCTTAATGGTTACTGGTCAATTGTTCAACTAATAAACGATTCTTGAAGCTTAGACAGTATGGAACAGCTGTTTAACTGAAAACAGTTTTAAATTTTTTTTAAAACGAAGTTTTAGAGCTGTGTAGTACATATTTTTAGAAAGTATATTTTCGAAACCCAAACTGTTGAAAGAGTTGGAATATTGGTTTTTTTTGGAGGAGAAACTTGTAAAAAAATTAACGTGATTTTATAAAACAGTTAATTGGCCTTCATTTAATTTAAATGAATCATTAATTTATTTATAATACATATTTCAAAAAAGTAATTATTATTTTCGCATTTTTAACAATGATAAAAACGAAGGAAGAGAGTATAAGATATATATTTTATATCTTTTAATTAAATCTGAAGTAAGTAAACTAAATCATTAAGTTAGTACATAATAAATATGAGTTTATTTATTTTTTCCTGAATACAAATTTCGCTTGCAGTGATCTCACGCGCTCGATTTTACTCACGTTTAAATATTTTTTATGATCCTGCCCGTTTCCGTAACTCCCATAGTATATACACAAATCTTTTCAGAAAAGAGTTAAGAATTTTTTTAAAGATGAAAAAAAATTATTTTCTTTTTCATTTTTGAGTCTAGGGATCCTCTAAATACCATTATCATTTGGGAACAATGTTATTCCAAACGTCGTTGTTGCCTAGCAACTGCAGAAAAAAATAACTTCTGGATCTTCCTCGAATAAAAGAATAGTGGAGGTTGTAGGGTATGCGGGAAGAACGGCGATAAGACTCAGCAGTCGTCCCTCGAGAAGTCCGCAGTCCTTGCACGAATACAGTCTTCATTATTGATGTGGCCTGTCACTGCTATCTTCAGCCGTAGAAGAACTGTAGTAAAACAGTGCTAGATAAGAGTGTTGGAACAATGGCTCTTAGTCTTCTTTGGTTCAGAGAAGATTAGGTTTCGCCTCAATAATATAGAAGCTATAGAAATAGTCATGAATTATTCAAAAATCTCAACAATTAAAAAAAAAATTATATTTTTTTCTTCTTTCCAAATTAGGAACAAAAGAATGGCACGCTAAAAAAATTAAAACTTTTTGCTGTTCTCTTAATTATTATTGCCACTCTATTATTTAATGTTCTGGAATGAAACTAGATTCATTTAAATGTGATATTGGTACTCTAAAACGTTAAGTTGAATAAAAAATGTTTTCCTTCAGAAAAATTTGGAACTTTGTAAAAACCGTTTCTTGCGACTAGCACCCTCGGGGCACATCAGATAAAAAATTGATTTCAATGAATTCATCTTAAAATTTTCGTTTTCTATCAGAATTTCACAATTTCCCCATCCCATTGTGAATTCCAGAGTTGGAGTCGCTGGAGGAATACTCTGGTTAATTACAAAATCGACAATATGTCTCAAAATAACTTCAGGTTATCCAAATGAGATCCCCTAAATTTCGTTCTGAAATTCTAAATATTCTAGAATTTAAAAAGGGGGGAGGAGCAGGTTATCTAGGACACCTTATATAAAAAGAAATATCTTTCTTATATTTCTTTCTTTCATGTCTATTTCTTTTGTTTTCATTACATAGATCTAAGAATTGCGCATAGTATACATAGATATCGTAGAATTAAAATGTATTAGGAGAAAACATCACGTTTTGAAATCCAATCATCAAAGAAAAAGAAATGGAATTGGATACTAGTTGAGCTATTAATTTCACAGTTAATTTTCCTAGAAATGAGAGAATAGTTAGAAAAAATAATAACAGTTAGTTGCCTTTAATAAAAGGAAATGAACTTCTCTAAACGAGATACTGTGTTCTCGAATGATGACATCATGAGGAAGTGTAAAAAGATTTTAGGCAATCGTGTTTAAGTGTTTACAGACTGGTGTCGTCAGTTTCAGATAAATTTTCTATCGATGATTCATTGACAAAAAACCCAATCTTCACTGTTATATAGAACAAGTAAACTACATTCGTTATAGTTAATAGTTGGATTCACTCAATTTAACTTAGCAACATTATCCACTATTGAACATGAACGTATTTATAATTTTGAAGATCCCAATTTTCCTCAAAATGTTGAGGATGAGTTAAGGAAAACATTGATAACTCTTGGAATTCCCGAAAAGTTGGTTGCCTTGAAGGAGATGGCCCAAAGAGCTACGAAATGCAAAATCAAGGTACAAAATACACTCAAAACAGCTTTGATGTAAGGCAGAGAGACACCATATCGCCAGTCCCATTTAATCAGGCACTGGAGGGGACTGTTAGAGCAATAAGGGCCAATCTTGGAGGGGCGATTTATAATCGCTTAACCTAATGTCTCGCGTATGCCGATGATATTCTTATCAGCGCCCGCACTATACCGGCTCTGGTAGGATCGATCGAAGAATTCGAAAGGACGGCAATGTAACTAGGCCTAAGGATAAACGAAGGTAAAAAAAAATCTGTTTATGAAATCCTCAAAGAAAAATGTAGCAATACGTGAATCAGAACAGATTTGTCAACAATATTTTCAAATGGGTAATAAATTCGAATACTTTGGAGTGGTAGTTCCAAAACAAAATGCAGGCCGAAATAAAAGCCAGAATTATAGCAGGCAACGAGTGTTTTAATGCACTATCAAAAACAGTAAAATCAAGGGAACTGCCATGGGCCGCAAAGATAACAGTATATAAAACTATTATAAGATCAGTGTTTACCTACGGGAATGAAACATGGGTTTTGAGGAAGGAAAGCTGAAGCTGCTGGCAATCTGGAAAAGGAAGGTTCTGAGAAAAATTAACTCTCTGAATAGAATAATTGATCAGTGACGAATAAGGAAAACTGTTGCGTTAGATGAGCTCTACTACAATGACGACATCCTGTTCAGTAAGTAGAGAGGATAGAGGAAGAAAGGTTGCCAAAGAGACTACTCTACGGCCGGTAGGAAAAATACAAAGGGGAATACCCTGTCTGCTGAGGATCGACGATGTCGAAGACGACCTTAGCCGTTCAGGTATAAGAACAGTGAGAAGAATGGCTGTCGATAGGAAAATCTGGCCAGTTTGTTCCTGAAGCCCAGGTCCGTTAAGGACTGTTGTGCTAATAAATAAATAATAATGATGATGAACTTATCGGCATAATTTTTTTCTTTAATTCGGATAGTGCAAAATTTGAAGAATGTTTAAAAATGAGCGAATCCGATAATGAAAATATCCTGGAAAAGCACAGAAGGATTCTATATATCCGTAAACAATATAATATTCAAATATGAAATTTATAAAAAATATTCATACCAGAAAATATGGTTTAATAAAAATGCAATTTAATAGTAATTTTCTTATGCTTACTCCTACCACACTCTATAAATATTTCATCAAGCACAAAATTATTTATGCGCAAATTCTTTTACATATTATTTATTTATTTAATATGTAAAAGAATTTGCGCTCTTTAAAGGTATTGGAGAAAAAGGTCAAGTGTAAGTTATATTTGACGAAATAAGGTGCAATCATTATTGCACTATACTGACGCCATATATATTCCATTGAATTTATCATGATGT
Organism: Rhaphigaster nebulosa; assembly: GCA_948150685.1. Lineage (NCBI taxonomy): Eukaryota > Metazoa > Arthropoda > Insecta > Hemiptera > Pentatomidae > Rhaphigaster > Rhaphigaster nebulosa. The sequence continues at coordinate 127,564,213 of OX411309.1, read as the reverse complement.
AACAAATCTTGAATAAAGTAATTCACTTCGATATATCGGCAATTTTATTTCTAAACAAGCGACGATGACAGATTCTTTCTGGTAAATTTATATTACGAATATAATCGCGATCGATAAAAAGCAGCAATTATTTGTTTCATAAAATCAAATGTGTTCCACAGGCAAAAAAATTGTATATTTTTAACATTCAAATTCGTGGCAAAGTTACTTTTATTTACTTTTCAGTTATGAAAAATATATACAAACGAAATAATGGAAGATGGAAATTTAATATTGACATGGTTTGCCAAATGAATTCAATGTAAATTTATGCAACTGTTTTTAACGAACAAACAATACCAGTTGACATCCGTATGATGGTATAGAAGGGTCAATCCCTAACTAGAATAAACAATAATTGTGAAATATTTCCTTCCTATGTAGGCATCAATTTCACAAGAGTTTTATTTTTCATATAATTTCATGACTCAGCACTCTATATGATTTAACACCAACTGACATGTAACAGTCTTTTTGAAAATATTGCTTTTAGATTATTCCATACAAAATTTCAACAATGTAATTAAAAAGGTATGTACATTCATTTGTATGAATAAAATTCATATGGTTGACATATGCACGATGGTATAGAAGGATCAATCTAATTAGGGATTGATAAATTATTTGCCACTTCTATAATATTGTTTTTGTTGAAAACTAGTTTCGAATGTTATACATTCATCTTCAGTTCTAAAAACACACAAAAAATCCAATAATAAGCAATTCAAAATACAGTTTGGTATTATTATACATATTAAATTTATATTTCATTTAATTTAATATGTTTAATAATACCAAACTGTATTTTGATTTTTTTATTTTTGAATTGTTTGGGTGTTTTTAGATATATATAATGTAAAACATTCGAAACCAGTTTTCAATAAAAACAAAATTATAGAAATGGAAAATAATTTATCAATCCCTAATTAAAATTCATATTTTTTAAGTATAATTTTTATAATGCATTTTCCATCTTTAAATACAAAAGATGGTGGCGCATATCAGGGCCCGATTTCATAAAAAAGTACAAAAGTACAAGTACAAATGTTCGTTTTTATAGGTTACCGGTTAATCATCCTCATTAGATATAATAATTTTTTTTATTTACTGTATTTCAATACGACTATCTTAAATGTAATCGTGTTTCAACATTTCACAGAGTAAGTCAAAGTGATACTTTATTAACCCTGATTGTCGATTCAATGTACCAGGCGCTAATGTTTTAAAATTGAAATTCAAGTTTCTGAAGGTTTAGAAAGCGAGTTAATGGAACGAAGAACTTAAGATGAAGTATTCAAATTCAAAATTTCAGTTTTAGTAACAAAAAAAAGTATTAAGAGACAATGCTTTGACAAAATTTCATAATCACAATTTGATACAGTATTTTTGATTCTCCAAATATAAAGCTAGGTATATATTGTTTATATATGGGTAAACGAGTACAGATATACATACAAAGAATGGCCAAGATATGAACGAAACCAAATTCGTTACAAAAAAATACAATTTTTTTTTCTTTTGTTATTTTAATTCTGTCGTTGGAAGAATGCGTCCCTCAAAGAAATTCCGACTGAAATAAAAACTAATTCTGAAATACAAATTTATAGAAGAGAAAAGGAAAGGACCAACTGGATAATAAAAAATGAAACCAGTGCCTTTTTAATATTTATACAATCCCTTCCCTGGATTTGACCCCATCCTCCTTCCGATTGGTCCTATCTGTTGGCCAGGTTTACCACCCCAACCTTGTCCCTCATGAATAATTCGTCCCAGTTCTTCCAAAACTAAATAGACAAATTTTTTTCTTTGAATATTTGAAAATAAAGATGTAAAAAAGTTTGACGGTCGGAATCGCTTAATTAGGCTGTTATCAGCCATATTTTCCACAAAAATAATGGGGTATTGCACACTATCGGAGAAGGGATTTGATCTATTTTCTCTCAGCCCCACCATTTTGATATTTTCAATTGTGTATTTTAGTGAAAATACGACCTCTTACTGACGGAGCTTTTCAGCTCACACTTTTTTGTCTACATTAAAGTGATGCCTAACCGTTATTATCTACTTAAAACGTATCCGGAATAACCATGACCTCATTATTACGGATAAACGGGGTTCTACTGTACGCATAAGAATCACTGCAGCCTCCAAATTAAAACTCATTAATCTCAATACCTAACAGAACAAGATTAACAGAAGATATGGTAAGGAAAGCTGTGAATACAATAATATGACAATGAGATCAAAACAGAACGTGAAAGTGTCGCGAATGAAATAATTGATAATAGATTACGAATTGATAAATCGAATCATTTGAATTATACATGACTGTGCGGTATTATAGACTATTATAAATGATAATTTTAAAAATATTTCTCACAAGCAGGGAGAACAGAGGGACTGTGAAAGAAATACAAGAGGTAGAGACCGAGTCACGTAAGATGGGAACCATAAAACAAACTTAAAAGAGGGACAGCTGTGCGTGGGCAGGAGATGTGGATGTGAGTTTTTCCGAACTTGCCCGCCCGCCAAGAAAATAACTTGTTCTATAAATAAAAATAATTCATTTTGAAGGAACTCGAGAAAGAGAAAGCAAGTTGTGACCGGCGTAGGTACTTTCCAAATGGACGGGGTAGATAGCTGTCAAGAAGATAAATCAACTTTAAAGTCATTGCTAGAGGCTTTGTAAAGAAAGTTCTACGAATATAAATATCGGCAATACTAACAAGCTGATTTTATTTTTCAATTAAGATCATTCGTGCCTTCCTCACAGTCGAAAGGACGAGTTGCCTTTTTAAAATTCTAATAAAACAAGTAAAAAGAAACGTTTAACACGCATAGAATATAAACCAAAAACAGGAAATCAGTTACTAACAAATTAGTTTTTAACAATTTCTAAAGCAACACATTAAAACAACTAAATTAAGAGTGTTAAAAAAGGCTGAGGATGCTGATTATCTAATAAGGCTTCTTTAAATATTAGAAAACCACTAATAATTAATATACAGTAGAATCCCAATAATTCGCACTATGAAGGCTCCAATGGTTGAACATGAATTATCAAAATCTTCAAATTATTAAAAAATCATTTCAAATCATGAGATCACCAATAATCGGAAGGAAAAATATAATAAAGGGTCTAATGAGATTAAGAAAAAAATCTGTTTATATGGGTATTAATATGGCTATTAGTTTACAGGGCTCATATGAACCGATTATTTTTCTCAGCTCGTCTTTTCACTCATAACAGTATTCACACTTTCTCCATATAGTTTTTTAAAATTTTATACAGTATATTTTAAAAATGGATGTTATAATGTTAAGACATTCCAGTATTTTTTCTTTTCTCTCTCTCACTTTTAAAAACAATACAAGTTGTCGAGATTTTTCATAGGAATTATAGGACGTTCTTTCTTTCGTACGATTTATTGGGTTATATGAATTACAGGGGTACAAAATATCGAGATTTTACTGCATATATATATAACTTTTGTTTTTCAGACGATAACAAACAAAATTCTCAAGTTTCTCTAAAATAAAGCTAATTAGTTAACTTGACTTATCCATTCAATGATCATTAGGATCAACTTTTATTGCATTTAATGATATTATTAAGTAACAACATTATGAAATATTTTTTCAATGAATGAATTTCCTGCAATTTTAAGTATAAATGCCCAGTGTGGATTTGAAAAATGCAGATCCATAGTGCATGCCAACTAACTTAATCTCACTTCGAATTCTCAAATTTGGATGCTGTTATGTTGCGTGGCAAGTATAAGAAATATGGCTGATATTAGAATTGATATTTTTTTTTAACAATCAACGCTTAGCTGTTTAAATATGTAGGAAGATGTGTTTAGCAGAAATTTTGATTTAAAATTTTAGCGTAGTATAGGAGTTTTATTTCGATTTACTTATTTTTAGTTATTTATTTTTAAATATTTTGTCATAGAATAATGCAATGACTTCATAATCGGAAAATAAAAAACGTATGTCGTGGGCGTTCGAGCGAAAGTCACAAAATCCAGTTAGAGAATTTCGTATGATAAATGTTTTCTGCCTGGAGGATAAAAAACATACATGAACTAAATGAATTACAGCCAAATAAATCATAGAATGATGTAGCGATGTTTTCCTGGTGAAAATATAAGGTTTCTTTCATTCATGATTTTTGAATGCGAAATGTGAATTTATTACAATTTAGAACGAAGTGACTTTTGCTCGTACGCCTACGATACATGTATATGCAAAAAGCAATTTATATACTTTTATGCCTGGAATGTATTTGCATATTTAAAAACACGATTTTTCGTCATCATATTTGTACGTCTGAGATAAAATGTCATGAATCCAATTTTTCTGATTTTGATATAATTTAATAAAATGCTATATGGTTAATAAAATATGCAACACATCTATAATATAAAGTTTGACTACTATCCACAACAGGGCGATCTGAAATTTTGTTTTGCTCTCCTGTAAAAGTTTGAAAAGGTTATTAACGACAGTTTATCTTTGACGTACATACATTTGAACAATCATGAGCGCTTATATTTATATATATTCGTATATAATAATAATTACTACCATCTAGTTATAAGAATAGACATTTCACCTATATCAGTAGCTCGAAACCGAGCTGTCTCGGCCGTTCGTTCGACGCTCTAAGCAAGAACTGCTGTAAGTTCTGCTCGAAGTCTCTGGATAAGCAATAACCTCAAAAAAGGACAGCAGTGGGTTTCTGTAATGGAAAATAATTTATTAGTATAATAAAATATGCTTTTATGCATCGTTGAAATTTAATATTTCCATTTTTATCAAATCCATATCCTTACACTGCCCAGCGAATCCTCGCAATAGGCAGCGATTAAGTAAGTAATGTATTAATAAATGAACAACCAATAAATATTAAAAATACATAAAATAAGATAGACTTAAGAGAGCCATTTTTATTAGGTACTTTGTTTATTAGATCGTGAAACTCAAAGTATGAGAACGGAATTTATAGAATTTAGGGAAGGAAAGTCACTTAACAATAATTATTCCATTCAGTTTCAGTTGCACAATTATTGTGAGCCCTCATAGGCTGTAACCGAAAATCAGCCGGCCAGAATTTTGTTGCAACACGTTAGGCCCTCTTAATTTTTTTACATTAAAAAAAAAAGTTATAATATATTTACCAAGGAATTTATTTCTGATTTGCTCTGACTTTGAAAAGGAAAATGATTTAAATGTTAACATGAGGCCTGAATGCTGTTTGTTAGAAAATATTTCTAAACTTTTTTTCATATATCTTCAACCGGGATGAGAATAGCCAAAATTTGGGCTTTTCTGTTGCATCACATGACGACGTTCGACTTAAAAACGCATCTTTGGGGTGATGTTTTTTGTGCCTTACATTTATACTTCATATATTTTCAATTTTTTAGGCTATCTGTGCGAGTGTGAGAACAACATAATACATTTTATTCGTGTAGTCACTTAGTTTGGAGTGAGAATGGCCACGATTCATTTTAATACAAACTCACACATATTAAAGGGTGGGGTGAATACCATATAATCAGAAAGATAAGCTTCCAAAAATATATATATTTTTTTCCATTAGGTTTTCCTTTTATAATATTGACGAGTGGCTAAGAAAAATAAATACCTACTGAAACTTTCAACGAATCTATGCATTTCATTTGTATGCAAATGCCATACTGGAATATAATGTTTACACGAATTCACATTAAAAATTACAAACAATATTTTTAACTAGAGAGATGTGATAAGGAAAAACTCTTAAAATCTGAGCATGTCTACACCTTGCTTATCTTACTAGAAACTTTGAAAAATCAGAATTTATGAAATTATTCTTCAGGAACTTGAGCCAAAGATTGAAACATGTCTTCTAAATGAATAAGTTTATATATTAGATTTAATAAGAACGGGAACAAAAAACTTACTGAGCAAAATAGAAATTGGAAGATCTTTAAGTTCGTCCACATTGAATCTAAGCTATCCATTTCACCCTTTCTCTCTTTTTACTTTCATGTACGAAGTAAAGGAAGTATTGTAAGCGCGAAAATTTTCGGTTTTCAGATTTCGACCATCCCTGAATCCATTTTGACTAGTTTCGTCGTGGCGTCAGTACGTACGTTCCTTCGTATTTCGCATAACTCAAAAACGGTTAGCCGTAGAAAGTTGAAATTTTGTATTTAGGATTGGTGTAAAATCTAGTTGTGAACCTCTCTTTTCGGTCACTACTTGATCACCGGAAGTGGTACTTTACTTGAAGGTCATAATTGATTTCCATCAAAAATTATATTAAAATACTATGAGAAACATCTCAAATTTAGTATTAATAATTTATATATTGATTTAAATAGCATACTGGATTTTGGTCTAAATTGGAAAACAGGAAGCGGTACTTTACTTGAAGGTCATATTAGACTTTCATCAAAAATTATATTAAAATATAAAGTAAAACATCTCAAATTTGGTAAATAGGACTTCTATATCGATACAAATGTATTTACTGGATTTTGGTTAAGATTCGTGAGCCGAAAAGGGTACTTGAAGCTCATAATAAGCTTACATCAAAAATTATATTTAAATTAAATACATAAATCATATGCTTTGGCAATAAAGGTTACAAACGCAATTTGTTTTCCAATACAATTAAACATTACTTGTTTTAAGTGTTAAAATTTAGGGTAAAATACTAGTTTTCCTCCCCATCTGTGAGATCAACAAGTCTGCAGCATGAGAATAAGATATTAGTTATCTGGGTTTTTCCGCTTAAGATGTCGAAACTATCGATTTCTAAAACTTTATCCAGTGATATTGACAGTTTTATTGTTGTCACAGAACATGAAGAAATATCTTGGAAACTAGTTACCTACTGAAGGAAAACGACATATAATAACGCAATGAGACCGCCAGTAACAAGAGTGTGAGTTTTGTGTGTGTGTGTTAATAGATGGATGTCGGGACGCCGAGTGTCGTTTTTACTGCAATCTTCGGAAACTAGTAACCAATTTCAGTATCACTTTTTGAGCCACGGATTTATAATTTAATAGGCGTACAAGGAAGTCATGTGTTGCCCACATCAGATATTTTTGGTTGAGCTAACCTCTCTATCAACAGGAGCTATTTCCGGATTAATCGAGAATGGCAATACATCAGTTTTGTCATAGTCACCTCACAAATAAAGCGATCGTTGGCCAATTTTAGAAAATTTGCTGATATTTTCATTTAGTTCACTATATAATTAAAAAACCTTTGCACTACAACAAAAGATGAGATAATCGGCTTTAGGAAATAACTACAGCACAAGTTATTCCAACATTACAAAAATTACTCATCGTAGCAAAATATATCTCCATAATTTTTTTTCTACATGGTAATGTTATAATAAAATTATTGAAAAAAAAATATACACTTGTTTACAATTAACTAAGCACCAAATAAATTGATTTAAAAAAAATTGAGTGAGAAATTGTTGAGCTAAATTCACATTTTCCCTATATTCGGACATTCTGACCCCGACTGACGGTATTTTTCCTTTTTAATAAACGAGTATTCATAAAAAAAATCGGATAGCTGTAACTAGAACCACACACGAAGGATATCGACTAACCGTTTCTTCTTAGAAAGTTTAGCGTGGGATTCTGGTTTCAAAATATCGCCTTTAGTATTCGGAGATACCTCCAAAACAAATAATAATGACTTCAGACAGCTGTCTAGGTCTGTCCTCAGGTATCGCAGTGGGCCGTTGACCTGAAAGACTTCCAAACTCGGAATGTTTTCCAAGAAGCGGGTCCGACCGGAGAGCAGGTTTTGGGAAAATCGATACTACGGTCTTTTGTTGTATGATAATTATTCTTTATTAATATAATGATAATTAGACAAGGAACACTACAAATATAAACCATGTTTAACCTAATTTCAGTTTAAGTAAGTCAAAAAATTTATTTTTATAAAATTAAGGTGAAGATGGAGGTAGTGAAGGTATAGGTAGTAAGAAATATTTAATCTGTTGGTGTTAACGGATAGAAATATTTTAAAAAAATCCGTCGATTAAAATTTTGCACTCATTATCTGAAGTTTATTAAAATAAATTAATGAGATGGTTTAGCACATGCCCATCAATTGCAGTTATAATAGTTTTTTGTAGAAAACTATTTCAGTAAACGTGCTTATATATATTTATTTGTGGAAAAAACATTTAACTTATAAAGATGAATTAATTTTTCGATTTAATAATTTTGAATGAATTATTTGATTTGATTGTTTCAATTTAAATTATTGGTATATATTTAATTTTTTTCCACTTTAGATACGATCAGTTGAAGTCTAAAGGTGTGTAAGTAACTTGGCAATATCTCAAACAGGAGTTATTCAGAAACGATAGAATTCATCAACACAACGACCGAATGAAACCGCAGGAGCCGCTAATAGCCTTGTTTTCGTACAAGTTAGTAGCAATATTGCTAAAAAATCTTAAATTGATAGTTAAATTTACACAGTACCTGGTTGGATGCTCCAGACGTGCACCAGAACACAGACAGTAGTGGACTGAAGCTCAGGTAGTATAAGGTATACCTACCTGCCTGGGTTTACCCATATCTTGGGTTTTACAATGTCCCTTCCTCCCTCTAATAGCCTCAAGAACGAGGGCAATTAGAGTTCTTATTACAGAAATAAGTTGTTCTTCTGTTATCACTGCTCCCTTACCAAGTATTACCTCAGGTCTCCTAACATAATGGAAAATCCCCTTAATCAAGGTCAGAAAGCAGGAAAAAACACTAAATAAAATTAATAAACATCGGAAAATTTTTCACTTTATACATGCATTTTACTAATAAATACCGTGTTGCATCATTGTTGTTCAACTCTGTTCAAATTGAAAGCATTGGAAGAGAATCTTATATATTTTAAAAGAGGTTCCTAAATAAATTTAATTTCATTAGTTTTCAAGAGAAAACTTCGCGAACTTCTTTGTTCACTACCGAGTATGATTAAAGAAGAAAGAAATTAACACCTTTAGGTTATTCAATGAATAACCTAATCTATATTTTTGAGGAAAAATTCAATTAATTTTTCATTGACAACTTAATGAAATAAGCAACTATTTTTAATTAATTAGTATCTAAGTACAAACATAATCTTTTGGACCCACTGCATCTTTAAAATGAATGAAATAATTTTTAATTATTTGTTCCACAGTATTGAAATGTTTTTATCATATTTAATTTTTATTTAAAGTTAATACATGGGTAATTCTTCAAAAATAGGAAAATCATAATCCCACGAAGAACCGGGCTTTTTTGATGCATTTAGCAGAATTTTTTTCATTGATTTTGATAACGCATGGTCTCAGATTGTTTTATCAGGGGTAAACTTTAATGTTAATAATCAAGAAAGTATGTTAAATATTTGATGTATTTCTATTGTATTTCTTCAGGTTTTATTTATGGGATTTGGAGTGGTGTAAATATGGAGGCTGTAAAGTTAAGGTCCAATCAGTAAATAATGAATAAGCACAAAAACCTCACTCCCTCACTTATTATTTATTATAAAAAATTTACTTCATTCAATATGTCGGTTGCTTAATTAATAGAATAAGATTAATTTATCTCATATGATTTGTAATAATTTAATTATGATACAAATATTGATGTAGCTTGATCGACTGTGATGTTTTTATGATGAAATAAATAATCAGAATGCAGTCAACAAAGGATTTTTTTTTTTATTGTTAAATAAATAATATACTTTGTTGACTGCATCCTGATTATTTATCAGTTGACATCCGCATGATGGTATAGAAGGATCAATCAGGGATTGCTAATTTGTTTCTGAATTTTTTCACAAACAAAATATTGTTTTGTTATACTACTGTATAAATTTTACATTTGATATTTACCTACAAGTCACTTTTTTAAATTTTAAATTATAGACAATTTCAAGAAAGTCGCCTAGAATCTGTGGTGGGAACAACTTTAAAAATCTGAAATTGTTAAAGATAAATCCTGCTTTGTGTGTTATACTTCATTATAAGTATCATGTTTAAGATTTATCTACAAGCTATGTTTTAGGACCTTAAAAAAACAAAACAAATATTTAGCATGTTATGATAGTGCATTAAAATAGATTATAATACGGAGTTTATTTGTACAAATTTCAGATTCTTTAAGTTTGTCCCGACAGATATACAAGGCGTCAAAATTTGGATTTTTATTTTATTTTCAATTTTTTAAATCATTTTTTGAAAAGAAAAGTAATCTAAGGGTTGATATATCAATTCCTTCTAGGGTGATATACCTTCAAAAATTGAAAATTTGACAATTTAAATGCCATTAAACATGAACAGAACATAATATATAGGCCGCTCATTTCTGAATAATGGTTATCGTCTCATCAACCTAGGTTAAACCAGTTCTTATTAATATTAATTAAGGTAAACCACTACAAACGCAAGAAAAAGTATGTTTTGTAAAACAAAAATGGCTGCCATTGGAGCTACGAAAAATATAAAAAATTAAAATTATTATTTTTGGATAACGTAGTAACTTTTTTCTTTGGTTACAAAGAAACGAACATTTGTTTTATCTTTTCCTTATTTGTACTTGTGAGATAAATATTACAAGGTTCAAAGCGATTGAAATCAAATTAAAAATACAATAAAATGAGGCCATTATATTAAAATTCTTTTATGACAGTCAACGACAGTTTATTTCTAATATTGTGAAATATTTTCATAATCCATGATATTTCAATGAAGTGGCGATTTCGAATTAAGATAATTATGATTAAGTATGATAAAACTTTACAGAAAACAGTGCACCCTATACGATACAATGGAGTCGACTGTTGCTATTATTATTTACATATTGTATTATCAATATCTTCTTCTTCTTCTTCTTTATCTTCCTCTTAATGCCATTAGCTAGCGTCGAGGAGCCTCAATCCAGCGTAACCACTCCTCTCGGTCCCTGCTTAGCCGCTTCATCTCATTGAGCGATTTGCCTCTTTTACTTCCAATTCTTTGGATATATTCATGGTACGTAATTCTGGGGCGTCCGCGTGGTCTCTTTCCTGTGGGTCGAGCCTCTAATACCTTTATAGGATTTGTGTCCTCGTTCATCCGGCAGACATGACCAAACCACTGGAGTTGCCGTCTTTCTAGAGTGGTTTTAAGCTCTGTAACGTCTAGTTGCTCTCTAATGCTTTCGTTTCTAATGCGATCCCTTCTAGTTCTCCCAACAGATCTGCGAAGGAACCTCATTTCCGCTGCCGTTATGCGACTAGAGTGCCTGTCCAGTGTTGTCCAGCTTTATCCGCCATAGGTGAGTGTTTATCCAATATTGAAACTGATAATCATTAATAGTGTAAGACAATTGGTTCCTGATCACATTTTAAAATTAAAGTTCTCTATTATCTCATATTTTATAAATTCTCACCCATACGACTGACTGATTTCATGTTGCACAAATTGATAAAATTTATTGTATGATTTCAGATAGATTTACAATTTTGCAGGTATTCGAGAATGAAAAGATAAACAAGCAATACAATGTTGGAAAAGGAGATCGGAGACTCGATCAAATGACGACAAGGAAGCACGAAGTAGTGGGACGAGGATGAGAGCCGGATGGTGCACGGATGTATAAAGAATAACCGATGAGGCAGAGGTACCGCAAGGATATCAATGAATGAGTTTTGGAATTTACTCCAAGGGCATTTCCTTTTCGAAGTACCAGGTATACAATAGAGTAGTTATAACATTAAGCTGTGCGTTAATTGGAGTTTCATCATCATTAGACCAAGAGATAAGACGTAAATTAATGAAAAGTACAATTTAATACTCTTATCTTAAAACAATGAATTTATTACAGGGTGTCTAGAAAAATAGCTTGAAGAAATTCTCTGACTTTTCCAGACTTTGACAAGTTTTCCCGAGCCAAAAATAGCAAAATCTACACAAACCGGTAATATATATCACCTGCATTGAGTGCATTAAATACTAATGATAAAACATTATTCATTACCACCATTTTTCAACTATTAAAAGCACTTATCAAATGTTGAGGTAAACTTTATATAGGGAATAGAACTTTTACAAATAAAGGGCAAGAGGAAAAAACCTGGTGTCACTTTTGTTTTTCAATAGATAGAAAAAAGGCGCATTTTTCCACGGCATTAGAATGCGGAAAAAATCATGAGAGCCAAGAAATATTAGCTATTGAAGTTTCATCCAGGCAGTAAAATTGTAAACATGTTTTTTCTGCTCACTAGGAAAAACATTCTAGTCTATATAAAAGACAAGAAGTGACTTGTCTAGTTTTTTTCCCCTTACCCTTCAAATTTATTCATTGGGCACTGATATAACAAATAATAAACCAAACAACGTTGCAAATAATTACACAATAGTTTATTATTAATTTGTTACATTTATTATTAACTATTCAATTTTTATTATTACATTATTAAGTTTTTTTTTTTTTTTTTTTATATGATCTTATTATTTCAAAATACTTTGGCCGTTTTGTGTTTAAAAAGGACACTTAATTGAGTTCTTTCCGAGGATCATCCTGGAATTGACCTGTGATCAATGAATAAGAGGGCAAATGTGAAAAAATTCATTCCAGTAATTTTGGAGAAAAGCCGCGGATGGCCGAAAGATGATGGGCGGACAGTAGACTGATGGATTTTTTAAAATTTGATTTTTGGATTCTACGTATTTACGTATTCTTCTTGAAATGAAAATCCTCAAATTGTGAGGGAGTGCCAATTTTTTTTTTTGGTCGATAACAAAGGTTTATTATTGAATATAATAAACCAAAACGATACTCTATTGTTTCTTTAAGTTCGATGCCATAGACCAGGGGTGCCCAACCTTATTATAACGCGTGCCACAACCAAGGGTTCACAATATTGAGACGTGCCACAACTGTACTGCTCAGATATTTTTCCCCTTTTCTGAATTTTTAGAATAATACCAATATAATGAAAAGAGTTAATAATTATTATTTATTCAATAAAAATGTATGTTAGGAGTTATCATGTGCAACCTACTTGCTTATCGTTAATTATCACATATTATTAATATTTTAAGGAGGGTTAGCACACGATTTGGACGTTTGCTAATAGATTAGGACCCCTATTTGGGAATGAAACTAACTATTAAAGTCCTTTTTTTTATTACTATATAATTGTATAGGTTAACAAATTAATTGTTTCAAACAAATTAATAGGTTAAGTTTCTATGTCTCGATTTTAAATTTTGGACGTATAAGAATTAATTATCGCTAACTTGAAGTTATTTCAGACTTTCAGAGTAATATATTATTGAAAAATTACAAAATTAACAATAAAAAAATTAAAAACCTACTGATCGGCCGATTCCGAAACCCCAGCGCGTCACATTTTTAGTTTTAATCGCGAATTTTCTCACCACGGCTGTTTTTTCAGTTTTTTATCCGATTTCTGGACTTTTCTACAATCAATAAATTCTCAGACTCTTCCAGAATTAAAAAATTCTCGGACTTTTCCCGATTTTATCAGTCGCTGCGTGCATTGTATTAATGAGAATTGTACACAAACATTTAATTAAATTCTAACATTAACCTACATTTAGTTAAAATATTCAAAACAAATGAACCAAATGATGTAAGTACATTAACTAAATACATTGGTCTATTCATGTTATTTTAAAGCTTCACAGCCAATAATGGCTTCCATTCTTGCAAAACGTTATACGAAATTAAATACTGGCTGTAAAACAAATAGCTTTTAACAAAACCCAAGACAAAATATGAAAAAAAAAAAGGCAAGCTTTACAATTTTAAAGTGAAAACAAAAGATTACACCAATTAGACAATAACACATGATTATAATATTACACAAGTTGAAAGGATGTTATTACAATTAGGGATTGATAAATTATTTGTCACTTCTATAATTTTGTTTTTATTGAAAACTAGTTTCAAATGTTATACATTCATCTTCAGTTCTAAAAACACACAATAAAACCATTAATAAGTATTGATGTATGTTATTTTTGGACAATATTATCCTTAGACACGAATTATATATAACAAGCACAAGGTGCGAACGAAAGATGATAAGAGACGAGCAGATAGATAGAAAGGTAACTGACAGACGACGGCAGGTGTCACCTCAACCTTTACCCCCAGATATAAATTCGATTAGAGCTATACTAATATAAACTAATGGATTCGAGGAGACCGGACCACTATGCGTTGAAATCTCGGTATTTTCTCTCTCTATAAAACTGGTTGGCCAATCACGGAAAATGTGATTGAAAATGTGCCGCCCGGTGCCGAGAATCTAACCAACCAACAATGTCTTCAACTCTCTCTTAGGAGAACAAGGAAGGAAGGGAGGCCGAAGCGGAGGAGGCAACGAAAAAGGACTGCTTCTCTGATCTCGCTTGATACAGGACAAAAAGTCTCCCCTCTGAAGATGACAGATGCTCTGGCTCTGACTCCATGACCTTAGATATGCAGGGGAACCCGATGGAGAGATGCTGAGAGACCATTAACACCAATTATTACAGATAAGAGATTTATGTTAGAACAGTTAATGACTAGGTCTAGTCTGAATCATTCCACGGTTAACAGTTTATTGCAACAGTTATTATTTTCTCTTGTAACAGTTTATTATTTTAAATTTCATGAATAGGAAGGAGGTTGTTCTTTAGTAACAAGGCTCATTATTAGTTTGAATATATTTGATTAAGTATGATAGCAATGAACTTGATTAGTATTATGGTTATTAGCATTATTTCCAAACTTGGAAGTAGGAACATAATCTTGATTAATTATTAAATAATGGTAATTACAAATCAGGCCTTTGGAAAGATATCCAATTTATAGGACAATGCAATTAATTCATTATTGACTTATAAAATGATTTTTGGAGTAATCATCCTCAATGATTGCCCAATGGCATCCCTACATACAGACTAATATATTAATAGCTAAATATATATCAACTAAATATAGATAAAACATAGCACCATTATTAATAAATTAAAAAAAAAAACTGCAAAAAGACAACTAATGATAACTATTCAACAACTCCCGAAGACAGGTCCATCCCGAAACAATATGTCTTGATTCTATAATACGGCACTATATCCACCAAAGTTGGAAATGAATTGAAAAAACTAGGATTAAACCCTGCATTTGAAATAGATAAAACTCTATCCTCATATTTCTCTTCTCCTACAGCCAAAATCGACGCTTTCTAAAAAAGCGGAGTATACGAACTAAATTATAATGATTGTGCAGCCAAATGCACGGGAAAAACTGGGAGATCACTAAATCAGAGATTAAAGGAACATATATGTGCATACAATAGGATAGAGAATTCCAACTTTGCACTTCATTTAAATGAAAAACTCCATAAATTCATCAAATCAATATCTCCAATAGTCCAATCTTAAATTTATTTCCATCCATAACAGAAAAAAACATTTACCCACCGGAATTACTGGTAAAACCCCGACCCCTATACCATCCACTTATTTGCAAATACATCATCTTTCTTCCATTACAATCCTTTCAGTACTAGTTCAGTGCGAGAACAAACTAATGTAACCTTTTCTGTTTGATGTAATCTACTTAAACCTTGGTGAGTACCGACACGTATTTGATCTCTTGTTTTAATTAAATTCACAATTCATAAATCTTTTATAATAATAATTTATATTACATTCAATTTAATATGTATAATATTACCAAACTGTATTTTGAACTGCTTATTTTTGAATGTTTATGTATTTTTAGAACTGAAGATATGTATAGCATTTGAAACTAGTTTTAAATAAAAACAAAATTATAGAAGTGGCAAATAATTTATCAATCATTTATAATTAGATTGATCCATCTATATATACCATCATGCGTACGTCAACTCATGACCACTGTGCAATGATGCCGAAACGTGATACCTGTAATCTTCCCAGAATTAATAATTCATCAATTTGTTCAAGAGCGTAAAGGCGAGATAAGCACTTGATGATATCGCTAAAATTACTCATGAACATGCTGTTTAAATTAAATTGATAATATAATAAACATAACTTGAATAATAATAAATAATAATAAATGTAATGCACAAAGATTGAATTTTAACCTTAAGAAAATCGAGGTTTAATTAGTGCTTTCTCAAATTGTGCTTTAAAAGCTAAAGGTAGAGGTTGATGGTATTTTTTGTTTAAGAAACCAGATGGTAAATCAGTAATTTTTATTTAATCGAGAAGTATACAAATTCTGCTGCAAAGGGTTGGAAAAAGGATGGTGTATGTTTTTCTCGAACTTTATTACACTCAGTAATTTTCCTCTTATTTTAAACATCATGATTCTAATATTTTACTTAATTTTTACTTTGACATATCTATATCTGATTTATATGATAAGGGAAAGTATTGGAATCGTGAAAAATATCGAACCCGAGATATCAACGGAAATACACCTTCCTTGCAAAGTATCCTGAGTCCAAGTAACGAAGTTTTTTAAAATGGTCAATGTGTTTGTGAACAACAGCCTACCCCAAAAACGAAAAGTTATACGAAACTGAAATTACGTATTTAAGGTAGTTATAAACCTGGGACGAAACAGCAACTGTTTAGCTAAAATTGATTTCCTGGAAATACCACTTTATATTATCGATTTTCCTTTACAACTCGTTATCGACTTCTTTACAATTTTCTCGGAAATGGCTCCAACGATTTCGATGAAACTTGCCTAAAGTCTTTTCCTCCACGCTCTTTAACATGTATCACATCACCGAGACAATGCAGGTAAAATAGTTACGAAAAAAATAATTTTTTTTTTGCGCATTACTCAAAAAGCACTATACATTTTATGGCAAATTATGTATAAGATTACATGAAAAGCAATAAAATTCTCTACATAACAAAAAAAAAAATCTAAATCGGACCTGGACTTAGATACTGAACCTTAGATGGAATGTCGAGTGTGCCCGAAAACAGACAGGTGCGACCGAACCGCGAGATCTCGCACCACGCCTCATCCTGTTCTCAATAAAACGTTCCGTTCAACTCTTTTGTTAACTTCGCATGCTGTTAGTAATTTTTGTTTTTATACTATTTAATGAAAACGAAATGGAATTAGCATGGAACCTAAATGAAAATTTTAAAATTTATTTTCAGCTTGACAAACCAAAAACATACTGTTCACTGAATTGTCGTACTGCAACTGTTTAAAAAACAACAACATTTTATTGTACTTTGAGAGAAGATGTGAAGAAGGAATGCTGCTGAGAATATTTTAACTAATGCTTATGTGAACTCCTAAAAATAATTTTTAAAAATTGATAATTATTATAGAGTGATAAGTAAAAGTTGCGTGATGCGCGCACCACACCAGATTTTTTAGCATTCGAAATAAGATGTAGACAGTAATTTTCATCTTATTTTGAACGTTCCATGTGTTCAAAACTATTTTTCCTCTTCAGCCATAATATAATTTGCGGCTGTTTTATGTTTTATTGTTGACAAGAAAAGTACCTACCTATTGTCCACTAATTCAATAATTTATATTGATTATTTTGTTCTGGCCCAGTAAGGATTTTTTTCTTAAATTCCAATTATTGAATTGTGATATATTATTTCTTTCTTAATACTTTATTATTATGAAGATGCAGCTGATAGCTGTAATTATCTAAAAAAAAAGTGCCTAAAAATTGCTAAAAAAATCGTAATTTATGTCACACTATTTATTTGTAAGAATTAATTTTATTTATTTTTATCGTTTATTATCACAACGGAAATGGTTTTATGTATTGATACATTCCATACTTTGTCAGATTTTATTTTGAGTTTCAAATTGAAAAAACTCTTTTTGGGAGTTCCAAAAAAAGAAAATATGAATTTCAAAATTAGGACAGAGATGACATAAAGGCCATATCAGGAATTTAAGACAAAATTGATAAAGTTATAAAATAAGACAACATGTCGGCATCGACGTTTGTTCCTAACATGGCAATCAGCTGTAACAGGACTGGGATTAATTCGACGCCCTCATTTCCATACCAAATTGAACTGAGAGGAAAACAAGTTTCACATTTCCTGATCTATTGAGGCATTATCAAAACCAAATATGGCAGGGGATTATGATCAGATTAGTAAATAAAATATACCTGGGCACATGTAATTTAAATTGATTCGAAATTCTTTCAATTTGTTAGGGGTATGAGAGAAATGCGGATTGAACATGAGGAGGTAAATAATAATTCATTATTAATTGATAAGTAAGTCTATTATTAATAATTTATAATCATAAATCGTTTATTTTAAGATTGCATTAAATATATTTGATAATCCCGAAATATTAGAAACTGAGAAAAATAGGAGAAATAGAAAAACAATGGAAGCAATATAAATTACAAAAAACATAGTTATTGTAGTTAATTTTAAGACAGATGCCGTGAATTTAAAAAGCCATTATGCAGACATAATAAATAATCTAAATATAAAATAATATATAATTTAAATTTTAAGAAACAGTTACATTGATTAATAACAAAAATTGTAAAACAAACATAATTTTAGTATGTTTAGAACAAAAAAAAAGAGTGAGGGGATAGGACTAGTAGTTGTGGAAAAACAAGTACTGTAAGACAAAAAAATGTTACTTATGAATAAAATTACTTAATTAATAACTTTTAAACTAATAAATAACTTTTTTGTTATCCATCGACCGTTTCATATGAATAATGAATGACATATGTCTCATAATATTTCATCAATAATAAATTTGCATTAACTAAACTAATGAGTCACATTATTTAGCATATCAACACAGTGATTTACAAAGCCTATACGGGTTAGGCTTAAAAAAAATCTAGGTATTAAAAAAAAATCGCATTGTTTGATCATAAAAAAGTCGCTGTATTCTTAAAGATGGAGCATTTTCAAAAGTTTAATGAGAAGTTTTATTCTTCTCAAAGACCAGTAGCCTCTAGCCGAGAATTTTTTTTTTTCATTATAATGAAGATTTGTAGATATTGTAACAGACACTAGACTGAATTATCGTTAAGAATTTTTTCGAAGCAGATATCTTTTATATTTATATTGGTATATTACTTTCAATAATGAAAGTTTATAATCGACCAAGAAAAAAAAAATTTTAACTCCCCCCTCAAAATTTGTTTTTATGTTTAAAGATACGTAAAATCCAAATATGAAATAATAAAAAAGCCCTCCGTCCCCGACTCGTCTCCGTCTCCCGAAGTCGTCCGCTACTTATTTTTTAATTTAAGGCATAGAGTAAAACAAATTACTTTCAAGGGTATTACAATATTTATAGGATATTTATATTGCTATAAATTATTTTATTTCATATATTTTAATCTTCGTTTATATAAATAATAATATATTAGATTGTATTATTATATATGTATTATTATTGTGTTGAACATCATAAATACTCTATCTCAAGTGAAGTATGCAGTATATTTATCATTTGGAACTGTTGTTAATTCAATAATCGCCTCTTCCATAAGGTGTTTATTATTGAAAAGAAAATAGAAAATAAATTATTAATTAAAAATATTAGGCCTACATTTATAATAATCGACCTACTTGACGAATGCCAATACAAAAATTTTATTTGATGATTGACGAACACGGATGCCAATTTTTAACTTGTGTCTGCACGGAATGTAGCGCCACAGATTTTTATTAATTATTTTTTCCAATCATTTTAACAAAAAGATACGGAATTGGAACCCTGGGGATTATTGGCTTCTTTTCTTCTAGCAGAAGCCAGTGCTGTTGGGTTCGATGCCAGTGCAAAGCACCACACTAATCTGACTATTCAGAGTTGAATCCTTGTCCATTGTTCTAGAGGACCTATATCTCTGTTTTGGAGGATGAACAAGGAACGGCGCGCCGCAGAGAATGGTCTGCTCCAAGATTGTCCTAACAGACCGCACTTCCTATTGTTTATAGCGGATCTTCGGGGCTATTAGTCAGAGATGAGATATCGACCGCGGTAAGAACTGAGGGTACGAAGGTGATCTCATGAATAGTGAAGGACAAGATCGTATCTTAAAATGCTGTAATAAGAAAAAAACTTAATAAAAGAAATAAGAAAATATACTAAAGGAATATTTCATAAATGCTTTCAACCTTATTGTATACTGCTACTACAATAAATAAACGGCAATAAAGGATGTTTAAGAAGCTGACAGTTTATGATGAAATATCTAAAATTGAACAAGACGTTATATTTGAAAACGGAAATATTTCATATGCAGAGAGAGTGCAATGCTTCGGGCTGACGTTTGATATAAGATTGTCATAGGGTTCTTATATTAAAAAATAAGACATTGAACATGCTTTCATAAAAATAAAAAAAAGTTTGAAATTTGGATATATTAATAACAAAGCATAAGACTCCATTCACCAATGTATAATATCATCTAGATACTTTTCTACAATGAACCCCGGCCAGAACTTAAAATTATAAGCTCAGATTCAACAATCCTCCCATCTACGTCACGCCCTAATCCGATTCTGGACATACCCCGAGGTCATATCCAAAGATGAACGTAAAACCCCCTCAAAAACCGCCGCGCTTCTGAAAAGGAGGTAGCCTCGAGACCTTCTAATTTAGAATTGTAATGGCAGTGAAACCAATCGATAGTTTCTCTACATGTCTGCGCCATGTCCTTATATCATACTTCACAGTTACTTGTTGAATTTTTTAGTTAATATTGTTTTTAAATTTCAATGAATAAAAAAAAATACTGCAAATTATTGTACATAAATTATTATTTCCAAATATTTATATATAAAAAAAAAAATCAAAAATGTATTTGGATTCATTTTTTTCTCTATTTCTTTTAATGTTTTTAAAAGAAATGGATAGAAAACACTTTATAGATCATATTTTCTCTATCTTCATAAATGGACAAGATATGGGCCTTTTTAACCTTTAATGGACCGTCACTTTGAAACGGCATGGCGGATGATAGTGTCAAATTCCAAGGAACATACATAGGTGACTTGTGGGTTTGGTGACAAATTTAAAAAAACTCGATCAAGTAGTCTCGAAGTAGAGATACAAAAGCATTTTTTTTTTGTTCGATTTTTGGATTCTACGCCGTGCAATGTAAAACCTCAAATTTTGAGGAGGTGGGTTAAACATTTTTTTTCTCGATCGATTACAAAGATTCATAACTGAAAATAATAACCCAAAACATACTCTAAATAGTATTTTAGTCGTAAGGGGTCCTTGCACAATCACTGCCAATACTGTGTAATCCTTTGAAGAATATTAATATAGAATTGATTGACAGAGACCTTGATCTTTTTCTTCCACCCGTTTGCCTATCAGCGCGGGGAAACTTCCGGCCATTTGTGCCATGCGTCTCTTTCCCTGGCAAGGTTCTTCATTTCTCCTATGGTCTTCCCTCTGCGTCTCCCTATTCGTTCCATATAGTTGATATAGGAGGTTCATGGTCACCCTCTTTGTCTTATTTCCACTGTCCTCGCCTCCATGGTCTTGGCCAAGTCTCTATAGGAAAACAGACTTGAATAAGTGGAGCTTTACATCTTCTACCACCTCTCTTTTTCCGATAACAGAATTACAGATCTGGTAGTAAATAGAATTTGGATTAGTGATTCTGCTCGAGATTTCAGAATCCAGCTTACCAAATATACTGATCACCGCGCAAAGGTACGTGAATTCTGTCACCACTTCACCACAATCTGGACCTCTTGAGTTCAACCGACTTGAAGGACTTTGGTTTTTTTAGTATTAACAGTCATTCACTTTTTCTTCAATTCCTCATTCCACCCTGTAACTGCCTTTTGAAGTCGCTCGGGGGCCTCGGCAATAAGCACGGATGTAAATTCCATTGGTCCATGAGCATTCGTGCTGTGCGTCTTTTGCAAATGGGGGCGATTTCATCCTTATGGAAAAGATCACACGGAGTCATGGATCACAGTCACCTCACATGGAGGCGATACAATAAATAGAAGGGGGCTCAGAGAGTCGCCTTGCTTCACTCCCTTCTCCTGTCTAAACACTCTTGATTCCTAATTATTTAAGCGTACAACACCCTTCGGCTCCTGTAATTTTATAGCCTTTACAAACTTTATAGGAATGTTATTTGCCTTCAAGGACTCCCAAAGTTCTTTCTGGGGCACCGAATCGAACGCTGTCTTCTGGTCCAAGAATGCCAGATAGATGTTCCGGTCACGATCCCAGAACCTCTCACATATCTCAAAGTGAAGATTTGATCTTGAGGCTGCCTGTTGGACCTAAAAGCACCTTGCTCTTCCTGTAGGATAGGCTCCACCAATGGTCTTAACCGGCTTTCTAGAATGTATATATATACTTTATAAAGCACAGGAGACGTGCAAATAGGTATGTAATTGGAGCGATCACTTTGACTCCCTTTCTTGTGGGTGGGATTATAACATTGTTTTCCCATTCCTGGGGAATTCTTTAACCATTCCAAACTCTTTGGAAGAAGTTTTGTAGGACTCCTACTAACTCTGGTCGTCCATATTTAAGAAATTCTGGGACTATATTATCTCGGCATGCTGCTTTTCCTGTTTAAATCTTCAGAATAGCCTTCTCAACCTTCTCCTCCTCAATAGGGTCATTTCCTTGATCCTCCCTCCCCGGTCCCTCATCAGGATGATCTCTTTACTTCGGATTGCCCTTTAACGGTCTCGAGTACCTACGCCAGATTTCCAGCACCTCTTTATCCTCTGAAACTACCTCTATTATCTCATTCTTTATTTTTCTTATTTGTTTTAACTTTCTACCTCGGTGAGTCTTGATTTTTGCCAGAAAAGTCTGATATTTTCTCTATTGTCACTATCAACAGATCATCCAAATTCCTCCCATGCTTTCCTCTTTGGATCCTTCACAGCCGCCTTCACAGCCGCCTTCACCCTGCTTCTTGCGTTCTTATATAGCTCGTGATTACTCCAATTTCTCTCCATACAGAACATTTTCCAGCTGTTCCTCTTCTCTCTTATGATAACCCTAAGCTCTCTATTCCACCAGTCTGAACGTTTCCTTTTTCGAAGATCCTGTAGCTGATTGATTACAATCCTTTCATAGGCTTTTGGCCGAGGTTTCTTTCCAGAAGGGATTCTGGTATCGGCAATCAAGAGTATATGGTCACTCCTAATTTCAGCCCTTCGTATGACCCCTTAACATCTGTAAAGCAGCTTCTTATTTCCTTGGTATATAGAAAGCAGTCGATCGGAATTCCCTATTTCCTTCTCTCCTAGAATTTCCTATTTACATTTCTTTCCAGTGCTCAGAAGGTTATCTTGTGTACCAGTTTATGGTGATAAAAGGAATTGGCAATGACAAGACCATTGCCAATAAAGAATTCCAGTAGGCGCCTTCCGTTGTTTTTCAATATTCTCTTGCCTCCATGGGGACCCATACATCGATGGGCTCTTCTATAATCTCTTCTGGTCCTCGCATTGAGGTCTCCCATGACTATAACATTTCTACTTCTGCTTTTTTCAAATACACGGTTGAGGTCGCTATAAAATTGTTCCACTTTCATCACGCATGAGTTGGCGCTTTGACTTGGACCAGTGCAACCTTTCCCACTGAGAGAATGAAATAGGTTGATATTATCCTAGAATTGACCGGTTCCCAATCATGAACTTTCTGGAAAAGCTCATCCTTAAAAATTAGTCCAACTCCCTCCTTTGTTCGGTTACCCGATAAAACTTCTGAATATAGCAGGATATATCCTCTGTCAAGCTGCATTTCTCCAGAAACCTTCTTATTGATATCACATACCTCCTAGGATACCAATTTTGTAGGTTTCCATCTTCTCCACAATCTCCACTTCCTTGCCATAAAGAGAGCGTACATTCCAGGTACAGGTCAGTAAAATCCTGTGTCTACAAAAGAGTAGACTTAAATTTAGACTTGAATTAAATATTCTTATTTATTTTTCACAAATTAATATTTTATTAATACAGCGAGTTTAATCTCAATGTTCTGTGGTCTCCCTACGAATTATTTTATCTAATCCCCATTTCTCCCATAAACTACTTCCCGCTATATATTCTTCTATAACATTATTCCAAGTCTATCCCTTCTTCTGCCATTTCTTTACCATTAGTACACATCCCTCGGCACTCTTCTATCCGGCACATATTAATTACTTAATATATCAAATATTGATAATTGTATCTTTGAATAATAATTTTATTCCAAGTATAATTCCTCCCCCTTTGCCTAGAAATGATATGTAGATTAACCGGAATACTGGCGATCGGGCAAAGATGGCGACCACCCCCACCTTAAAGACTAACGGTTCAGGAGTCTTTATACATCTCATGCAACTAGGTCAAGACTGTCGTAGTGACATGTTGATTAGTACAAACGCTGTTGATAAATACTGTATTATATTATTCAATAAAATGCGAAACATATATTGAATATTTATAAAAACAAAATTGACAAGCCTGAAAACATGATGGTTAATTTTGACCGAACGGAAAACCCTCCTAAAACCTTTCATATAAAACAGCAACCTCTATAACGCGAACATCTGTGATATGAAAACGTGGTAATAATAGAATAATAAAAATAAAAGACAGGTTTTACTCTTCGGACAAATAAACAAGTCAGTCATGTCGCATCTAGATCTAGCCTATACAAAAATATTATACGTGTACAAATATAGTTTGTTCACGTTAACATGTATCATTTACTTGTAAATAATTATCCTGATTATTCTATAATTCTATCACCACAATTAGTATAATTTGTTCTTGAAAAAGTAAATTCGAGATAACTCATTAAGTCTTTACTTCCCTTCTTCATAACGATTATTTGGATTAAAACTACCAAAATTTAGAATAAATCAAGTATAAAAAAAAATTCTTTATATCCAATATGGTTAAACAGATCATTAAACTGAATTGTATGTTTACCTAAATTCTTCACAGTTATGTTGTTTTAGAACCACCTGTCGGCTGATTCTGCCTACTGAAAAAAAGAAAAGGAAATTATAGCTAATATGAAATCGAAAGAAAACAATTTATTTTTTATATAATAGTATAACATCATTAATATCAATGACCGTTTTCTTTTCGGATCACTTGAAATAGAATATTACAAAAAATAATTGCAGTTCTAACAGTACAAAAAATAGCTGTTTACAACAGGACTCAGACCGCAACCAAAGAAAACAACCAACATCTTACAAAAAAACCAACGTAATTAATGTTTAGTTATATTAAATATGAAATCACAGCAAGAAGGAAGATAAATAACGCTGTCTTTGTTAGTGTAATAATCGTATTATAACTTATATTACATGTATCACAGATGGTATGGGATATTATAAACTGTGAAGTACTTAGGCGTTTTATTTATTAATTTATATTTTAACTTCATTATATAACACTAACTCGTATAACGAAAATAAGAAGCCGCTGACTCCATTTGAGGACATAAAGAGGATCGGCCGCCGCAAGGTGTTGTGCAAGGTCAACCACTTAGCGGCAGATAATTACTTTTTCATCTCCTCAGACGTGTCTAATTATTCAGTAAGGGATGGAATCGGGTCAAAACAATAGCCAGTTACTTTTCCATATAAGTGACTCTTTCTAGAATCATATGAATGTATTTTTTTCTAAAGAAATTTCTTAGTATCAATAATATACAAACCAAATTATATTAGAGAGGGAAGTAGCTCAGTGGTAAGGCAGGGTTAGAGACCGTGGTACTCCCGGGTAAGATAATTATTTATTCTGTTATCAGCCGTGGATCGAACCTGTGGGATCGGGAGAGCTTCCTGAGGACCAAATCATCTCCTTACACAACTGTTGGCCTAGAAACAGTACGGTCCTTACCAAGTACTGAACCCAAGACCCTTCGTGGATTTTAATGGTACTGTTTTTTTTTTTGTTGCCAAATTATAATTCTTAATCAGTAGTTAATACGTAGCGACTATGCCAGTGCAGTCCAGCGTATTATCGTTATGTTAGTAGTTCAAAGTAATTTAGTTGTCAACGTGGTTCAAACACACGAACGCCTGGATCAGACGGGCTCTACGGCCAGTCATGAAGTGAACTCCACCCACTGAGTCACGACGAAAACATCTTCGAACAGCATTGTCTTCGTGGGTTATAGGAACCTTTAGTAGCTTATATAAAAGGTATACTTCACAAATGTTGTTAGTGCATATTTAATAGCTTCCAATACAATTATATTTTAATGTATTCCTTATTTTTACTTTTATTTTAATTTAAATAGATAAGATTGCCACTCACCAAATACGTGACAATTAGATACGTTAGAGGAGATAAAAAAGTAATAATTTATTTGTCAGCTGTTTGTCTTCTGTTTTTTATTGAGTAGTTAATATGTAGTAACTATGCCTAACGACTATAATAATTCCAGACCGGGAAGGGGGTTCTACTGGGTACTATACTTCCTCATGCCTATCATACCACGTATATCTATTATGTCTATAACATCTGCTTATTATCACTCTTCTGTTGGATAGGCAAGAATAAATAGTTGAAAGATAAATAAAAAAATAAATAAAAAATGTAAATTCTGAATAAATTATTTCAATCTTTTATAATTGGTTATTAACTGCTTACTTTAATATTGTCCTTCACAAATTCCATCAGAGGCTCACACACTTCAGGAACAATCTTCGTAATGCTCTGTTTAGATATTTTGAATATGAACAAACTTGAGCATGAATTCCCTCCAGCAAAAAATCTCGCTCCTTGCCATCATGAGAGCTGATCATTTATCTGCTGACTCATCCTTTTTTTGTAATTTTGTTATAAAATAAAACTATCCTAGTTATATGAGTTACAAGTTATACTTGTAAGAAACTTGCACAACGAAACTGTTATAAAATAAGTATTTTTATTCTGATATCGAATAAGAACTTGCTTGTAATGAATTTTTTTTTTTTACAAATTTTTTTTCAAAATATTACGATGTCTAGGTATATAGTTAATAGTATGTTAATATTATTATTAATAATAGTATGTATAGGTAATATAGTTAATTACAGTGGGCAGATAATTCGAAATCCATTATTTTTAATCTATAGTTCACTTTGATTATAGTTCCCTTTTTTTTCAGGTTCAAACATAATATAAAAAGTTTATACTAGAAATGTTAAACAGTTTACAGATACTACTAAATATATAAAATAATATAAAATATATAGTAATATAAAATAATAGGCTGCTGAGAGAAAATAATTAGGTAAATACATTTAATACAATTTAAAAAAAAATGTGTTTTTTGTTTAAAATATTTACATTATTAACTTTAATGAGTGATACGTCAGGATATCTTTTTAGTTATATTACAACACGACTTTAAATTTTAGCAATCTACTTGTTGCATGCCATCTAAAAATATCTTTAGCTCAGCTATTACAAAACAGGCGTGAGTCATGGTACTGAAGTGAGAAAGGAAGTTACCGCTTCGATATTACCTGTATAGAGGTTACCGAGAAGTACAATATGGTATGTTTATCATAAACGATAAGGATTTTCGGAGAAATAAAGTTGTTGCGAAAAATTTCCACACATGTTTGCATGCGTTACACCAAGTTTTTTTTTAATATATTCTGGAGTAAGGCAGAGAGGATTTTCCAGTTTTACTGGAACGAGATGAGCCGCAGACGTCAGGATCTCCTCGCCGCAGACCTTCACGGTCTCAAGTTCCTTCGCCACTGCCAAGGTCCAGTAGTAAAAAAAAACGAATTATTCTAAAAAAAAAAGTTGAAAAAAAAAAGGCCACAACTTTTTTTTCAGAATCTATATTTCAAAAATGTCGATAATCGTCGTGGTCAATTTATTAGCCGTCATTCTCCCTAACAGTTCACCGACTTGGAGGATAGCTAATAGATACAAATGAAGCAATACGACTAAAAAACGCATAGAATTTTCAGTAAAATGATCAAGATCGTAGATATAAGAAATGCCAGAGGAAAATTTAATTTATCAGCTTTGTACTATAATATTGGCTTTGTTTGCTCTGGAATATTGACCTACATTGTTTCACTAATGATAATTTTTTTTTTCACGATTCCAAGCCAGATAATGTAGAAATTGGTGATTTCTATAAAACTGAAAGTAGTTTACATGTTAATTAGCAGTTAAAAATTAAATAAATGCTGAAAAATAACAGATAATTAAGCAGTAATGATAAACATTTACTTCAAATAACTTGATATTTTCAAGTTTCATATTTAGTTCAAACTGGGAGCAAAACAGGACGTGATATTTTAATAACTATTATTTTTCAATTCAAATAGCAGTCAACAACCGCAAAAAGGAAATAACATATTGCTAATTGGCGATCAATCTCTAGATTTCAATGACTTCATCATAAATATTGGCAGAAAGACTAGCATTATTATATTTGAATTGAGGGAAAACGTGACTTAGAAATGACTTAAACTAGTTTCAAAATTAAAAAATTAATACTTTGTATACCTAAGGAGTAAATATGCATGGCAGACCAAATGGCTTATCCGAAAGATATTATTTAACTAAATAATTAAGAAAAAAAAGATTTCTGGAAATATTCCAAGCTTTTTATGTACTTGAATGTGTGTGAGACAGAATGGATTTTCCCCGCGCCCATCCTCTTCAGATCTAGGACCAAACCCAGGTTATACGAAGCAACTACGAACTTCATAAATGTTAAGCCGATGCTTATTAGATTTTATAATTTAATCAGCTGAAGTACTCGTGTTGCCCTGGGTAGTATTAGATTGAAGAGGCTTCATTCAGGAGAATGAGGGTAGTTATTTAAAACTTCAAGTAGCCAGTATATATACTTGTTCTGGATAGGAAAAAAAAATTACCAAACTGAAATAAAAGTGTTTTATTATAAAATACATTTTAATATATAAAATAATCGTTCCACTTTCTATTCTTTCCTCTGAAATCGGAACAGTGTGAAGTGAATTAATATATATGCCGGTTATATATATTAAATATATTCTCCTTTAAAAAAATATATATAACAGCTTATGAAGAACCATGTGGGGGTTCTCTGGCAGTCCGGTAGACATTAGCTAGCTTACGGCATTCCAATAAAAAATCCTATTTATCTCGAGAATATTTAGTGTGACAGAAGATTTAAACCTGATTCGTTCTACATAAGACCGAGAGGCATAATAAATTCTTCACTACAGGCTATTTCGCTCGCACTGATAAGCAAAATAACCTGTGCAAGGACATTTAACGCCCAATGAAGATAGGTTCCCTTCAGGATTGTCACACATTGGGAACAGACAAAGAAAAATCTACTTTCTTTGACTTTTTATCAGAAATATCATGAATTACATATCAGACATTATTAGCGCATTCAAGTCTATTTCTTGGCTGAAAAATGCCTAAAATTGGACATTTCTTGGACTATAAGTGATCACAGGGGTAAGGTAGCCCAATAGACCGCGAGGGCCAGTGGGCCTCTGTTATCACTGCCTTTAACTGACTTTACTTTCAAAGCATGTTATCATTTATGACATCACATTTTCTTTGTGATGTATTCTTTTACTTCATTGATTTTTTATTTTTGAGTTTTGATATACTTTTTCATTTAATTATTTTTAGGTACTGAACAAGACTATTTAATATTATAAAACACTAGTTATACTAATAAACATGTAACGGGTACTATAATTAAAATTATCGACTCTTTCTTTCAGGACAGAATTAAGCCACGCAGAGGCCCCTCTCTCCTCTTCAATTCAATAGATTTTATTGCATAAACCAAAATTGAAGAACAGTATAAAGTTGGTAACAAATTTGGTATAGATCCGATTATCCTGACCTCCTTTGATTCAATACAGGTTTTATAATAATATTTATATAACATTTAATATGTACATAGGTAACTCTAATTAAATTTTATACCAGCAATAAATTTTAATAGATCGGTAATAGTCTACGTCATTTATTAAAATCAAAGTATTCATAGGTCATAACAAACAATACCAATGATTGTTATATAATGAATTTATATAATTATAAATGTTAATATGTTGCCTATTAGGATAATCCGGTAGTGCTTTCATTGGAATCGTATGAAAAGTTAGCAATAAATATAAATACGTCACCAAAATGACAAAATTTAAACTGAAAATTATATGTTAAAAGAAATGTGCAAGTTTTACTTTAGCTTTGAATGCCAGTTATTATTTAATTATTTATTATTATAAATATGGATTAGTGAAAATTTTAAGAATAGACTATCTATAGGAATATTTTGCTAACATTTATTGTCAATTGGGCTTCGGGCTCTAGAGGAATCTTATGCATTTTTTTTTTTCACGATTCTAGCGCATTATACAAAAACACGGAGGTACTCGCTTGAGTACAACGAACTTGGGCTAGCGGCAGGACACAGAGCTGGGAATGCCTCGAAGGTACACTGGAGTCCAGCGGGGTGAACAGCCGCCGCGTCACGACAATCGTTCATTATCTCCAGGACCACACAGGCTTGGAATCTGCTGGAGAAACGGCAGTCTCCTAACTGCCCACATAATAATATAAATTATCAAAAAATGTATATAATTTCGATCTTCTAAAATAAAATGGCAGTAGATTAAGACCTGTACCAGTCTCAACTTCTGTTTAACCTACTGTGAAATCTCAATTTATACTTTAAAACTGTTTCCGCATAAGAATAACGCTTCCTCTGATCATGAAAATGAATTCTCCCAGAACAACTATGTCCTACTATCTGTTCATTTGCAGTGAGTGTTGAGTTGGCGAAACCTGTTTGAGGAGATAGGTTTCTTTTCGAGTTCCAATCTTGATGGAAAGCCCCAACCACTTTCCAATAGGCTGTAAGGACTCTTAAATGCTGATAAACCTCTAACGGAACTAGAAGAACTGTTTTATGTTTTTTTTCTTTAAAAAAAAAATTAACTTCTATAAGGAAATGTAATAAAAAAAAAAAAAAAAAAGGTTTATTTATTTTAGGACTAAGGTATTTTATGAATAATAACGTAATAAAAAACGGCTATTAATTCGCTATCAATTGATTAATGCAAAATAATTATTTTTATATCTTAATCCGAAAAAGTTTACTGGTCATATTTATGGTTATTTATTTATTACGAATTAATTCGGAAACAAAATTAGAAAGGAATTGAGATCACAATAAATGCATAAGTAATTATTTCGGATCAAATGTGTTATTATTTATTGTGAAATATTATTGAGGGCTGGGAATTTAAATTTATAAGGTATTTTGAATTGTAGGGATAGGATGGAATAAGAATCGAATAATTTAGTCGAACTCAAAACTTTATGTATATATATTATTTGTAGAACTTATTTAATTAATGGATAAGATAATTTTATGAATTGGTTATATTAGTGACAATATCCTAACTTGGAGGTGTCTGAAGCCAAATAGGCAATAATTATTTTCGAAATATTCCTATTTTAGTTGGATTGTACAAAAGAGATTTAGCACGTTGGTCAGCCATAAGATAAAAGTCTGACCTTCAAGACAAGAAACGATCCAGAAATGACTCGAGTACCGCTTCTGACTTTAGAATGGTGGGGTAGTTCTCTGACACACTCGGTCATCGATAAATCTGTATGTCAGAGGTAACCTTTTTAAGTCCGATTTTGTTAATTTTGGTTTTATTATCATATTTTCCTTATTTTGGCTATATTTTTCGAGTATAAGTATCGTTAATAAGCTAAAAGGGTAGTTAATAAAGTATGCAACACTTAAAATATAAAGATTGACCACTATCCATTACAAGGAATACAGTGCGATCTGAAATTTCTTTTTGAGCTGCTTTAAAACTTTGAAAATGATACAACAGTTCACCTCTGGCAAACAGAAATATTGTCCCAAAAGCAATATAAGACAATCAATGTTGAAGGTTGATTTGTTCCTTCCTGGTTATCACAATTGAGGCGCTTGTTCATAAAATATGGAATCTAACATTTATTGTGAATTGAAGATTTTTGCAACACCAAATTCTTTATGGCTGTTTCAAACAACAAACATTTCAGGGAACATTATAACATTGTAATATTTTTCATTTTGCTAGTTACCATGCTTTATGACCGGATGCCTCAATTATATAAGTTTGCATTTTGTCAATGTCTAATAGGTGCATTTTATGGGGACAATTATAGAAAGGTACAAACGCAAAAACGTTGAGAGCCTCTGTTCTAGTAGAAGTTGAATTGATCAGAATTGATGAGTATTTATTTATAGATGCAATCTTGTATGATTCTATGTGAGTCACTTGTTAATAGGAAAATCGATCAGTTATACAAGGATAAATGGAACATTATTAGAGGATACGAAAGGACAGGAAATCGTAGATTAAGAAAGATAAAGGTGATTACAAGTATTTACTGTAAACCTTCAATTTTGAAAACTTCTTGGTACTGCTATGTATACAATCGATTTTGGGATGAAACAAACAAACTTCAAGAGAGATCGCTACTAACCGTAACACGTTTATTTTATATATTCGTCGTATGTATTAAGAGTAATACGACCAATCCCACCAGAATGTAAAACGGATGAACAAAAACTTAAGGTTTACTTTGGATAATCTGCAAATTAAATAGATTTAAAGCTAATAAATTAGACCGTACTAGGTCATTAACAATATTTATCTTAAATAACCGAGCATTAAATTCACTAATGGCAATGCCGGAGATACACATGACATTGATGGATAGTTGATTCAAATCTGGGAACCACGGACTGGTATTCGACAATTCTATGGTGTATAGGCAAAGGGGTGCCCGTCACTTTTTGTAAATTATATCGTCACCCTAATGATAAAGACTCGTAGCTTGGTATATGGAGTTACGGCGTTTTATAATTAGGGTGACGAAATTATTGTAAGCATTGATGTCATCAATTCAACACACAAAATTGGTCAACGTTACTCACATACTGTACTTCCGCTTAAAGTCCTAATCCAGATATTCTTTTTGCAATCACTAATGGCTCATATGCTGTGTTAAATGATACCAATTCTTGCTTCCTAGCATTTATAGAAGCGGAGCGATGTGCGTTTGAAAATGACATCAAAAGCATTAAAATATATATTTTATATATATATATATATATATATATATATATATATATATATATATATACATATATATATATATATATATATATTATATTGGCCTTAAAATTAATCTAAATTAGTATTGTATAAATTTAAAATTTAACATTTAAAAATGAGAAACATAATACATATATATATATATATATATATATATATATATATATATATAAATCTTCTAAATATATATAAATCTTATATATATATATATATATATATATATATATATATAAATGAAAAAAAAATTGCAATGTTTCTAGTAGCACAAGAATAAAACATCACAACACACCAGATCGAGGAACACAATTCTACGTTTAAAAATTCATATATCATCAACATTGTTTGCATTGAGCAAAATTCATCTTCTCTTCATTTATTTAAATAAACTATATTTACAATATGCATTATAAATAATAAAATATTGTTTTGTTATTTTGTGCGCTTGGATAAATAGTTCAAGACATCTTATGAAACTCATGCTGTTCAGTACGAAACTAACAAAGGAGCCAAAGGAAAATGGCGAGTTAATACTGTACGTCAGAATGAATTATATTGAATATTCAAGTATAGAATATGAACAGAATAAATGTTTTATGATGAGATAAAATGAAGCGGCCATTAATCTCAAACGATAATTGGATTGTTTTTATCTTCACATGAAGCTTTTATGTAATAGGACAGCATAGGTTTCCCTATTTGAAGTGCGCATTCTAATTTTTTTTATTGGGGTTTAACGTTCTTTTCTATCTTTTTAAGGCTAATAGGACAGGCTACCCTACAAGTTACCAACCTTTTCTAACCAGAGTGGGAAGGTCGAGATTCATTACGTGGGGTGGCCACGAAATAAATTTCAACCCGCCCATTCGAACCGGCGCTGTAGCAGTTTCGAGGTTGCTAAGGAGACACCTTAATACTCTCGGCCACTAAAGCCTCATTCTAATAATTTTATAAGCTTATCTAAGTATAGCAATTAAAGTGAAAGACTAAACATTAAGAAACAATATTAAACTGTTTTGTCGTATGGTTGCCTTCTATTCTCTAGACCCCATAGGATTTTTTTCCGATGGGGTTAGCTGAAAAACATGCTTTACTGGAATGGACTAGTTTCTTTGACTTATATATTAACTAATTACATCCCTTCTTGCTCGCTCACTAGTTCACTCAAACATTCACTCGGCTCAGTGGTCTGTTGCTCTCTTTTTCCAAATCCCCATTCGTTCACTCTGCCTAGGGAATTAACTCATTGAATCAAATCGCGCTCATTCTGTGCATTCATCATGTGAAGACGTTAGGCACACCTCTCAACATGAAGCAATATAGCATCCAAGGTGGTAGGATTGTTTTTACATCGATATTGAACCATTTATATATTGGCTTAGAAATCAATCTAAATTATTATTGTATAAATTTAAAATTTAACATTTAAAAATAAAAAACATAATATACTCCATTAGATATGAAAAAATGTGCTTTTATAATTCATATACGCTTTGACATTAATGAAAAAAATATTGCAATGTTTCTAGTAGTACGGGAATATAACATCACGGCACACACCATCTTTTCATCGACTTCAAGAAAATCTATGATAATGTAATAAAATTTGAGCTATATAAGGAACTATTAGAAATGGGAGCCCCCTCGAATCTTTTTCGACTAACACAGATGGCAATGAAGAAAGTGGAAAGTGTTGTCCGTATCTGTGGAGGAAGATCTGAGTATTTTGAAACAGTTAAAGGTCTGAGACTCTTAAGCATGTCTTCTCTTTAATCTACCTCAAGTTGGTGGAACAATGTTTCACCGGACAACACAGATATTCGGGTTCGCTATGATTAGGATGTCAGTGGAAGAAGTTTTTCCGCCATAAAAGAGGCATTCTTTGCCGTGAAGAAAGCTGCAGAAAGGGTTGGACTTGAATGAAACGAGGAAAAAAACAGAAATATGAGGACAGACCTAATAGGCAGAGATCAGCAGCGATTAAAGGTATTAACATTAGTTCATAGGGAGTTCGCTTTTGAATTTGAGTTATTGGCTCTCAGGTGAACTCAGACGCAGCAAGAAATTAATATATGTCTAATGGCAGCTGATAAGTCCGGTTTACAAAAGCACCTCAAAAGTAAAACATCATCTCGGGCTACGAAATTCCGCCAATACAAAACCCTCATCAGATCGATATTACTAGTATGTGCGTCTGAATGTTGGACCCTCACAAAATGCCAGGAACAGAAGCTGCTAAGATTCGAGCGACGAATTCTCAGAAGAATTCTAGGAGCAAAATTTAAAGATATTTCTTGGAGGCAGCGAAGCAGGAGGAAAATGATGCTTTATTACGGCAATGTAGATATTGTTCGCTTTATCAAGATTGGAAAACATCGCCGGACATGGGGTCAGGATGAAGCCTCGAAAGCTATAAGAAGAAAACATTTACAGAGCAAGAAGAACAGGGAGACCGAGGTTAAGATGACTAGATTGTGTAGATGAAGACTCGAGAGAAAATCTTGTCTTAGTAATTGGAGAGCTGTAACGAATAGTATAGATTACTGGCGGTTTAAGCTGCACGAAGCCCTGACTCACTTCGAGTTGTAGCGCCGGTTAAGTAAGTAATTTTTCTAGTCATTATTCCGTTACAAAATTGTAAAGAAACGTTTTATATTATCCTTTTGGGTCAAAAATACTCATAAAACAGCGATTTTATTTGGACTGCTATTCATTAACAAACCAAAAATAATCAACAAACAATCAACTGGAAAGACACAATGACTATACTTACAATCAAATTATTATACGGAATCCAACCCAAATGTATCATCATTTCCGTCGTTTTCTATTATTTACTCTTCCTTAGTAGGTATAGGAGAAGATCATCATAAGTTTGCCGAAGTTGCTTTATGCCAGAATGCCGTTTTTCAATCACGTCTTAGGCTCGTGATGTATCGAGTCATTGGATCAATGGCAGGTTTCAGGCAGTAGTCCAATTTTGGAGGCTTCTTCGAACTTTCGTCAAGAAGAGGAGGATCGTTTACCTAACTAATAGGAGCGAGCTATTGGCAACAAGAGAGCAGGCTAGCCTACACACCAATACTTACGCTGCTAAAGATGCTGAGCGAACGTCTTGTAACCCATTAACTTCTCGTGGACCATCAACGACTTCTAACATGACGTCAGTCTTCTCTACCTACAAACAACTTGAGTATGTCCAATGCCATAGTTAGAGCAACAAGACGTCTGGACAGGACGAGTAGTGAAGATATTTTCCCAGAGAGGAAAGGCTTTCCTTCTAAACATTTTCAACTCCTGTCTTCAGATCTCCTACGATCGTTGTACCCTTACTCAAATCTGAGAAGAAGGACGACTTAGCTGAGCACTACCGCCGTCTACTCTCGAACAATAGCAAAACGTCTTGCACAAATGAGAATATCATATCGCCTGAGCACACCGAGCTCCAACGAGGTGTTCCTGGGACTATCACCTTGCATATCTTCATAGCACACTTTTTATCAGATATAACGTAACGAAGACACAGCATTCATCTCGTAGGGCTGTATTACACATTTGTATAACTACCAGCAGAGTGGACCCTCCTCACTCGATGGAAAGAAAACACGGCGATCTGTCTATTGATTCCACCGGTGCACACATCAGACGTACAATAACAGTCTTAGAATGCTTTCGGCAAAAGAAGGTTCTTGCCTCGAACATGTTATTGTGAATTTTTCTACTTTTAATAAAAGAAGAGGGATAAGAAAAAAAAAAATGTAGGCATAGGTAAACAACTTAAGGAAGAGCCTTCTGGGCGGCGCTTAGGCTGGGAGGTACAACTCAAGGAGGGGAAAGCCATCCCTCACCGCATCACCTTGCTACTACACAAATTCAGAAACCTGTCTTGCCAAATAACCACCATCTTGATTTTTTTTTAACATTTTGATTTGTTTTACTTTCTTTCAATCGCGTGATTTAATTTTTAGACATCCAATAATATTTGATAGACTTTCTAAGATGGATGTAATTTCAATCAATTAAAAAAATAGCTTAAAAATTGTTTTGTCATATATTTATTATTATCAAACCAACTTAAGTGATAATTTTTTAATATTGTATTTACTTTTTAATTCCAATAATATTTGATAGATTTTTTTATTAATGAGATTTTCGACGCAATCGTTTAATTTCCATGTTTAATATACTTATTGACAAGATGTTACACAAATTTGATATACAACTTGAAAAATACTGGAATAAATCCCAATACGAACAATTAATAACAAAACTGTCACTAGAAGTTGTTTAAAAAAAAAAAAAAAAACTGAAAAATATCGGACTAAATCGCAATAAAAAATAAACAATAAGTCTGAGGTTTGAGGTAATTTTTAGACGTCAATCATAGTGACAAAAAATAAAAGTAATGAAAGAGGTTAATTAATTAGTGTCTATTTTATAAATAGTATCCGAGCGTACATTGATCGCAACCACTTAACGTTTGTCCTTTTTGGTACAGATTAGATTAAATTTGTTCTCATTACTGACTGTACAGTTGTATAGGCCATTGTATTCAAAATGAGAAGATGGTTTTAATTTGATTTTACTACACGAAAATAATTACAATAAAAACAAAAAGAATCTCTTCTTTGTAATCCGGCTATGTTCATATTAAATTCAAATATCGATCTCGGTAAATAATTTTGTCTGAAAAATTTAAAATTTCAGTTTAAAGGATAATTTAAATTTATTTCATCAGTTTTATTATTGAAATTGACTGAAAAATCGAAATATTGTCTTCTAAACATGACTTTATAAATTACTCTTTTTTTTTATCCATTAATCCCTCTAATAATCATTAAATAATGCACAATTTCTTTTTATCTCATAAAAATGAATCACACCTTTAATTTTAATTATTAGAATGAAGCAACATGAGGCTGCTTTATGATTGAAATTTCTAAAATTTCACTGATACTGTTAAAATATATTTTGTATTATTCGGATAGGGTCTCTATTGTAGATTTTTAAACGCTCTGAAAATCTTATTTAATAATACATCCTTTGCAGGAGTATTTGGAGTTTTATAATAATTATAATGGCTGAAAACATGATATGATGACTGATATAATATGATACATGATATAATGACTGACGATCTAAAAAACTTTGACATTATGTTCAAAAAGAAATCCGAAGCAGGATAACGACAATTTCCCCTTTTGTTCTGAGTGCATTACTATGACAAGATAAAACTTTTATCTCAAACTGAAGAGTAATAGGAGGTGCAGGATTGAGGGACATTCAGATGCAAAGAAGTAGAAGATAAATATGAGGAAAATAAAAGTGTTAAAAACACATAGCTAAGTAAAAAATAAATACCAAATATGATAGTAGGAAGAATCCGAAACTCTTTCTGAATTCTTTATATTACTTTTCGAACAGAAGCCACAAGCTGATGTAGGAAATGACGTAAAGACAGCGAAGTGGAACTCCGTCTGTTTTAGGAAGGTGTGGTATACTAATATCCTATTATTGATAATAATTATTTAAAATTTAAAAATAACCATTTTTAAAAATACCCATTATTTTATAACACTACTGTGATGGTAATTTATAAAGGTTTTTCCCTAAAGGTAATTTCAAAATTTATGTAGTGAACAGTATTACAAGGTTGGGGGTTTTCTTCCTAAATTTAGGGTTTGGCTGTACTGAACCAACAATTTTTTTTTTTATATGCAAGAGTTAACTAATTTTAATTTTGAATCGTAATCTTTACTCGTATCGAAAAGAATAGACACCTAGGTTTTTAAAAATCGCCGGTTGTGTCATTTGGTCTTTGTGGACGTTAGACGACTTATTTTTTCAAGACTAATATTAATAGGTCATTTCTTTTTGTTTGTTTGTTCATCTTTATTTTCTTAGTCATAAACATGCATTATTCATAATTAAAAAAAAAATTACAATTTCAGAAGTGTGCTAATCCTGGCAATACTGATAGTGAAGTGTAGGTGAAATTCTCCTACAAAAATATTCACAGAGGATACATATCACTTTAAGGGGAAATTGTTCCATCATAATATAGTAAATGATACAACATGATTCATATAATGATGTGTGTTGTCTCCAAAATAAAATAATATATGATACGATCAGTTCGAAGGAATAAGTTAACCAAGATAATCGGTAGTTTTAAGGAAGATATTTCCTTTAGAGCGCAGTTATGACGTGTTTAAGATAAAATAAATTAAAAAAAAAATGAAAATATGAAATCGATAAAATAAATAAATTTAAAGTTTGAGGAAGAAACTGCAACCTAACATTTTCAATGTATAGTCCTTGAGACAAAGTGGTCGAAGATATTTCCGTTGTCTTACGAAACCCACTTTAATGATGATAGTTGTCGGTCTCTATTTGGAGAATTATATCCATTTCATTGAACCATTTTATTATACCCATTTTTTAGTATACTTTACTGAGAATGATTAATTTATAACAAAATCCTACAAAAGCACCAGTTATCAATTACATTCTACATTCAGATTAAAACTCGGATAAAGCTCGGATCCAAAAAAATTAAAATACATTTTGTCAATAAATATCACTTACATGATTTGTGTTGAAGTCTGTGTTTCTGACGCGCGGTGTTTTCAAAAACCAGGAGAATGTTATTGACAATATTAAATGTCTTATCAATTATTATTATCTTATCTAGTTACGTTTTATCTAAAAAATTGAGCAATAATACTTGTCAACCTCAACACACGGGATTTTTCCATCAATGTAAAGGCGCCTGAAGAAATTTACCGGTGAATGTTTGAAAATATATAAAAGTTAAATTAAAAAAGGATATATAATTATTTATGGACACAAATTTAATTGATAAAAAATACTAGGACTTGTAACGTAATAGAATCAAGTTGTTTAATTTTAATTAAAGCACACACATTTCTTAATTTAAAAATTTTCAATCTGAACCACCAATAGTTGTTAATCATTCGTCTATATAGACTTTGTTTTAACTATTTCAATTCAATAAACGGTTAAGACTATCTC
Source organism: Rhaphigaster nebulosa (assembly GCA_948150685.1). NCBI lineage: Eukaryota > Metazoa > Arthropoda > Insecta > Hemiptera > Pentatomidae > Rhaphigaster > Rhaphigaster nebulosa. The sequence continues at coordinate 127,523,983 of OX411309.1, read as the reverse complement.
ATTTTAGACTTGAGTTACGACTAGAGATTAATTCCGATCCCTTCCTTGCTAAAGCGTTCATTCTTCTTTACTGCTCAGCCTTTGGTCCCTCCATATCCAGGCTCCAGGGATACCCATTAGAGTTAGCTTATTGCCCTTTGCTTGTTTAAGGACATCTAGACGGCCGCTCCTGTGGGATGTTGCAATGCCATATAGACTAAGGGGGAGGGGAAGGAGGAAGTGATCATCAACAGGAAGCAATAACTTCACGGTAGGCTCCGCTTGTCGGTCTATTTTGACGAATTTCCATTGAGTAGAACGCTAGAAAGATGATTGAAAACAGAATGGATGTAAATTCCAGATAAAGAAGATGCGAGAATGACTCTAAAATCAATTTCAACCAATTATAAGTTATACTGAACTTGTTTGGAAGATTCGTATTTTGAAGTCGAAAAAAGATTGCTGTAGTCGCTAAATCCGAATTTAAACTGAAGTCGATTTTTTTAAGTATTGCAACCAGAATGTTAATGAAAATGCGTGGATATGTCTAAGAAATGAGCTCTGCGAAAGATGCAAAAGAAATCTTGAAGAAACTGTGTATGCCCAACTCAACGCGGTCTTCGGTAGTGAAACATACTCTGAGAATTATATTTAGTTACCTAAAAAATCGAGTCGATTATTTTACAACCATGATGACTCCAACTTTTTATTCTGAATTCTTTATCGATGACAAATCTCCTTCTACGCCAAAGAAAAAAATATATTTATCCAGCTGCGCGAAAAAAAGATTCCTAACCGTCTAATTCTATTCTTCTTTTCATCGTATTTTTAGTATTTTACTGATTGCACGAAAAAGGGTGACAGGTTGATATGCAGCAACTATCGAGGAATCTCGCTACTTTCTTGTGCCAAGAAGATACTACCTCACATTTTATTTACACGTCTCTTACCATTTGCCGAGCGTAAACTCGGTTCGTACAAGCGCGGATTTAGGAAAGGAAGATCCACCTCGGACCAGGTCTTCTGTGTGGGGAGCATTCTTCAGGAAAGAGGTCGCGAAGATAAGATAGATTTCCAAGCAGCGTATGACAGTATAAAACGTGAAGAGCTGTGCAGAGCCCTTAGAGAATTTAATATACCTGATGAAGGGTGTGATATATGATCAGCATAATTGGCGAAAGATCCGAGGAATTTCATGCAGAAAAAGGACTCCGGCAAATGGGTACACTGGCCTGTATATTGTTTAATCTGGCACTTGAAGAAGCCATAAGAGACGCGGGCTAGATTAGATCAATGACGAGGAAACATATTTACCAGGCTTGTCCGATTGTTGGTCTATGCTGATGACGTAAACATTGTGGAACGCTCTTTTGAGGCCGTGACTCAGGCTTTTCTGGCGCTGGAGGGCCTTGCTACCAGACTTCGACTTGAAGTTAATGAGACCAAAACCATGTACATGGTAACAGAAGAGACTCCTAAGCCAAGTGAGACAGTTACTATTGGACCTCATAGCTTTGAAAAAATATCGGAGTTTTACTTACCTAGAATCTGAGTCCTGGCCTCCAAAATCAGCCACCGCCAGTTATCTCGGTTTGAGTCATACTAAGCCACTCCATCGTTCCATCAAAGTTCTGGCCCCACAGAATCCTTCCCCATCCCTGTACTTATTCTGATATAATCTTCTTTGGCATCTCTAGGTCAGACGTTGATGTCTTCGTGCAATTTTTCCGATTGTTAATCAGAAGATTAACTTTTTAATTTTTTTTAAACATTTTTTCTTTAAGTAGTTTAAAGTCATTTTTATCAGGATCGATTTTATATTGCATATGTTCTCAAATCGCACGTTACAAACTGGGAGATATAAAAACTAAACAAGAAAGAGCATTTTATAAAATAGAGTAAATCATATTGATGTCACCCGCAGCGCATTCTGTAGTGGATCACTTGAAAGATATAAATCAGACTTAAAACTCGAGTATATGCCACTTCTGATCCCACTAAGTTCTCCAACCTACCTCCTCTTCCCCGCTCAGATGATAATATTTCATTAATTTACTAATAGATAGAGCGCGACTGTTGATAACATATCAGTGTTAACAGCAATCATATCTGATATTGTAAACCTCATTTATTTTGAAATTTGTTAATGATAAAACATGTGCATTGGCTTTGGGAATTGCAGTAGTACAATCTTTATTCCGTAGGTGTCATTATTTATAATAAAACATTCTTACTCCAATAAATTCCAAGATAATTTTTTTATTTTGGAGTTTTCAATGCACTTGTGTAATATAATTCACTATTGTGTTGTGCTGTAAATGTTTTTAATTGCACTTAATTGAAAAAATTCTTTACTTGGTTGTACAGTTAACATAGATCATCCACGTGAGTTTATAGTTCTATCGATTTTTTTCGTAAATTCTTTTTCGAATTACCATCAGAATTTTAAAGTGTAACATTAATTTTAGTATTTGTTTTATTACATTGGTCATTTTCTATTATATCCAGTCTAATTCATGCATAATTATTGACATAATACAAAAAAAGTCACAACAAAAATATATTAAAGATAAATCTTTCCTCATCTGGAATATGATAATGAAAGTCAAAATGGAGTTTCGTCAAACGACATTTCTTTCTTATTTACAGCCGATTTTACATCAATTTGTATCATTTTATATTATTATTCATATTTTGTATTTTTTTAGAGATATTAAATTCGTATTATTTATCTAGTTTTGTCAATGAATTTAATTTCTTTCGTTAGGTAATAATTAATATTTTTTTCATTCAATATTTTTTATTTTGTTCTTGTTTTTTATCTATTTATAAAAACATTTCCCGGTTATTTGTTGTTGTTTTAACAAGCAGTTTTACTTTTATTTCATTAGAACCTCGTTTATCCGGAATAATGTGGCCAGGGTTAATCCGGATAAAAGATAATATGATCAATAAATAAAAAATTCCTCATGTTAAATGGCATTTATTAATAAACATAATGACGTTAATTGATAAGATATTCCGAATGTTTCGGCCCTATTTTTATAAAGTTTTGGTCATTTTCGGACGATACTATTCTGTGACCTACACCCAAAATTAAAATATTATTAACCTAATAATAAAAGTAGCATTTGATTTTTATTGTTCTGAACTTCTATTTCTATTCGATTCTATTTTGGAACATTGGTTTTCTTTTTTTCTGAATCGTTAATTTAAATACCTAAGAGAAACAAAGAAGAACGGAGGGAGGGCTTAAACGAAATATTTCAATCAATATTTTCACAGGAACTGAAATTAGCTTATTAGTCGTTTTTAAAACAAATTCATATGCCTAATTTAAAAAAAAAATCACATTATTTTATTCCATAAGAATTAAGTATTTGTTTTTTTAAAAATAAAATTGGATGCAAGATACGACCCAATTAACATATATATGTATTTAAAATTTTAAAAAGCTTTACATGCTAAAATGTTTTACTGATATGTCTTAAATCGCGTTCATTAAGTGTTTCTGTTTAAATTACGCATTATAATTTAAACACACATACAAAAATAAATCACCGTTTCGGATATGGCGGATGCGGGGAATGTAAGAATTGGATCTAATAACTGAATGTAAGAACACACAATAAAAAAATTATTGAATAATTAATCTGAGTAATAATAAAACAATTAAATATTCGCTCCAATATTAACTTCTGGACGAAAAATTTAATGAATATTGAATGTTCATAGAATAACAGAATAATAAGAAATATAAAGAATTCCAATAATAATAATAATACATTCAGCGAAATTATTAGTCCAATTTTTGGGCACCATAAACGGCTGCAATTGATGGATGGATCGGGATTTAAAGTTCGTTTTGGCTCATTATGTTTTAATGGCCATTAGATGGAACATATCCCTCAGCACATGCCTCCGAAAATCCCTTATTTCTTACATCAATAACAAAAGCAATATTGTACATTCCTTCGATACCCGGACAAGGAAAGAACCCCTCTTTCTTTCTTAACGAGAGCTTCGGATAATTCTGAAACTGAACTTACTCTGAACTGCTTCCAGGATGTTACATCATGGCCAGACGAGATGGTTATCTCTGGCCACTACAACATATTACACCGTTGTGCGCGAAGAACGTTTCGGTCGGCGAGGAGGGGAAGGTGAAGAGGGAGCGATTCGTCGTTATCTTGGATCTGGAAACACTGGATCACGGCTATGTGAAGCACAGTCCCGTTTGAATGACAATGCTATCTCGGACGATTTTAACACAAAGGAGATAATAGATCGTGGGAGTCACATAACTTTTATAAATCGAAACAATTTTTTAGCCTTTTATAAAATAATTTCCTGAACACAATTTAGTATAAACGATCATAATTTCACATGAAAAGGATTTATCATAATACTTCCCTCCTCCTGCAATGCTAACATTGCATTTTTCCATGGGTCGGAACGAAAGAAATTTTAGTTAAATAAGTATAGGTGATTCGCGGCAAAGACAAAAAGAGGAGATCACCGCATGAAAACTATCCATGCAAAATTTGAAGTTTTTAACAATTATTTAAAATTTTATTTAAAAAAATTGATAATAACTTAAAAGAAAAAAATAATTGAAATAACTTTTAAATCTTACAACTCTATTCGACCTAATGGACGGAATGCACTTGCATGTCGCCCATGAATGGACGGAATGCACTTGCATGTCGCCCATGAATATTGAAACTTGGTGTTGCAGTCGGGTGCCTAATGGATAATAGAATTCTAATAGAATAAAAGAATAGAGTTGTAATATATAAAAGTTATTTCAGTAGTGATTGATGGTTTCTATTTTTTATTAAATTAAATTTTATTTTAACATTTTTAATTTTTCCAAGTAATGGTTATTTATAATTTCTTATTATAAAACACCGACAAAAAGTCGATAATAATTAAAATATAATGAAATATTATTTTAGAATTTAGATCTCACAATATTTCAACACAAAACATTCACGGGAATTCAATGAGTAATTTGAGCCATCAAACTTCAAAATCGGTCGTGCAGTTCGCTCAAATTGTTTGATACCCTCAAACGGATAGATTAAATACATTTAATACAATATTCATTTATTGCTTTGAGCTTAAAGTGTTTCAAAACATTGACGCGATCACAACGAGTAATTTGAGCCATCAGTATTTAAAATCGGCTGAGCCATTCTCTCAAAATATCGTAAGATATCCTCAAACCGACAGATTAAACACATTTAATACAATATTCATTTATTACTTTGAGCTTAAAGTGTTTCAAAACATTCACGGGATCACGACGAATAATTTGAGCCATTAAACTTGAAAATTGGTTGTGCCGTTCGCTCAAAAAATGGTTACATATCTACAAATGGTCAAGCTAAACAAATTACCATCCTTGTCGCTTCGCCGTAGTCGGATAATTAATGAATTTTGAAATGAAAATCAATCTTTATTCTTGAACACTTAGTTCCTAAACATAACAAAAATGGACAGCTCAAGCAGCATTCGTCTGGTTGCTTTATTGGAATTTAATTAAACTTTCAATTAAAAAGGAAATAATAATATAAATAAAATTAAAATATAAAAATTTCCAATGACATATTTGTATAAACATAAATACATATAAAAGTTATTTATTAATTTATTATTAAGACGGATTCGAAAGATTGATCATTGGGGAATCAATATTGAAATTTCCAATGATATATATTTTTTATTGTTACTTCCTAGTACGAAGTAAACAAAGTATTGTATTCGCGAAAATTTTCGGTTTTCAGATTTCAACGAAAATATCCATTTTGACCATCCCTGAATCAATTTTGACTAGTTTCGTCGTGGCGTCTGTACGTACATACGTTCGTATCTCGCATAACTCAATAACGGTTAGCCGTAGAAAGTTGAAATTTTATATTTAGGATTGTTGTAAAATCTAGTTGTGAACCTTCCTATTTAGTCACTGCTTGATCACCGGAAGTGGTACTTTACTTGAAGGTCATAATTGATTTTCATCAAAATTATATTAAAATACTACGCAAAACATCTCAAATTTAGTATTTATAACTTATATATTGATTTAAATAACATAATAGGTTTTGGTTTTAAATTGAAAAACCGGAAGCGGTACTTTACTTGAAGGTCATATTAGACTTTCATTAAAAATTATATTAAAATACAATGTAAAACATCTCAAATTTGGTCAATAGGACTTTTATATCGATATGAATGTATTTATTATATTTTGGTTAAAATTGGTGAGCCGAAAAGGGTACTTTACTTGAAGGTCATAATAAGATTACATCAAAAATTATATTTAAATTAAATACATAAATCATTAGTTTCGGTAATAAAGGTTACAAACTCAATTTGGTTTCCAATCTAATTAAACATTTTTATTACTTGTTCTAAGTGTTAACATTTAGTATAAAATACTGGTTTTCCTCCCCATTTGTGTGTGTGTGCGTCAATAAATGGATGTTGCGACGCCGAGTGTCGTTTTTGAGATACTACAATCTTCGGAAACTAGTAACCAAATTCAGGATCGCTTTTTGAGCCACCGATTTATAGTTTAATAGGCGTACGAGGAAGTCATGTGCTGTCCACATCAGATATTTTTTTTGACGTGAATACGTCTATCAATTAGCCACAGTTGTGTAGGTAATCCAAAAACCCAATGGTAACAAATCGGGCGTTACAGTTTGCCATAGCAGGTCAAGTTGAAAACCAACACAACACAATATCGGCTGTTAAGTGTCGAAAATACAACATAAATGATTAGAACGAGCGGGTCTAGAGGAATCCGAGACCTATCATAAATAATATTATAAATGAGTAATTACTTTTTTTTTCTTGATCATAAAATATAGAGGACCGATTAATATGACAAAATATAGAGAACCAAAGAACATTTTGGTGTTTAAGAATGACCGAAAATTCATTAACCTCACCATATTCAAGTCAACCACGTTGCCATGTCTGACATCCAAGATGACTCGAATTGGGGTACATTTCAATTATATTCTTATAATGGACATATTAAAATATTTTATAATTTTATTTTATGAATCTATTCATGCCGTGTTAAGGGTTTATGACATGAGTTACTAAAAATAAGTGAAAGAATTGAAGTTAAATGATTCGATTGACAATAGAGCTGATCCAAAACAGGCTTCTTTGCACAGACAAATAACTTTCATTTTATATTTCATAGACCATTAGTAATTCTACCAGCAAACACATAAATCCTTCGTATGATAGTAGGGTTTTATTCATAATCCTTCTAAACGTATTATATTATACATAGACCGTTCCCATATAATGCTATCAATTAATCAAAAGCATCAACCAACTAAGCCCCTCCATTGCCGCAGGGATCTACTGAAATAGACAGCTTACTTTCGAAAGCCTCGCCCACTTGGGACAATGCAAACATTTCCCCCAGTGGCCCCGGGGCATCCAGTGTGTTCTGAGGGTTCAACTCATTTTAGGCTACTGCTTACTTCTTCTAGATTGACTGGAATATTATTATCTAAAATCGTTATAAATGCACTTCAATAGATATCAAATGTTTCACGTATGCCGACTTTTCGGCCCATGTTTCAGACCATCTTCATGGTGGCGCACAATATATGAAAAAAATTTGTGAAAACAACAAAACAAACGATAATGTTCATAAATTACAATGAAAGCGGATGCCATTAAAAATAATAATAATATTACAAATAATATAAAGTAAAATAAATAATAAAAACATTTTTTTACAATAAATAATCGATTTTGATTATAAAAAGAGCCAATAAATCCCAACCGATTTATTTACTGAATAAATTGTTCAACAAATTTTATAAAGATGATCAATATAGTCAAAAAGTTTTATGTATTTTTCTATGTGTTTCTATGAAACACATAGAAAAATACATAAAAATGTTTCAAGACATAAGTGGATAAAGGTATTATGTTACAAGTCTTGAGAATATGGTCATTCAAGTTTTTTTATGTTTCTTATTAAACGTGAATGTTGGATAGAGAGGTGAATAATCCAATCAACTGAGAAACCATGCGATTAACAGAGATTCTGGGTTGTCAATGTTACAAGGCGAAGCACATAACTTCATTCAGAAGCAAGAAAGACTATCCGAAAATTTGTTACATACCACCTTCATCCACTCATGTCTTCAGTTATCAAAAACGAAATGAAAAATTAATATGAAATAAAATTGAGACTAAAATAGGCAAAATTTAATCTTCTTGTTTTATATATATATATATATATATATATATATATATATATATATATATATATATATGTGTGTGTGTGTGTATATTTTTTTTCCCTGTTGGAACTAAAGTCATGTTGGCAGTCTTCTTACAGACATTTTTGCGCCTGAGAGTACAGAGGGGAAGGGGTCACCCAACCTCACGTAGCTGTGAACTATGATTTCCATGATGCCGCGGCAGGCTACCCAGCTTCAAAACCAGTCCCCTAGGGACCCATTCGGCAGTGTTCTTCCCACCGACTCACTCGGATTCAAGGACAGTGGTAAATCGGCCTAGATCCACGGATTATGGCTGTCTGGAGTCAGCAGGCACACGAGGGCCTTTCCTCTTCCCCCAAAGCAGACCGTCCAAGGACCAAACCTTTGGGGTGCTATTTGATATCCTGGAAAACCACAACACGATTCACAATTTTAGGTACATGGGCTAGAACCATTACTCCTACGCGGTGTGAGTTGCCTCCAGTAGTCTGACGGGCTCACATACTCGAGAGAGAGACTAATCGCCTGAGGAACCTCGGGCTGCGTGGCTTTCCACAGTAGGCGGTCACCAATCCAAGTACTAACCACGCAGGACCTTGCTTAATTTTGATCATCTGATGTAAGCGCCTTAGCCCGCCCAGTATTTTAACTGAAAATTTTAATTATAGTTAAAATGTTCATAATTATCAAAGGCAAATTATTCATTAACCACCAACATTCCGTCATGCATCACTAAAAATAGGTCTGTTTAAGCGCACTCTACGGGAAATTGTTAAAATTATGAAAATTGATATTTGAGGCACTATGCTATTTATTTAGCTTATATAATTAATCAGCATATGAGCGGTTGATATTGCGTGAATCAGTTTTAAAGTTTTTTACTATGTTTAAATTTTCAGTTCCTTAAATTTTCAATTACTTCTAGTCTTTCTCTTCTAAATTTGTAATTATTCATTATGTACTATTTTGAAATCTTGAAATTAATTTTTAAAAAACGATTACAATATACCCACCCACTAGCTTTGTTATGTGAAATAGGGTAGACAATGGTCTGTTTGGTAGGAATTATAAAAATACAGATTCGAATTATTGTTTTTCAACTCTTATGCTTTTGTACCTTTAGTAGATGAAGTAGTAAAATTATTTGAATGGAAATAAACGTTTTATTGATCTAAATTACTCCATTATATTCCAGGCTTTCAAGAAATGGATATTTAATGAATTGAGCTCTTCACATAGCTTCATTACAGAGAAAAATTTCCGTTTAATTTATTATAAGGCAGAGAAGCTGGGGACTTGCAGCGGATATGTTGGAACTGTATGGGTCACTGGTTTTGATCGACAAGGGTCGAATTAAATTACTCCATACTAGATTGCATCTGGGAGCTGAGGACCCAGTGGCATACGTTTAATTTATGGAACCCCCTTCACCAACTTCATTTCGGCAGTGTCCCAATCTAGATAAACTAATATTAGAAAACTTAGTTACTGGATACTCTTTACGAACGAGTTTATTACTATAACGGTAATAAACGAAAATCAGGAATTTACAGAAAATGCCTGTATCACTCCACACTATTATTACTATTATAAATTGATACGTCAATCTGCTCATCAAAGGTCAAGGTCCAAATGCCAAAAGTCCAGTTTTGCTGATTCCGATTTTATCATCGTATTTCCATTATTCTGGGAATATTTTCCGATTATAAGTGTCCTAAACAAGCCAAAGATAAAGTTATACAAAATGCAATACTTCAAATATGAGTTTCGGCCACTACCTACAACAAGCAATGCAGTATGACTTCTCTTTGCTTTCCTGTAAAACTTTGAAAATGTCACTTACGACAGTTTACCTCTGACGTTATAAGATGCGGTAAAATCTTAAATCTTTTTAAACTCGAAACTATAATATATATATATATATATATATATATATATATATATATATATATATATATATATATATATATATATATATATATATACATATATTTGCACTTACATCTGTGAGGCTTCCATCGATATAATAAATTTGTCCCACAACAAACGATGAATAAAGAAATGTATGAAGAGGCGTATTTTTCTGAAGTTACTGTATGTATGAAAGACAGTATGGTCAGCATTGAACACAAACGCCTGATTTATCTCTTGACTAATGCCAGGTACTCATTTCCGGGTCGAATGGACACAGAAAGCTGCTTTTAAATCACAGTTATAATCGGAATTAAAGCCGATCAGGACAAGTCAGAACATGCACGCTAATATTCTGTCCAGAATAAATATAGTCGGCCGAGCCATGATTTGAACTGAGTCATTCAGCATAAAATATTTATAAAAATGCATGGAAATAATGTTTATACATTATTAGATAATGTATATGTTTAACTATTTATGTATATACAAAATAACCTTACCTTCCTCTTAGTGCAGACAACACAACTTCTCAGACACCAGACAAAGCGATTTCACCTGAAATAAATTAAACTTTAGTATGGTCTTATTGCATAAAAACTCGATTTATTTATTACATAATTTGAAATGCACAACTAACCTAAATGGCATAATTGGATGGTTTTTTAATTATTCAACTCTTCACCTTTGTAACATTGAACTTTAGAAACAAATTACTTTAGACAAAACAGTCTGGCTCCGGAAAATAATCAAATATTTTGATTAAGTACCTTTTATGCCGTGATACGCGCTTTAAACCGGGTTATGCACATGACATTTAATAATAGTATAACAGGAATTTCAAACTCGTTTACCGCAGAGGTCTAAATTTAGTATTATGCATTAAACCGCGGGCCGCAAAACAAAAGCAAATATAGATGTAGCATAGCTTTTATTATGATCAAATCATTACATATAAAATAATAATAAACAGAATATAAGCATATTAAAAATACTTAAGTACCTATGTAGGAATGCTTCTTATTTCAATAAAACATTATCAAAGCTTTTCATGTACCGAATTTTCAAATTTTTTCTGCCGAACATAGATAAAATGTATAATTTTAATTACTAATCACACATTTGGAAATGGGTGCGGTCCCAACATACATATATTTTTGTTTCAGTTCGGAATCAAACTGAATTTCGATTAGCCACAGATGTAAATTTTCAAGAAAAATTTCAATATCAAAGGACAAAGGAGATAATGTAAATAAATCATATTTCTTGAAGTCCAAAAATCTTCCTTTTAATTCAATTTCTAACAATTTAATATGGTTAGCATATTCTGGAAACTTCATTTGTGACTTTGGAAATAATGACTTGTAAGATTCAAAGTGAGATAAGTTTTCTGTTTGAATTTGTTTTTTTCCACAGTAACGATTTCTATTTGAAAACATTAATATTGTCAAATAAGGCTATTCGCCTTGTGGTGCGAGAATGTGTTGACTACGGTGATTTGAAACATCAACTGCAAAAGTCAGACCATTTATTTGATGGTCTTATAAAATTTCATATTCATAATTTTTGGTGGGAAGGTCACTGCCGAATTGGCCCCAAAGGGACCGCTTATGGAGTTATGGATAGCCTGCCGCTGCACCATGGAAACTATGGTTCGTAGCAACGTGAGGTTGGGTGACCCCCTCCATGCTGCCTGTTCTCTCGCATGCAATTCATGTCTGTATGAATACCACATCGCACGGCCAAAGATGGTCTATAGTTCATGGTCTATAGTGCCAACCGAAAAAAAAAAAAAATATATATATATATATATATATATATATATATATATATATATATATATATATATATACACATAAGTGAAAGGAAGCAATGGTATATGGATGTTTACCATCTTATCTTATCTGGAGTATTTGAGGAGGTGATAAATATAGAACAGGGAAGCAAATATTGCCCTAGCTGTTAGTATTGTAATAACACTGAAGCTGGCGAAAGAAACTGCGTCACTGCAGGCTCAACTTACATTTTAATAACTTTAGTCAATAAATAACATTTGATAAAACAAACTCAGTATAGAAAACATGATAAAGTATAAATCACTAAATGACAAATAGTATTTATGTCAAATAAAAATAGCTATTATTTTTAATTTTCACATTTAACCGTTATTCAAAAATGAACAGTATCAGTTTCAAACAGTATCAAATCACTGTTGCGGTGATTTATTCAATAATGAATACACAAATATTTATCAGAAGTGATTAAAATTAGAATGTGATTGCAATTCAAAACAATTATTTTTCGGGAATCATTCAGAGTATAATATAATAAAACATGGAAAAAATAACATAGGAACGTTGGATTTCTTGAAGGTGACTTAAAATCTCTAAAATATGGTCAAAAACAACAAATCGTGTTTTGAAAAATAACAGAAACTGAAAACAATCACAAAAATTTTTTTAGGGGGGGTTTTAGCGTCAAAACAGCATTAAATTAGTCGAAACGGCAACAAAGTTGTTCAAACGGCAGTGAGTTTCACGATTTCAGTTAATAGACTTTTTTTTCCTTTGAAAACCCTTTTGCATCTTTTTTTTAAATAAAATAAATTTTTCAATCATATAAATAAATACCGCTGATCATTAAAATTACCAATATTATTTTATTTTTTTATAACCCCAAGTTGAAAGTAGGCTTTATTGGAATAATATCATGATCTTTCTTCTTTTACTGCATCATAGAGAAATTTTAAGGTTTTTTCTATATTATTTTATTTTAGTCATACCATTTTTCTTATATATGCCATGGTAATGGGACTCACCACTATCTTAAACAATAAATTTTCAAGATAGATTAAAAAATATCATATTAAACAACAATAATCAAGATATATTAAACAAACGTTAACCTGACAAAGTTTGTGTAGTGAAATTGTTTCCATCAGTATGACGGGTAACTACCTACCTACGCAAACTTTTCACTATATAGATATGTTAATGGAAGCAATACAATAATAAATTAACAGTTTACTTATATGAAAATTAATAACGATAACTCTCCGTTTTTTAATATTTATTTAAAAAAACAAAACATTTGTGTCTTTTTTATGGTATTATATATGCATCTAACGTGGATTCGTTTACAACGCCGAATCGCATGACCAGCACCTTTTAATTATAATTTCAGAGATAAAATCACGATAACTGAAATGGACGGGTAAAGATAAACCCACCAGTTGACAGAAACATATGTGTGAACATATGACTATAGGTCAGATTAGGGATGTCAATAACTGGTCGGTTACCAATACCGTTTTTAAAAAATCAAATAACGGTTTTTTTTTCGCGGGTTTTATACTATCGCTTATTTTTTTTTAAAACACAAACTGGAGATACTAAACGATCGAAAATAAATTTCGTAAAAAAAGAAAAAAAAATTAAGCAAAAAATGTAGAATAAACATCCTACCTTAAACTCCAGCCTACTTCCTTACCATGTACCTTCTTGGTAAAGTCACACAGACTACAACTACAACTAAATTTCCATTCTTTATTTCACGTTCGCAATAGCGTTTTTGAGTGGAAATCAATGTGTAATTTATTTGAATTAAAGGTCTTGGTTATTACCAGTCATTTGCAACAATTCCAGTAACTGTTATTTGTGACGGTTTCCATAATACGGCTATTTGCTACGGTTAAAAACAATTAGTTTTAATTTAAGGTAAAATAACTGGATTGACAGATGACCGTTTCCCCCTCCCCCTCTCAAAAAAACAGACAGGACTGATCTCGTCAATTTTGGTTTCGGTGGAGTTCAGTGGAATGAGTTATGAAGTCAAAGTTAGTGTTACAGAATCGAATCTACATGTACGTTAAGTACATATTTTTTATGTACCATATATATCATTACTCATTTTCACCTTTATATTTTTTTTTGTATTGCTTAAACTATCATATTTTTTAAAAATTATCATTATCTCATTATTAATTTAAGTAGTAATTGGCTATACATCTGAGGGTCATTAGAATTTTATTTTATTATATTCCGCTATGGTACTTAATATTCTTTAAAAATGTCAACACTGTCGATATGGTGCCTTCGTCACTGTATTTCTTCCCCAGATGTGTAGGGGGTATTCCATTCGTGCACACGTTATCCTCCTAGCTATATAAAAGAAAAATACGACTATCATAAATATTAGTAAAAATAATTAGAAAATATTTAGTCGAGATTGAGTAAATCTGCAGAAATTCCGTTTCCTTCAGTCTGACAGACGCAACACGCACCGCTTCAGGAGTGAATCCCGTGAGGTGTGACAAAAGCTACAGAGGAAGCTGGATGCGCATTGTTGGGAGTGCCTATCTTCGTAACTTGAGCACACATTTGTTGTGATCATACACGTCGGTCGGATGTAAGGACTTTTTACAGCTAATTTAGATTGCAATTGTTAATTTAATTTCGAATTCATGTATAAGTTATTTATTTTCACTGTATTAATAAACTAGCTAAAAAAAACACTCTTTATTTCCCAAATAAAAATGACAATGTTTGCAATTAGCCCTTTTAACTCCTTCCAGTTGTTAGGAATCTGCCTGCTTTACACTGAATTAGCCAGTGCAGTATAACAACTGAAGGCGTCTCTATTTGTGACGGGTATTTTACGTCGTATTTTTTATTTGGTTACTTTAAAATTATTCGTGTGAACCTTCGCTGTCATTATCCAGGAACCACCACTGGTTCAGATTCACTTTAACAAAAATTTTTTTTGAAAGTATTTCATTAGCATCATTATTATTATTAATTCTACAATTTTCGTCTCGAACCTATATTTTCGTCATGACCCTGAAAGACTGTTATAATAAAAATTATCTTGTTTATATCGTTGTTTTTTTTTAAATTTTTATATTACTGGTCCACGGCAAATTATAATTTAGAAAATGCCCGTTAATCGCAACGATTCAAATAAAAAAAAATCTCCAAATCAAACTCTAATCGATTTAAATAAATAGCTAAACCATGTTCAAAATGCTCTGATTCGAGGCGATGTGTTGCGACCGCCTGACGGTAAAGGAAGCAATAAGAGAAAATTCCAAGAGGCTAAAAGGTGAAAAACTTTTCCGCCAAGTGGAGGAAAACCGGTTCTGTAAATATACAGAGTCTTCAGACCTGTAAACTTGTTACCGGAGACTCTGAAAAATAAACAAGGCTAGTGGAGCCCGGCTGTGGGTGGCTGTGTTTGCTTCGGGTGACTCATCGGGGCCACCTACATAGCAGTGCAGGTGAAGCGTACTGCTGTCCACACTGCCTGCATCCTTCGGAGCGGTTTCACCCAATGGAAGATTCTCCGGAATATGTTTTTCTACATTTAAATCTGGTTTTGTGGAATCTTCATTTGGGTAGGTACGATTTTAGTAAAATATGAATCAATGCAATATCAATTTATGAATTAAATCGGTATTAATTGTTAGAGCAGAACTATAATTTTGAAGTTGGCTCAACAGCCAAGAGTGGGCGTTGGCTAATAATAATAAAATAATAATTTTGAAGTGTTAGCATGATTTAATCCTCAAAGACTAATAATTATCCATTTCGAGATGACCACAGAAAACATTACAGGCTTAGAGTTAAAGTAGTTCTTCAAGGCAAACATTACCTTTTTCCAAGACCTTGGAATATTTTCTAAAATTTCTAGTGTTAAAAACTGACGATCCGATTATGACAAATCATCATCAATATTGCATGAATTGCCAACGGTTGGATTCACTGATACAATAATGAATGCTATTGATGAATATAAGAAATACAATTGAATAAAAATAAAAATTAATAAAACAACAGTTGGCAGAAATATATGTCGACGTTGTTTTTTGAAAAAGGTGTAGACACCATTTAGCAAACTTTACAGGAAACACATGAAACGATTTTTCTCCAAATAACAATATTTTTTTTTTCAATTTTATTCTTTATTGTATAATGTATAGGAGTTTATTAAGATGACAAAACGTTTATAATTATAATATATTTTTAAGACTTCTAGCACTGTTTAAGGCCAGAGTGACAACTGAGAGTCGTTATTATTTGGCGCTTACATCATCAATAGTAGATTTTTAGACCATTTCCAATTTTTTTTTCGATACACCGTAAGCGGAAATCGATAGAGGGGGTATTTAGGTCCCATAATATGTTGAAACCTAAATTTCGAATTTCTGGCGCTTAAGCCTTTTTCAAAAAACGATGTCAATATAATGAACTCAAATTTGTTATGAAAATACAATAAAGTTGAATGAACAAAAAATGTTAAGCACCAACATTTAATGAATAAAATAAATTTCAAAACAAATTGATTACTTAATTATAAAATATTATTGTTATATTACAAAATAATTTAATCTCTTAAATTGGTGATATTACCCCAATTTTTCCCCTATGCAAATATTATATGATTTTGTACAGGGAGAATCTCATATCCAAAAACTCCCAGTAGAGATAATGGATATATATGGGGCACAGGGTGATAACAGGCTAAACAAACCAGTCGTTTAAGTAAATATAAGGTTACAGAAAAAGTAATTCTTGAAATTATGGTTTTAATTTAAAAAAATTAAAAAACAAATATAAGATTATCAGTATTAACGTAGGAAAGGTTTAGTAACTAAAAAATACTGTACTTTTTTATCTCAATATTTTGTAGGTACTTTGTTTTCCAGAGATAATTTTTTCGTGTTTTTTATTTTATTTTATTTTTTTTTGTTTGCTATAAATATAAATTAGATTTAGTATTAGAATCACCATTACTGTTTGTAACCCAAGCGATTTATCACCATTTTCATAAAACACTGACATGTAGCCCTCATGTAGTAGCCCTTTAACCAAAATTCGCCATATTGTTTGCAAAGAACTAGACACATCAGCTGCCGTAAATAGGGAAACAGGAAAACAAAATGGCCTTTTGAGAAGATATCATAAGTGTAATATTGAGTAAGAGAAATATTCAACATACAAATTTTATTGAAGGTCGACGAAGAAGAAACTACGAGGGCATCACTACGTCTAAAATTTGGAAGAAGAAATATGGTTAAAGTGATAATGCAAAATAAATATAAAATGAATTAGAAGCTGTCGAAGATCTAATTTTTATAATCATCAGATTCGCTATGATAGCTTAGACGGAAGTTGAACCCGACTATTTAGATGTTCAGGATTCCTTATATCAGGACTTCCATACCACTTTAGGTGATTACTTCCACTTCTTGTGGTCCAAGCTGCATCCTTGAAACGCAGGTTCAGCTTTGATAATAAAAAAAAAAATCTCGGATCTTGAAAAGTGAGGCAACCTGGGGTGTATAGGATTGGCAAAAAAGATAAGGGGTCACTTGCCGTAGTAGTTATTCCCACCTATACTAAAACTTGTACCATATAATTGTTTTTATTGTTTAAAAAAAATCACTATTATTTCAAGAGTATCTGTTAAATATTCCCTGAATTTCCGTGTTTTTAAGTATCTAATTAAGATAAAATTGGCTAGTGGCACAGACGTTAGAGGGCAATGCTCGATTCATGAACACCTTATATGACCTGTAAGTGATTATTATTCATAACGATTAGTAGAATAATGAAGCAACCTCTATAAAGGTAAACACCTGCCTATTAATTGGTAGGTGTGAGTGAATGAGAACACTAGAGGGTAGACTACAACCTATTCCAACCATGGATTCCATTACACTGACTGTAGCTCCAAGGCGACTCACCGTCACTGACCGCCGCCAACCAACTGCGAACTTGTGACGCGCACGACGGCTTCTGATGATATGACTTGGCGACTTGGTATCATTTTAAATAATATTAAATGTATGTATAAATACGTGTATATAACATCAAGGTATCTAATTAATGCAATTTGTAGGCTAGTTAAATAGAATATAAGAGGGGAGACAGTTACGATTAATTTAAATATTTATGCGATTAAGATGTAAATTTAGATTTTTCTGGAGTATTTATTTATTTTATTTATATACAAAAAATAAGTTATGAAAGTACATCCATTTGCCATTTGTAAAGTATTTTATTAGTAACGGCTAAGTTAGCCACCTGCTCGAAAGTCGTCGGGATGGGTGTCGTGGGGATGGGTTTAGTTATAGAACAACTAGTAGGATAATTTGAAATTTTATATATGTATTAGCGTTAACTTATTATAATTATTATTGAGCATTATAAATACATATTGGCCGACTCCAACGGATGGCTACTGCCCTATTCGTTTTTTTATTTATTTATAAACAACATTTAATTCTACTCTCTAAAATATCAATTATAAACTAATTCGTCAACATTTCAAAACTACATTGATCCAAGTTAAACTACTCGAAATAGCGCATCTCAAGTAGTGGCAAAATGGAATTACTTTCAAACAAAAATCAAAATTTTGGACAAATCTTTTTACCAACTTAAAAACTTCCTAAAATATAGGAATTTTGTTATTTTTTCCATTGTATCGCTGTTGTCGCTCATTATTTGAATGTACCGAACTTCCTTTCACTGCTTAGTGTTCTGACTACGAACCATTTCAGTTCAGTGTCAGAACACAAAGCAGTTGAAAAAAAAAAAAAATCTTCTATGGCGGAGGCATAAGCAAAGAGCAATTCGTTGCTTGACTCATGAAAGGATCTCGCATTTTTGTCTGTTAATCAATTCCTCCATTGCAGATTCGGTCCATTACCTATACGAAGAATGGAAAATCCTCTCGCTTTACAATCACTGATTTTGAAAGTTATCCTATCTTGATTTGTTTTAAACATTTGTTTCTAAAACACGAAACCGTCGTTGTAATTGTAAATAAAAACTTTCCTTCGTATCCATACCTGGTGTGACGGACACCTCAAAAGCCCTCGGTTGTCTTAAAGGAACTGCGCAGAACTTTCTCTACTTGTATAGAATGCTTATGCCCGTCCTACTTTACGCACTATCTGGCGCCTGCTTTAGTCTGCTGTTTTAGGGTTGAGACCCAGGAGTATAGCGAGAAAACGTTCAAAGAAACAATTAGTTGAGATCCAGTTCCTGCTGGAAATTGGATGAAGAGAAAGCTGGGTAAGAGTCAGGATTTAATATTAAAAAATGTAGATCGCGGAATTTCCCGGTGTTTACTAACTAAGGATCATCTAAGGAAGTGGAGTGTCTATAATTATTGGCTATGACTATAATTGATTATGCTTCATTAATCGTTTATATCCATCTAATTATAGGTATTAATGGGTAGAAAGTTTTCCATGTAATTTAATTTGCAAGACGTTTTAAGCAATGGATCAGGAAGGGCTAATGCTGCAATAGAACAATATACTTGGGTAAACGTTATAATTTGATAATTATAACAAATAATTGAAATAAATAAATTGAAATTTGATTATAAATTGATAATTTGATTTAACAATTAAAAAACTGATTTTGTACAGTAGGTCACTATGAGATAAAAAATATAGGTATTCCTCACATCACAGATATATATTTTTTAATTAGAGAGAGAGATGGAGATTCATAATATACATGAAAACGCTGCAAATTATTAATTAATGATTTATTAGTTGCTTGTTAAATGTATTGTTAATTATTAATGATTATTTGTTAAATTTATTTATTAACTCTTAGCAATAGTGACATTCCTTACATTTTTGTCTTTCTTTTCTTATATCCACTTCATTTTTCTAACTATATCTACGTTTCGAGAAAGGATAGCCTTTTGGTAAATTTTTGAACATATACAGTATTCTTGTGCATATTGTAATGAAGACTAAGAGAAATTTATCCTAAAGATGGGGAAACAACCTCGGAACGTAGATACGGTTAGAAAAATGAAGTGGATGTAAGAAAAGGAAGAAAAAAATGTAAGAAATGTTTGCTAAGAGTTAATGAATAATTGTTCTGGACTTCCTAACGTGCTGTAATAAAAAAAATGATTAAATTTATTATTAAATTTTAATAGCATTAGTAATTCTAGTTTCGGAATCATTATACGAAGAAAAAAAAGCTTAGTGATGTGTATTAGTATATGAAACCTTTGATCGGCCAACATTTTCTTTCAAACAATTTGGTGGATAGCAATGTCGAATTTCTAGGATCATACTGGAGTGAAAGACAGTTTAGTGACTCATCTGAAGAAAAAATGAGTCCTGTATTCTCGGAAAAAGCTACGACCGGATGAATTTTTTTTTATTCCATGTTTTAGATTTTAAGTTTCTTGAAACGTAAAACCTAAAATTTTGAGGGGGGATTAATTTATTTTTTCTTGAGCGATTAAAAAGGTTCATTACTAAAAATAATAAATCATATTTTTTTTCCAAATTAATTGAATAAAATTCGATGACCGTCAAACACTTGATATACTTTCATGTAATTCATAAATAAAAATTAATTGAAATAAGTACACTATTCGAATTTAGCTGTTAAGGATTGCTGTTGCTATTTAACAGTTTAACACTTAAGTGCTTCAAGTTTATTCGGAATGAGGGGCACCTGTTAATTTTATATTTGTTACTTTTCCACGTAATTACTGTACTATTACAAGTTCTGACTCTAACGCCATCACTGATAGACAGGCTGACATTAATTATAAATTAACTATGAATCGCATTATTTATTTATCATAGATTTCAACTTAAATATCAGTTAAAAACAGCTAAAAGAAATAAAATATTGCTAATTAGTAAATCATCTCTAGAATTTAAGACCTCAGTTGTATATTGCTTCTCTAATCTTAATTTAAAAAAAAAAATTGTTAACTATATTTGTCTGCAAACAATGTTGCTTACATGAAGTGTTAATAATTATTGCCGTGTAGCTAAAAAGATATTTTCTTAGTTATGCAATCTGTTTTCAAAATACGTCAGAAGGTTGTTGAAATATTTATAACAGGTTTTGTTAGGACTTCCATAACGTCTAAAATAAAGGCATGATTTACAAAAGAATATATTTGTAAGAATTTAATTAAAGGAAATTAGAAATTCATTATGAACAGGAATTATATAATTAACAGGAATAAACAGAAATTATTATGAATGTACAGTTACATCTCTGAAAAATGGGCAATAATGGCGGTTATTTATTTTTGTAATGCAGATATATTCATAAAATATAAGTAAATAAAACATCAATAATCTTGTTAGAGGTTATAGTTATAGGTTTATAGTAAGGAGCGTAGCCAGACTGAGGCCCCAAAACATGGCCCAAAAATGAAGTAATATTTCATTTGCCACTAATGAATAATAAATAAATATTTTATTTATTTTTTATTTTTTTTGTGAACATACACAACTTTCTCTAAAATATCTTTATTTTCATAATATTAATATTTTTTACCCGAAACAAACCAAGGTTATATTCTTTATAAATATTCTTTCCTCCTCTGGGTGAAAACCAGAAATTTCTTTCTTTCTAAAATTTAGCAATACAATAGTCATAGCAGACAATTCTTATTATAATAATGTTTTAAAAAAAATTAATATTGGACATAATAGAAGAAATAATTTACTTATGGAAAAAAAAAACAGACTTTAGGGAATTACTGCCAACTATTATATATTAGAAAAAAAAACCCAGCAAAATTAAGGTAAAATAATTTAGTTTTTGAAATTATTATAATAAAATTACATTAATAATTGGAAAATATGTACAGTGTTGTAGTATTGTTAAATTTTAGAAAGAAAACCCAGAAGATGAAAGAATATTTCGAAACGTTAGTTTGTTTTGGGCATAAAATGTTAACATTATAAAAATAAAGATATATTAAGAGAAATTATGTATGTTCACAAAAAAAAAAAAAAAATTGATTTAGTGATGTTAAACTTCCGAAAGCTAGTAGAAATTATGTAATATAATATAAATAAAATAGATTATAGATATTTCATTCGGATTCGTAATCGCTATGTTTCGCTCTTTCGTTTTTGTACTGTATTTTCAGGTAGGAAAAGAAAAAATCAGAGCGCTCTTTTTCTAAATCAAAAGTTATATGAGATCAAGGATGCATCAGGATCGACTAGCAGGTTTGGAATTGCTTTCAATTGAAAATGAACGAGCAAGAGAAATTCCCTTTTCTAAGCTCATTGATATTTACTCACAGAAAAAATGTAGGAAAAAGTCTTTTAAGTAGTCTAATATGGCCGACACGCTTCTTGCAATACCAAAAGTTTAATAGACTACCACGCAAGTGTAATTAATTAATCATAAACAACTCAAGTTTACATAGTTTTTATATATTGATGGAATTAACGAAGTTTAAATAAAATAACTATTAGGTTTATGTTTTTATTATCTTTATATTTTCATGACCTAATTAGGTATAACATTATACTTCTGATTTCTATTTCAAATCCTCATTTCAATTTGATATTGTAAATGTAATAAAAGTTATGTCGACTGGGTAGTCAAAAATGTAAAATATCTTTTTTGAATGAACGGCAAATTCAGCTTACAATGAATAGAATGTATAAATCGAATATCTTACTGTATATTGGAAAAAAACTTATGAAGTGGGGGAGGGGAGGCTCCAGAAAAATATGATTCATTATTTACCCAGATGG
The DNA here is from genome assembly GCA_948150685.1 of Rhaphigaster nebulosa. NCBI lineage: Eukaryota > Metazoa > Arthropoda > Insecta > Hemiptera > Pentatomidae > Rhaphigaster > Rhaphigaster nebulosa. The sequence goes on along the minus strand of OX411309.1, from coordinate 127,501,267 downwards.
CCAATGATCCTGTGTCCTGGACTCCTAAATGTCTGGTTACGCAGCTGGTTACAGTTCATTCAATGGATTTTGAATTAAAATGAAATTCATATCTCCATGCAAGTATATTCAAAATTTTCCTATAAATACTCCCTTGAAGGAATAGTTCCTAAACAAGAGAATTTATTGAATTGGCGAACTCGCAACGAGTATTTCATGTTTTATTTTAATATATATTTTAAAATTAATTTTTAGATATTTATTAGAGTTTTACAAAGATAAATAAAATAATCAAATGTTATGTATCATTAATAAAACATAAATTGTGAGAAAATTTCCTGCTGATAGCATTCCAGGAACAGCTCTATAAAAAAAATATCTCATGACAATATTTTTTTTAATGCGTCTTGAAAGATTATTGGAGATCGAATAGAAAGCAAGGTTAGAAACTAGTATTTAATAATCAATTTCGTAATTTAATAGTGGTTTTTATGTCATTGGATTAATGCGAAAAGAATTCGTATCTCAAATGTCGTTAAATTTTAAATCTTTCTATCCTTAACCAGAAAGGTTTTAATTAGTATTATCTCTCAAGATAAATAAGTTATCAAGGCGTATACTGCACATTATATTTTTTGGTTTGTTTCCTTTTTTAAGTTTTAAATTAATATTCAAGATTGCTTAAAACCATGAATTCATCTCGGATTCTGAATTGAATTAATTAGTAGTCAGGATCATAAAAGTATTGCATTTTTTTTAGATAAAATCGTAATAACAGAATCGCAGTTTCTTGCAGTTGTGCAAGATTTCTTATCGTTTTCGTCTCGGAGTCTTAAAAAAGAATTCGGCAAGGACATCTGAGGCGTTATAACACTTCGCAACTATCTGTTGGTTACAAGGTAGTTAAATATAGGAACGCTTCTTATTGCATATTTAACAAAAACTGTAAAAATGTCATAAAACTGAGTTTAAATACAAACAAATGACAAAAATTATATTTAAAAATACTCGAAGAAATAATGAAAAAAAAATACGAAAAAAATAAGCTCATTATTTCTTGAAAGAGAAAAAGTTACTGAATGAATTAATGTTAGTTAATTATTTTAATATTTAATTTGGGTTTTGAAGAATGGGCCATTGGTTGTTTTTTTTTAAATAGTTTTTAATTAATTTTTTTAATATATTTTATGTATTTGCAATCTGCGTTTATAACTCTATAGGCAGAGTTAGCCTTCGTGTTTTTAATTTATTAATTTTAACGATAACTTTATTTTATTTTAAGTTCGTAATTTAGATGCTGCTGAAAAATATTCCGATCAGTTTTTAAATTACAAGGCCAAATTAAAGACCATGAGCCACCTGCCCAATTCAAAACACACCTGCCATGACAGCTTGCAATCTGATGGGGTGCCAACCAGCCGGCCTAGGGATTCATATTTTCCAGGAGACTTCAGATATCTTATTGTCATTACATTTTTTTTTAAACAGAACACAAAATAATTTATTATTCTACGTTTTAACAAAAACACCTCAACCAGAACTTGAAAAGCAGCAACTATAGCTATGGTATAATAAATGGCAATCAATTTAGATTACTGAGATGATCATCATCAATGTTCCTATGTCATACTTTTTATTTATTATATAATTCAAACAAATATATTTAAATTAATAATAACCTCTATGCTTTGATGTATTCAACAGGGACGTTATTACATAAAAACCGCCCATTTTCTGAAAAACAATTGAAGACATGGATGAAGGTGTTATGTTACAAATTTAAAGTTTTGATAAAATGACAAATAAAGTTGCTCTTTTTAGTAAAACAATGTCTAGTAATATAACAGATACATACAATAGGCAAATACAAAGGGAAACAAGCAAATACAAATACATGCAAGGTGCCAATACTTAATATGGTTTAAATCAGCTATGGTAGCGATAATTACTACTACATATTCCTAAAGGACTATTTTATATCACTTTAAATAATGAATAGGAAGAAATTATTAAATGGATTGTGGACATTTAGGAGAAAACAATTTTATGTACATTGACTAAATCAAAGGTAACAAATTATAGCATATGCTGAATTTTAGACGATATTAAAATAATTTATTAAAATTTTACTATAAATAAATAATTAATTAGATGATGTATTGTAGAAAATGTTACAGTCTGATGATGGGAACCCCGCAACGTCAAAAAGTCTTATATAATATGACTTAGTTCAATAAATATATTAATAGAAGTATTTTTCACCAATGAATTTTATAATTATTCCTGAGGATTTCCTGGTAAACATAGCAACGAGAATAGTAGAAACTGCTTCATGAGAAAACTGATAGTGATATCAACTTCATCAATACCACACCTTACCCTGGCCGAACAAGCCGTCAAAGAAGTACTCGCGTTACCTGGATGGGGTAAAGCATTTTAACTCCAACAGATCTAAGCAAAGCCCTCGAAAAGGATATTAAAGATAGATGGCAGTCCATATGGAATGAAAATAACAATATCACAATAACCCATATTTTTCAGGAATGCCAATATTTCACCTCACACCTCAATAGTTTTTGTTTAAACCCTGATCTATCAACAATTCTCAGAGATGACCATATAACAATAGAATCAGTTTTTAAGTTTTTAAAATCAAAAAACCTATTATCAAACATATGACATAGAATTAGATGGATAGTAGATGACTGGATGAAAGGTTTAGTTACCAAATCCCTTGGTGTGTGTGTGTACAAAAAAAAGGATGATAAATAAATAAAAAGTTATAACGAAAAAAAAATATAAATAAATAAATTAATAAATGGCATTGATGGCCAAACCACTTTTACGCCACAAATCACGAACGAACGAACCACACCTTACTCTACTCAATAAATGACTAATGCGAAAAATTATCATTCTTTCATTGATATCATGTTTTAACTGAGTTTCAACAATTAAGAATAATTAGAAACACTATCCTAAATGGATTTCTGCTCAATTAACAAAATAATGTTTAAATTAGATTTCATCGAATAAAGATCTTTGTAGGAAATGTCTGCATTACTAAGTAATTTGATATAGCCCAAGACAATAAAACTGCTCGGTTGTTTAGTGACTCATGTAATCTATACCTTGATAATTGCAATAAGGGGAAGAAAACTGTAAAAATATTAATTTTAGAAAATCAGCCCTTTAAGGCTAATGACTGTTATAGAGATGAAATATAGCAGCATAAAATAAAATACGAAGAATAACACAATAATATAAAACTCCGGGATTGTATGATATAAAAGCCACAGATATATAAAGGAAAACTGAATATGGTTGAGGTAGATCAAATATCACAGAGAGCTTTTGATGCCGCCTCAGGTGTCAAAAACTGAAGAGGTAAGTGGTTCCAGAGTAAGTAGAGAAGGGGGAACTGACTTCGCTCAGGATAACAGCCGTGAGGCCTTCGATTGGCTATGGTGGATCTTTTGAAAATTCAAGATTATCCATCTTAGTTTTATTATTAATGTTGACATGGAAATATCTTCCATTCTAATTCATGATTTAGTTCAATTAAATAATGTTACTTCAGTAACAGTTTATTATTTTAATGAAGAATTATTAATTCGAATTCCCTCGCTTTTGAATACATTGATTTTATCATAAGCCACTTCTTTCAGCTAGCAAATGAAAGTTAAACAAGGGAGACCCAGACGAAATCAAAATTCTATTGAGAACTAAATTACTGTCTTAATCCTAATTTATTCCAGCATAATTCCAGTAATGAATTTTAAAATAAAGTTATAGTTAGAGTATCATACTAAAACGTTTTCCTTTAATTAAAAGATAAATATTCTAATTGAAAACGCGTAAAATAAATAAATGAGCCCCTAATATTTAACAACAGATTAGTACGCCTTTCTTAAATTATCAAATAACAATGAATAATGGCAAAAACTTCTAAATGTCATTCGAAATTATAGAAAAAAACTATCCAACGAGAAAACTACATTTTTAAAATAACATTTTGGACTCATGGTTCCCGCAACGAGAAATTTATATGATATCACAAATGGATTTTTTTTTGTAAGAATGAAATTTTATTATAAAAGATTAAAAAAAAATAAATTCTCACTGAATTGAAACAATTCCCAAAATATATACGTAACTTTGTTTCGCTTCAATTAAATTTCAACGTAGAGAGCGGAATGCGAAGATAGGTTAGTCTAAATCGGGAGATGAATTCGTGCAATTTTAATCCCGAGAGAGCTGTGGATTCCAATATTGTATTTCAGAACAATAGTTTTTATTAGTCCTTCCTCATTCAATGAAGGCAATTTTAAACTAGAATGAATACTAAAAAATAAAATAAAAAAATTAATCTCAACGTTCGGTTTCTACATTCCCGTAAATATGGAAGTCACTGTTATAGCCTGACTGTTAAACACTCCGGTATATTTCATATAATAATATTTTCTTCTTACCATTGCAATTCATTTTTGCTATGGGCTTGTATGAAATAAAAGATGTACTTGAAATGAGGGGAGATCGGCAGGGAAGAGAATAAAATATATTATGAGGGTATAGTAGTAGAGCGAAACGTCAAAGGGAAGAAAACGATAAAAAATATCTTTTTAAACATTATTTGCAATAGCATTCTGTTCAAGCAAATATGATGAAACTTTTCTTTATTGGTATTGAAGCTAGCTTTCAAGCACAGTCCTATTTACAATTATGTATTCGAGCATAATAATACTAGCAACAAAAGATTAACTCACTGAAGAAGAGCAATATTCCTCGATCGATAGACAAGGACGGAGCTGTCTGATAGGGAAGAACCAATCAGAGAAGGGATTGTAAGCTGAAAGCGTAACTGATTGGTTACGTGAGCTATAACACACATCATCTCTTCTTCATAGTAGGTTGGGTCTTATCTTACTACTTAAATTATTAGATAGTGTGATCTCAGATCTAATAATAATTGTTTTAAATAGAAAATATCTAAAAAAAATAAATAAAAATGGATAGCATCTTCTTTTAGATTTCCCGAAAAACCCCGATTGGTCTATGTTTTCAACTAGGAGCTACCAGTCTTGTCTCTTACCAACAATTACCAATTTTCTTCGGTACTATATTCCTTGACCGGCATGTTGTAACATGTTGTAGCATGTTAGTCATTCTCTCATCCTCGTTAGTAACACTTGTCCTACAAAACTCAATTTTCCAAGCTAGATAATATCAATATTTCCAACTGATTGAATAATTCCAGATGGAAATATGCTATTCTCCAACCTCGCAGTTATATAATTGTGAATATTTTTTTAATTAAAAGGTTTAAAATGAAATTTTGTTCTAAAATATTTTAACATACATGATAGAAATGCGCAACATAAAATAATGTTTTTTTATTTATTGTTAAAACATTTGATCTGAAATTAAACAATCGTATACTCATCTTGAACACGAGAGTGATAAATATTTTTAGAAAATATTTAGAGAGGCCCATGCTCTGGCAATGCAGCGACAATAGAGCTAGTGTTATTTTATTTTTTTTATTATGTTATAAAATATTGTCAATTAACGTAAAATAAAAAGACCTGTACTCTTTAATTAAAAATTGTTTCATTATTTCACATCAGAATTTTACCAATAAGTAAAAAACGCAAACAAAAATGTTTAATTCAGGTGAACATACTAAGCTTTTCAACATTTTCCTGTTTTCCTTAACAGTTGATATATCGGATTGTCTATTTAGCTTTAATGAAATTCCCGGCTTTGTTCTGGATTTTACCGATTGATATCGTGAAATTCCACAGAGGAGGAAAAAAGCAGTTTAATTTAACAATATGTGTAATAATTGAAGACATGAGTCTGATGTTACAAATTTGAAGTTTCAAGAGAGTGGCTAATCAATTTTTTGTTATGTAATTTTTTAAATTCATGATTTATCCAATAAACTAAGAAATCATGGGATTGACCAAGAATCTTAGACTGTTAATGTTAAAAGACATTACCAAACAAGATAAGAAAATAATACCTCCATTCATAAGAAAAAAACAATTCTTAACGTAGCACCTTCCACTCATGTTTTAAATTGTTTTATAAACTATATGATGAATCGGTTGTTGTTTTTGTAATGAGTTCTAAGGTATGTTACCAGTTATTATATAAATAAAAAAAAAAAAGCAAGTCTATTAAAAATTTCTAAGGGAATATTTATAGAAAAAAATGTCTTACAATCAAAGAAAAAAAAATGAATAAAATAATTACTGGGGAAATCGGATGGAGAATTCCTAAAATTCTTTTTCGTAAATAGATATTGAATTTCAGTTAAAATATAAAAGGTAAGTGTAAAAAATACTTAGTGCATTGAGAGCCTATATTTTTTTAATTTTCGAATCTCTTACTTTTCCTAATTTTTAGGCAAGTAAATTCTTCTTGGCAAGTTTTAAATGCTTAATTAGGGATTGATAAATTATTTGCCATTTCTATAATTTTGTTTTTATTGAAAACTAGTTTCGAATGTTATACATTCATCTTCAGTTCAAGGTTTAAATAGATCATATCAACAAAAAAAGTTTGTATTGGTTTGTTCTCACACTGAACTATTCAAACTAATAACTGAAACTATCAAACCAATACAAACATTAACATTCATTTTGTTGATATAATCTACTTAAACCTTGAACTGAAGATGAATGTATATCGAAACTAGTTTTCAATAAAAACAAAATTATAGAAGTGGCAAATAATTTATCAATCCCTAATTAGATTGATCCTTTTATTCCATCATGCGGACGTCAACTGATTTTAAGTGTTTGTTAAAAGTTTCCTATTAAATATATTAGAAAAAAAGCTTTTCAAAGAGCTATCGCTTATTAACTTTGGAATTCTGGCAGCAATTAAGACACCTTAATGATTAGCAGACCATCTGTAATGAGGACATACTCCGACATAATTGTGATGATTGGGCCTTACCTGACTACCACTAACTTGCTGACTCGACTTGGAAGACTTCTCAGGAAGATCCCTTAGAGGGAGTTCTAAATAGATTGTCAAAACTTGCCGTCATGGTCACAATTGCTTCGGCGAGGTGGGATACAATCGCTCACCGCAAGATTGATATCTTCCCTCCAAAGTTAGACTTTTACAATAAATCTTCCGAAAGCCCCAAAAAAATTTTCCGAATAATATACGAGAGAAATTCGAAGAAGAAGTAAATCCTGGCCAAGGACGAGACGGTATTGGAATGGTTAAGGGTAATGCATTGTGCAACCAGCTCTTGTGTAAGAACTAGCTACACTACTCTCTGACTTCCTGGACATTAAAAGCAGTTCTTTCTATTAATGTCTACTATCTTATAGGATACAAATATTAGTGATCATTTCATTTATGAATGTTATAGTTCTAGTCGAGGTTTCCCAATATCTAACAATTTAGTATGTATTTTCATCTGATTCTTTAATATGTTATTTAAATTTCATTTAACAACATTTTACCATATGCTTAAAAACAAGGGATAGCATGGAATGAACCAAAGCTAGATCCTAATAAACATTGTTAATGTTTAACGTAATAATAAAACAATGAAGTGTAGAGCATATTTTTTAATTACTGGAAGACAATGGAAGTATTGTTCCAGCGCTCCTAATGGTTCTGAATCAAACGAAATATTATAATATAACTAAATGGCCTTTAGGGATAGAGATGACAAGCAAATAATTAAAAAAATAATTTATAATATTTTATTGGCGATTCGAGAAACCCCACAAGTCATAGAGACCAAATTTTCGGAAAAGAAGAAAAACCAGTTCAAACCAAAGCGTAATGGTTAAGGCAACCAAAAACAACTGCTTATTAATATTTGACTGACTATGTGCATATTATGTTACCAATTAAAACAATAAAAGTCATTAAAGTTTTAAAAAATCGGGTTTTTCTAATCAATCGACTTTACGAAAATAAATAATAAATTACAAACAAATGTGTGAAAACAATTTATAATTGAAATGTGACAAAATCTGAACTTATCCTATTGCCAAGACAATAACAGTGATTATATTTGATTGACTTATCGGGTTTCACAAATTAATCAACGGAAACAAGGAAAATAATAATTACCAATAACTGGGAAAAAACAATGTTGGTTCATGATAAAAATATTACAAAAATAATTTCAGGCTAAGGCAGCTTCTGATTCTTCATCCCTTTCACGTATGGGCCACTGAAAAATATCGAACTTATGTTCAGTGACTTAGGGTGTTTTTCAGCTTTCAAAACACGTATCTTTCTCAATAACATGGAATTCCGCCTAATTTTATATATAGTTACTCAAAAGTGATTTATACAGTTTCTAAACTCAAGGAATCGTTTGTAAATAGAACAATATGTATAAAAATTTAAGTTTGCTTAACCCCATCTAAGCATTAATATAACTAATGATTTGTATATAATTTTAATTTAAAAGGTCTATAGTACTCAAAAAGCACACCCGATTCATACTGTATCACATTCTATGCCCAACAAACGAAATAAACCACAGATTATCTGGTATTCCTATTTAAAAATTTGGGCCACCAGGAAACACCTATTACTGTAGTATAGTACAGATTATTGTACAGATTTTGAATGTTAATATAAAAATTATAAAGCTGATATGTATAACAATTACTTTTTTAAATATTGCGGAATAAGCAGCTCGCTTATATATAAATATATATGAAGGTTATCGGTCACGGTTGACAACAAAAACGCAGCAACATATGAAAATAAAAGAATGCCAACCAGTATAGCAGCCACGGTTAGCAGTGATTTTAAACAGTATAACATTTCAAGTATGAAATCTTTTGTATTTGGTCCATTATTGTAAAGAAGAAAACCTGCTAAATGTTATCATTAGTCATGTTATCAGTAGTCGAAAACTGCTAAAAAGAAATATCAGTTTGAAAACTACAGACAACTAATAATCAGCCTAACTGTATTTCAGTAATGTTTGAGGAATCCGTGGGTGTTCTAATAGAAATTCTAAGTAGCGAAACCGACCTACAGGTATTATAATAGATATAGTGAAGTATGAAATTTCAATTGGATTATGCTAGCCAAAGAGTAACCAAATATTATGCACTTCTCAGACGATCACACACGGATAAATAATTACCTGTTATGAATCCTTAAAACATTTAAATTGAAAACTAGGAAGTTCTGATCAAATTTTGAATTGAAAGATTACTTTGTAATGCGATTTTAACGTGGACTTTATGGAATTTCAGTCAAACTCAATTATCCACAGATAGAATCTCAAATAAAGTAATTTAAAAAAAGAATGAATTTAAAAGCTATTGTTTTTTCATATACGTCAATAAAGTACATGAAATAGAGATAGGAAGTCAATTAGACAGCACTCTGGACATTTTTGACATCAATATCTCAAGGCAATTAGTAAAGTGAGGTTTATTTTGCATTGGTACTCGGAAGGAGATGACGCAAAACCTAGCTGAGCAGTATTCACAGCGGAAACAAGCTGAATAGAGGACTAATTAGAAGAAAAATGAGAGAATATTGTTTGTCCTTTAAAGGAACATTAGTGGGTATAATATATTCAAGAGGTGCCGTATTCCTCAGTATTATCGTTAACTAGCTCCCTCAGTGATAGAACCGACCTCAAAACTAACTGATACGTTTTACCCTCTAAGAAACAATAGGGCAATTCGCCGTACATAACATACCAATTAAAGTAATAATAATCTAGATGAATAAATTAAATGATGAAGTAATAATATATTAATGAGTGGTTAAAAAAAGTTATAAGTGGTTAAAACCATGCCCTTTAAGAAATTTAAGCAGGCTTACGAAGCTTATCAGTAGTGATAGCAGTAATGAAGCCGTGGTGAATGTGTAATAAACTGATAGTGAACTTATCATTTTAATTAGGAACTCAGGGTCGGCCCAAATCGTAGCTTCTTTCAGAGCACGTGCAATTTCAAGCATAACTAAACTCATAGGAAGAGGTATATAGAATATTTAAAGCTATAAAAAAAATATTAGACTTGAATCTTTAAGTGGCTAGACATCTATTTGAATGAACTTGAAGTTGTTCTTAGTTGAGTTAAGTTTTACACGACAGTTTTAAAGTAGCTCTTCAGTTAATCACTTGAGGCTGAGTGCACTTATAAGAAGTTAAATATTTTTTCACTACTCTTGGAACTGAAAAATCCAAGTTTTAATATTACAATAACTACATATACAATAAATTCAGACCACATCAATCATTTGATCTAGCTGGATATATGCCGAACTCTCCTTCAAAACCAATTTATTAAAATATATTTTAATGAATTGGTTTTGAAGAGTTCAAAGTCAGGATGATTTTGATACGTTACATATTGTTTGGAGTGCCCGATCTTTTAAAAATTGTGCACGTTACCCGAAAAAAATCCAAGACGTCAGCTTAATAAACATCATAAGACAAGACTCCTCTTCTTACTGCGTCTAGGGTCTGTTTCAAACTTGAGCGATGTGCTGAAGTATTTGATTTTTAAAACTTATACTCCTTCATACAGTAGAAAATAAAATTGGAGTATAGCCTTACTAGAGACATGACATCATGTCACCATTTTAACCTCTACTATCTTATGAAGTTGGATATACAAAAATTTCAGTTCTCCCTTTGAGCTCAAATTGCTCGACAGAAAAACCTGTTTTGAAAAAGTCATAATCATAGTCGAGTTAGAACCAAATTGGTTAGTTGGTTGTTTTATTTTATGGTATAGAACACCGCTGTCATCGATGTCCGGTATATATATTATATTTAATAAATTTAATCAGTACTTGTGAGAAAAAAAAACATAGATAAAATAATTAAAATCTTATAAAAAAATAAATAAAATAAAACAGAAAAAATAAATAAAATAAAATAACATGTAATAAATAAATAAACAAAACAAAATATTATAAATAAAATAAATTAGAAAACAAAATCAAATAGAACAGAATAAATAAATGAAATTTTAAAAATTTTTAACAAATATTGTAATCACGTAATATCGTAACAGTAATAGTTCGCCATTACTTCTTACTCAGATATGCTTATAAATATAAAGCTTAACTAGAAGGGACATCACAGCGTCTATCTTGCAACCATAATTTTCTAAGGCAATTGAGGTACTGCTTGGTATTCCTATTTGGCACAATTGTTTGCGATAGAACGTTCATAACTCGAAAATGGGGGCCATTATTTTTATTTTTTTTACAAAAATGTATGAATGCATGAATCTTAAGGTTAATTGCTTCGATATCTGGTAAATATGCACTAGTCTTTAAAGTCAAATTCTCAGCGGGGTTAGGACCACTTCCTTTCTATGGTTGTTGCGACTTTAATTCTGCCAAGGCCTTACCTACCTCTTAATGCCTTTAAGATTGATTGGCTCTTGCCAAACATTTCTTCCCATTTCTTAATTTTTTTTTGTCAAAACAAAAGCTATTTTTTTCTACCACGACCAGGAAGAGTAAGGGCCTCTTTAATAGCTTTATCCGCTATTTCGTCATCATTTATTCCAACGTATCTGGGCACCCACGCATAGAATATCGATTTTTCATAAATGTTATGCTGACATTCTTTATTGGCAGGGTTTTGGAATGATCTGTCCCAACTCCGATCGCATTCACCTCATACTTCGGAATTTTCTCCAGAGATGTTCGCTAATTGAAGATATAGTTGGGGTTTTGGAGAAGTGCATGGTGGTGATATAGTTTCTATTGTATTTACATTGATTAATTTTAACTTGTTAACTGCGAATGATACTCTCTCTGCCTATGGTAGGATTGCATTAGTCTTCTGCTGGAATTCTGATGAGAATTTAAGTTTGAAGATGTATTGTGAGAGACGGAGCGGATGGAGCAAACCGCTAATCACGATGCTACAATCTATCATCTTCTATATTGTACACTATCTTATATATCCTAGTTATATGCACAAACTCCTTTATTCCAATAATATCTTGGAATACGGCAAAGTACTCTGTTTTCTTCTGAAAATCTCGTTATAATACTATATGTATACATGAGATACTAATATACTAGGCCAAAGTCCCAAAACAAGACCTGTCCCTATACAGGCAGGAGCTCACCTCTGTAATGAATGCACATTTCCCAACTTGCTGATCCATTCGCCCATGACACAGTTCAATCCGTAGTTGCCCAACCACGGCAACATATTCAAGTGCCTTCCAATTCTTCTATTCTTATCAAGTAATTAATAAGTAAAGAAAAAAAAATTAAAGTTTGGTATTAATTTAAAAAAACCTTAGATCTCATGTATTAATTATACAATTATTTATGTCATACTATTACTTCATAATCAATTGAGTTCGTTCTTGGAGTACTACCTCCTAATAATAATGATAACAATGAATGCAAATTTATTTTTTACATCAATCACAATAACAACAACAGAAAATGATTTGGATTTTGAATTCTAAAGAATACAGATACTAGGAAATATTAAGATACAATAACAAAGGATAGCATAAAAAAAGATTCATAATCTACAAGTCACAAAGATATTCAGGATCTGTAGAATGCAAGAAGTCTAACACGTTACTTTTTAAGACATTGAGATCCTCTACTTTGACCTCTACTTATTCCTAAACGTATAATTTCATAATTAACATTTCACAAACAATTAATTAACTAAATAATTAACTAAATAATTTTATTAATTAATCAAATAATTAACAAGTCAACAAATTTGTCTGATACGTTGCAACTATGCAATTATATTCTAGTTGTTTTATTAATTATCGGTGCCATGTCATTTGATCAGTAAATAAAAACAAAAGGCCATTCGGTCACTCAATATTTTATTTTATTTCATACCAATTCGACCTTTCCGCCAAATCGGGCCATACTCAAATCTGAAAAAACATATTTGTTTGGTAGATTACTATTTGATTTTATATTTCGAGGTAATATATTTTTTAACTTTTATATAAATATTAAACAATTATTTCACTTATTACACGGTAGGTATTTATTAAAGGAAATAATTGTTTAATATTTATATAAAAGTTAAAAAATATATTATATTACAATGTAAAATCAAATATAAATCGCCTAAACAGATGTTTTTTTCAGACTTGAGAATGGTACAAATTGGTCGTAACGTCGAATGGGTGTGAAATGAAATAAAATAAAATATTTGGTGACCGAATGGCCTTTTGTTTTTATTTACTGATCATATGCAATTATTTTGTAAAATAATAAATAAAGGACAGTGTTGAACAACTTTATAGCCTCATCATTTAAGACGTTTAATTGAGGTAAAGTAATTTCAAGTGAGTTTGTGCGTGGACATTAATCATGGAGAAGGAAAGGCTGGAACGATTAGCTTTCGAACAATCACAACAATCGTAACGAACAAATTACTCCCTTCACTAATGATACACTAATCGCATCGCGTGTTAGCACTTGCATCGCTGCTGATGGTGATGACGTCAAGCAAAATATTTTAGTTATTACACAGATATCTAAGAGCTCTTCTCCTCTCAGAGATAAGTCATGACTCGAAACGATTTCATTTGAAACAGTAATGAGTCTCTGAGGACGTATTCAAACGGTCCGATAATTATCGGAGTTGGATCCTAAATTTCCTTTATAAATAAATAAATCCGATTTATCGTACCGCGTTAAAACGACCTAAATGTGCGAATATGACTTAGATGTTCAGCCAACATAGAAATGGAGCTAAGGATTCTTTCAATCAATTTAATAGAGAGCATGTAAACGAAAATAAGTTCTATTAAAAACAAAAAAAAGTAAAATATTAGTCCCTACAATTTATGTATATTGTTTAAATGTTATCAATAACTGGTCAACAAAATACCTGATGTAATTGAATGCTGTTAAAATTAGCTTTTTGAATTCTCTTAAAAAAATTATTCTATATACTTGTTTGCTATAATCAATTGTTACTGAGATATTAAAAGGATAAAAGTTATGAGATTTCCACTTGCAGTAAAAACTGCTCCGAACACCATTAGTAAAGGGGAAATAATCCCAAATTCACCTAATAAACAACAAAATTTGTACATTCAGGAAACTTTGGTCATGATATTAGGAATCGAGATCTGCAGAGTCCCCTCAAATTTCGGAGGAACAACCCCCTCTGGAGGGGTCGAAATGGAGGGTGGGATATTCACAAAATAATTTGCCGAAATTAAGTCAAGTGAGACATCGTCTGTTATAGTGTTTTTGTTTCTGAATTGAATGAGACCAATTTTATATAATGTATTTCTAAATAAATATTATTATGTCATTACATTTTATTTAAATGTATGTTTATTTAAAAAAAATAAAAATAATTCAACAGAAACAAACATTTGTTTGCTTAGCCTAAAAACAGAGTTTCGTTCGAAGTTTGCCGCCCTCTAAATTCTGCCGCTCGGGGCAAATGCTCCCTTCGCCTCCTCCCCAATAGATCCGTCCCTGCGCACAGCAACAGTCCGTCTACTGTCTTCAGATCATAATAACATGGTATCAGTAGGTTCCTCTTTTGCAACAAGAATAGATGAATTTAACACTATTTACAACAAATGAAAAATTTTAACTAAAAATTGTCCTCTATGCTAAATCATTTTTCAGCAATTAATTGTTTGACTTTTCGTATAATAACTGTAAAACCAACTTAATGGTATAATTTTCCTCAATCTTCTGGATATAACGATATGTAAATGGTGAACATATTTATACCATGAGGTTTGTTTTGACACCTTAGAGATTTCTCAAGTCTTCAATTTTAAATTATTTGATATACAAATGCACCATTTTGCAGCAGTATTTAAATTTTAACCAGATCAAAGAATCTGAATTTGAGTTTTAGTGGAAATAAATAAATTGTCGATGTAACATTTAAATTCAGTTGTTGTTTCCGTTGTTGTATTTTACTGTAGATAATTGCAATGGTAAGTTCCTTTCCCCTCCTCCCCCCCCCCAAAAAAAAGAGAGAGAGCAGAGAATATTTGAGTTGCATTCGTAAACCTTTTGACATTCCCTACCCCAAAAGCTGGGGACCACTCCTTCCCAACTATAATGACATTCATTTAGGTTGGAGACGCCTTCATTCATGTACCATTGCTTATATCCAGGTATATACCAAATAGATTAATGCCGTTAAATATGAAATACCGAACTAATAATTATATCTTATTTACATCTAAATATTAATTTACGGCAATTTTATCCGTCGTAACAACTAATTTGGTAGATTCCTCTAAAGTCTACCCTTTTTCGAATCGCTGACTCCCAGATTTAATACCGATTGAATAAACAGAATAATAACTAAAAGAAAAAAAGAAAATCTGTATAATATTTTTATTCTTCCACTATTTTTAGAATGTCATCCAATACTTCAGGAAGTATTTTCAAGAGGGAAGATATCAATTTCAGTTGCTCTGTTGAGCATTTTCCTTGTCTAGGTCCCAAGGACTCCTGCTTCAGGAAAGCTTATGGAACAATAGAGGGTTTATTTATAGCATGGAATAGAGATAACTCAATTTCAGCCAGTTACTATTATTTTATTTTATTTTTTTTTTATTAAATTTTACAAGACGAACTATTACTATTACTAGTTGAAATAATTAAAATTACGCAGACATTTTTGTACTTGTCTGCGTTTGAAAGGGTTACAGAAAATTACTGTTATTATCATAGGACAACCGATTTTTTAATCAAAAAAGATCATTGAAATGTTAAAAGTTTGCGATGAAATGTAATTTGATTTTTTTTTTCAAATTATTTTTCTTATTATGATATTCCTGTTCCACTGAAAATGGTTACAAAAGTAATTATTAAGTCAGTTCTGTAGTTGATGAAAGAAAAGAAAGTAAGCTAGGAATAGTAGCCCTTTATTATTCTCCATAACTAAAAAATACCACAAGCATCGATTGTAAAATATTTTAATTTGACCCAGAAAAATCAATTGAGCAGAGAGCTAGGGAAAATGAGTTATGATGTGACCTGCGACAAAAAAAAAGTTATAATTGGATTTTATAAATGGTAAATATATCATGTTATATTCTACTACTTATCACTCTTTGCCGTAATATAATGGATTGATTTTAGCTGATGCTTCTGCCTCTTGGAATCTATTCTATATATATATATATATATATATATATATATATATATATATATATATATATATATATATATATATATATATATATATATATATATATATCTAGAAAACGAAAAAATGGCGGAATAATATACCGAAATGATTTCAAAAGGCGTAATTGAAATTGAAATAAGAACAACTCTATTTGTACGGTGGCTTTCCCCAAAAGACAAATAAATAAAATAATTAATTAGTTAGATTTTTAATCAACATGGCATAACAAAGAATTCTTCAACGCAATACTAATTTTATAACAAAACTACATTAAGGAAGCTAGGAGCATCCTAAAGTCGTTGAAGGTTTTTTTTTTATTTTATCTTTCTAGATAAAGACCGGGGTATTCTCCTTCTTCATTATCATTTCTCTTATCAAAAGCATATTTTTTTTTTGTCATCGGCTGACTGAAATATTTTCTTTTGAAAATTTCACTAAATTTTTTCTGTGTCGCAAATAATTTCTTGACTGTGGATATAGCTATTAGGGAGGGGGGAAAGGAGGCACTAAAGCCTAAAGCGGCCGAATTTAGAAAGTGGCAAATATTGAGAGAAATTTTATTTTCAGGTTGTCAAAAATATTATTTCTGCTTTTTGATTGTTTTGACATTAATTCGGCCAATAAAATAAGTTAATATTATGCGATGATGATATTTATTTTTAAATATAATACCTAAAATACTATAATAAAAAATTTGAATTTCATTGGAGGGAGATGGCAAAAGAAGAGACGGGGAAATCAAATTTTCATCCTGGCAAAAATCCTTGTCTCTGTGTTGAGTGCAAATCCAACATGAATGAAATATTAAAAAAAAAAAAGTGGACAATTGGATTGGTGGTTTTCATACAAGACACTCTTTTAAATTAATTTACAATATTCTTTTTCCCATAGTAGTGTAACCTTACATAGGATGCATGTATTTTCTCTCGCGATCTATCATGAACCATTTACATATGATGTTGTTTCATGCATAATAATAAAGACTTAAAATAAATAACAATAAATTATAAGATTTACAATCACGCACGCAGCAAGTTTGTCATCTTACCCAAGCGTTACATAAACTGTTTCAAGTAAATTATTATTTTAAAAAAATGTGTTTATGTACACAACTGCTAATTTATTTAGATTTGACATGCTATTCTTTACTCAAAATATAATACCAACAGTTCTGAATTGTAAATGTTACTATAGAAGGGATATAAAATAAATTTGAAGTTAGGTTGATTAAAACAATTAGATTAGTATGTATAGTATGGCAGGTTAGATCTGGAGGGACGCGACTATAATTCGGTAACCCAGATAGGCACTGGCCAAAAAAGGTTGAGAACCACTAATTTAGATCATAGATACTTTCGTGAAGTAATTGTTTGTGCAATAATCGTAAAGAAAATCTAAAAGCGCAGGATTGAAATGAGAAGGAAGTATGAGATAGTTCTAGCAGGACGAGAGATGAAGGTACCACGGAAGATATATTAACCTGTCTGCGCTAATGACCGATGGACGATAAGAACACAACCAGAAGCGGTTCAAGAATCCCGATGAAGTACGGGTCATTGGTAGCTGGTAGCGGTCTACTGACTGACTGAGACCTCTGGGTCGTTTTGATAAAGTGCTTGCTGCACTGAAGTAGCCCTCCATTGGTAGTAAAATAAGGAAGGAGATGTTGCAGATTATATGTGAGGGCTGGGCAGAGCAAAGGAATATCAAGTCCAGAGACCACGAAACTATTAAATAAAGGATACCTTTACAAATATTCGTCTACGGTAGCAGAAAAAGAATACAAATAGATATAGATAAATCTATGGTCCGATTTCACAAAAATTCATGCGAAAAAATTAATTGACTTTTGAAAACTTCCATTAAAATTTTAGATTTCGAATTATTAATTAGGTTTTGAAAGCAATAGTGACGGGAAAGAATCTCAAAGAAATGCCATCTAATTTATTTTTAAAAAAATACAACATACTACTTGCACAAATTGGTGAGCTGCAATATGTTTAGCTTCATCTCTCATACACTCTGATTCATTTTCGATTTTGATTAATATAGTACATTAACACATTCATTTTTGTAGTCATATTTTAACTTTTAAATTAGCATCGTTTCATAGGAAAAATAACCAGAAATATGTAACAATGTGATAGTATAAAAATAAAATTATGGTATAGTATTCAACACAAGTAAAGTAAACTCAATAATATATCCTTAGGAATAGAGGTAATAAAAAAAAACTAGAGATTATCTCAAGAAATAATAAAATATGAAAAAAAATATATATATATTTATATACATATATATAAATAGGTCTACAATGATGGTATTGATTTGAATTTTAAAATTAAAAACATATTAGGTGCCTTAATATATTTTAAATTATTATGTAAAACTAAGCTAAGACTTAGATGATTGCATTGTGAGGAAGTTATAAAATTTAGCCTCTAAACAATTTTTTTTTTTTATTAATAACAGCCACCAATCATTTTTTATGAGTTACAGATGAATTTCAAGAAGAATGGCTTCTTTAATTTCATGGTACATTAAAATGACAATATGGCTAGGAAACTACATCGTTCAACCTAATAACTTATTATTAGCCAAAAATTAAAAATAAAATGTTGTACACCACTACAAATTATACAAGTAACAATGAAAAATAATTCTTTTGTGGCTTTTAGGAAAATATTTTTTAAAAAATTAGACATTTCCTTAAATATATCATCACTTTAAAAACAAAAAAAAAGAAGAAATATTTTCAGCTATATTAGGTATCAAAATACGATTTGCATTCTAGAATAACATTCAGCAATATAATAACAATAAATAAATAACAATCAGTTGAGTTAAGAAAACGTAAAAACATGCTACTATGTATCGTTTCGTGGTTAACTATATCACTTATTAGCATGCAGAAAATGTTGCTAATTAGAAATCCTAGCCAAACCATGATATTCCACAATAAGTCGAGGCTAGTTCGTATTAAATAAACTGTCCCAGCAGAATGATGACATCATCAACCATAAATCAAACATTCACAGAGTCATGTCTCGTAGATAGCTGAATGGAGTCCTTTTAAAACGGTATGAGATTCTGATCAGGCTTTCAGCTACAAACGTCCATATACGAGATCGGAACGGCCGGAAAAATAAAAGATCTCGCAGCCATATTCTTCTAGCAATAAGATAGGATCCGATTCCGATGCTAATACCATTCATAAGGCGGTGGACTACGGTGACAAAACCGGTCCCGAGGCAGACGGGGCGATAAGAGGACAGTTTATATGTACACGATCGTGTATGGATACATTTGCATACATTAACATATCAGCTGTGTATTGTAACCAGGCGATATTTCTCTCTCTCCGAGGGGATCCAGGATGCTT
Organism: Rhaphigaster nebulosa; assembly: GCA_948150685.1. NCBI lineage: Eukaryota > Metazoa > Arthropoda > Insecta > Hemiptera > Pentatomidae > Rhaphigaster > Rhaphigaster nebulosa. The sequence goes on along the minus strand of OX411309.1, from coordinate 127,481,753 downwards.
TCGGAGGTCGCCAACCTTGCAGCTTCCGCTCCGGCAAACACCGAACTACTATTCAACCATCAAACAAAACGAGGTACTGAATAGTTTTTGACCTAAGTACGCAGAATAAAGCTGAGATATGAAAATCATGAGGGATTAATAGTAACTACATTACATTGCATATATATCTCATCATTTTAGATAAAGCTTCCCAAATTCCAGCCATTGCTTCACAGCCTTCCTTCCTGAATTTCATCTTCCACAACCTACTCGTTAATCACTTGTTTACCTCTCATTTTCAAATTCAATTACGGGTCTACGTTGTATGGTTGATTCACAGGGGGGATTCTATGATAAATCAAAACATTTGATAAGACTGTTTTGACAGAATTGTATTCGGGTCTGTCAGAAACTTTAGTGCCAGGAATTGAAGTGTTAATATCCTAAACTACTTTTGAACAGGGTTAGCTGGGAGAAATGTAAAAATATTTACATGTCTAAAACTATGTATTATCAGGCTCTAAATACCGGTATTCTTATATATTTAATATTCCAACGAATGCTTAAGTTTAATTACAAGAAACTATTTCTATTCCAACGTTATTTCAAAACAGAAAATGTAGAGACTGAGAAGACTCTACACATCCGACCATAGAGGAGTGTGTGCCGAGGGTAGAACTGTTGGCGCTGTCATTAGTGGGGTGTTTGTTGAGCCTAATCTAGATTCAGTCCCAGTTAATGCAGCCTGGGTCATGTCTCTTACTTTAGCTTACTTTCAGTAACAGCTAGTTAAGTGAACTAATATTTCAACTCATTTTACAGCTTATGAGTTGCAAATTATTATTTTCATCTTCTACTTTTTTATCCCACTTTATTAATATCTATAATGAACAAATTGGCTCGTGCTGCAGGCAAATATTTAAAGAGGAAATCCACGCATGAAAGTTTTCAATGAAGTCAGCATTAAAATACGGTAGGAAAGGCTGGAAGGTAATCCTCGAAATGGTTAGGGTGAGCTATAGCTGCACTGTAAAATATGCTAACGAATTCTTTTGTCACCTCTCTGGCACGTTTGCTCGCTCTGGCGGCCGTCGAATAAAGACCTCTCTTCGACAATGGCTCAATTTTATGACGGTCACAATGGGTCGATGGTCAGGAAATGAAACGGGGCTAACTAAAATCGGTCGTCAGTTCCTCTTGCTATGATGATTGTTAATGATCACCTCCCCTCAATCGAATTTATAAATTTGTATAGAAAACCATAAAAATAAAAAAAATTGTAAAAAAATGAAAGTATTGTTTAATACGTCATCATCAATTTCACAAGGGCAAAAAGAGTTTGATTATAACCATATATTTTCAAGAATAATTTCATCCTTATTTTTATTTTTATATTTACATTTTATATATATATTTTTTTAATTATTTCTTCTTTTGCCTACGTTTCGTTAGTAATAAGTAAGATAATTGTTTTTTGAATTTTTAAATCGATTTTCATTAATTTTAATTTGATTAAATTAATAATCTTATATTATATCAAATTGGCAGACAATTTAAAATAACGTATATGATTTGGGAAAAAATGACAAATTTATACACTACAATAAAAATTCAAAATAGTAAGAATATATTAATTTTTTTTTTATTTTTTTGATTTTTTTAAGCATAATTTTAATATTTTAAAGAAAAAATATAGTAAAATAATAGATATTGATATAATAATACAATATTTATGTAATTATAAAGTTTTATGTAGTTATAAAAGTTTTGTAAAGAATGTGACTAATTTTGAAATGTATGTTTAGATTAAAAGTCAAGTCTTGAATTTGGGCAATATAGTCCGAAAAGTAGACAAAAGAAGAAATATAAAAAATAAGTTTGTAATTATTCTTGAAAATGTACGATTATTATGACTCTTCATATTATCTTCATAACATTTACAGTATTTACAAATATAAGAAAAATATGGCGAAACAACAACATGGAAAATCCGTATCGTGGTTTCCGAGTGCATAGTATTAATAAAAAGTACTTATTACTTCAGTATTTTTTTCTTCTAGTTTTTTAATTGTGATTTTAATGCAAAATCAGAATTAAGAATCATCAGCTGAAATAATTTTCCAACTAATCACTAGTTAAGATATTAAAAAAATTGTAAACCAGTTTTCGTATAAATTAATTTTAAGTTTTTCTTAATTTGTTAGAATTAATAATTAAATATAGATATTTTTGATCATCCTTTACTTTCACTACAAACATTTTATGAGTTTGACATTTTCTTCCTTTGGCCTTTATTTTATTTTTTTCAATATAGCGGAATCATGTAATTGCATTCACCAATAATACCACTGCATTCAAATAAAATAAAATTCGTGGTGGAGGATTATTGAAATATTTAATTTATTTTTATTATAAAATCTTCGTACATTGTTATTTTTTTTTTCTTTCGCTGCTCATCATGGCTCTCCTTATAATCCAGAATCACGGGTGTAAAGGTCTCAGTATTGATTGAACCATGAGGTTCTGGTAAAAGGTTCATTCATCGTTGCAGCAGTAAATAAGTAGCTTTTAACCATACATTTGAAAACTAATTATGTCAAAGCTCATGCCCATACCATGTATGACTGTCACCATAACGCCAACAATCCAGCAAAGATCGTTTCTCTCTCTCAACAGGACGTAAAGCTATAATTTAGTATTACTTTCGCATTTATTTGTAAATTAAATCTTTTCTATTGTTATTTTTGCGAGTAAGTATCCAATATTCCATCCTATCATAAACCAATAATTATTTTATTTTATTAAGTTTGCAATAAATAATAGTACTCTATATAGCAGACAATTTAACATTACAAGCCGAAACCTTTAAAACTACCGATTGAAAGAGTTAAAGAGAAGTTGATAAATCATAAAAACTAAACGTAATAAGATTAATTAGAAAATGAATTTCTTGAACTCTAAGAAATATTAAGAATGAAACTTAAAAAAATGGAATTTTTATTATCTGTTTTAAAAATGTATTTGTTGGTTGTAATTTGTCTCTACATTTTTATAAGTGCTTAATCTCAATTTAAAGCACCATGGCCGCCAGATACTTAGGAAGAAACGCTTTATATCTAGTCTTTAAAGCCTGATCCCTTCAATTAACCACATAAAATAATTAGATCGTCTACAAAATTAAATTAGAATTATTCCTTTACGTAGAGTTAAACCAATCCCAGAATCATTTATTTTTGTTAAAATTTTAACTGAACAACACATCAAGAAATTTGAATATTTGACTGCTCTGCAAAAAACGAAAGATATTAATAAAGTCAATGAATTTCCGAACGTTTGGATTCGTCTTCATAACGCCAGGACAAAATTACACTGTAAATATTATTGAAACAATAAATGCATTTCATAACGTGCATTATCAGCATTTCATAAGTGTGGTACTTAAACAATGCTGAAGAGGAATACACTTGAAATGACATTTATGCCATTTCTTTCACTTATCGAAAAGTTTTTATAAAAAATACACTGAGAAACTATTTATGAATTAAGTAGTTTTCAGCCTTACTTACTACTTATAGCCTTACTATCATACCAAATAAAAATAGTATTTTTTTAAAAAATTATACGCCAAAGAAAAACTATACATCAAAAATAATTTTTTTTTTTCAACTCAAGTGCACCGATGTAAAGCACATTAGTAATTGGGAATTAATCGTACTTATTTAGAGTTGTATAATTAATTTCAATAATTTTGCCATCGAGAACTAAGGCACCTAAGGAACTGCAATTTTTTTTCTGTGAAGAAAAAATATATAAATTAACTATAGTTGATAAAAACAGTTATTTTTATTAAAACAATAGTTTTAAGATAATATTATTACTTTAGTTACATATTTCAAACTATAAATAACATGAACGTTAATTGTTTCTAACTATATGTAGATTGGAGCTACTTATGCAACGAAATGACGTTTCGCAGAAGCATTCCTGCATTTTTCTCCAAGAAGTTTAAATACATATAATTAAACGGGAAGAAAAACAGAACAAGAATGCAAAAGATTTCATGATCAGCATAAAAATATCTTAATCAGCTGAATTTGTTCATAATTATTTTAGTAATACTGAATAAATTAAAATTTATTTATATCTAATTTAATATCTAGTTACAAAATTGATTTCCAAAATTAAGTTGCAAAAATATTATTAATAAATCACAAATTCAAAAAGTCTAAATCTGGAGATTTAGCTAACCAGTTGCTAGCTAGAGCAACCAGTTGATTTGAAAACTAAAACTGAATTTAACATAACACTAAACATATAACTCTTGGAAAAATAACAGATGTATTAAAAACAATGTATTAATAATAATGTTAAATATTTTAATAAATAATATTTCTACTATAAACAAATATAAGAAAAATATTACGAAATACAACCAGGAAAATCCGTGCCAAAGCTTCCGAGAACATAAATAACATTCATAAAAAGAACTGATTATTTCAGTATTCTTTTCTTTTTTTACTTCCTTGTACGCGAGAAGGAAATATTGTAATCGCGAAAATTTTCAGTTTTCAGATTTCAAAAGAAATTTCCATTTTGACCATCTCTGAATCCATTTTGTCTAGTTCCGTCGCGAAGTACATCCGTTAGTTCGTACGTTCGTGCGTATCTCCCATAACTCAAAAACAGATAGTGGTAGAAAAATAAAATTTTGTAATTGGGATTGTTGTAAAATCTAGTTTTGAACGTCTCTTTATGGGCACTATTTAATCACCGAAAGTGGTACTTTAATTGAAACTCAATCCAAAATTATATTAAAATTTAATACAGAAATCATATGGTTCGGTGATAAACGCGATTTTGTTTTCACTTTAATCAAACAATTTTATTACTTGTTTTAAGTGTTAAAATTAAATGCAAATACTTGTTTTCCTCCTCATTTGTGAGCTGAACAAGTCTGCAGCAGAAGAATAAGATATAAGTTAAGTGAGCTCTTTCGCTTAAAATGTCGAAACCGTTGATTTCCAATGCTTTATCTAGAGACATTGATAGTTCTAATGTTGTCACGGAACACGAAGAAATCTCTTGGGAGCTTGTTACCTACTGAAAGAAAACGACATATAGGTAATAACGGAATGAGACCTCCAGAAACAAGAGCTTGTGTGTGTCAATAGATGGATATCGCGAAACCCAGTGTCGTTTTTTGAGATACTGCTGTCTTCGGAAACTAGTAACCAAATTCAGGATCACTTTTTGAGCCACTGATTTATAATTTAATATGCGTACAAGGAAATCATATGGTATATGACAGATATGTTTTTAGTTATTAATTCTGGTTATTTGAAATAAATAAATTTCCAACTTATCAATAGTTAAGATATAAAAAAATTGTCTCAGAGTTTTTAGAGGATATCGATAATGTTGATCGTCCATTATTTTTATTACAAACATTTGAGTTTTCTTCATAAGTAGCATTGGAAAAGATAAATTATAAAAAGATAAATCTCGGAATAATGTACTAAAATTTAAATCTAATAAACCCATGAAGTGAGTAAAACAGGTTTGGAAGATGGGCGATTCAATTGAATAATGTATTTTTTTTTCCAACAGATTATAATATAAAATTATGAATTTTAAAGAGAGTAAGAGAAAAGTTCAAATCCAAAAGAATTGGGTAAAGCTATAACATTTCATAATATAGTTGGTTAAATTAACAAATTTAATATAGTTGGAAAGTCCGGTCAAAATTGTTAGGAAATTTTAGATGTTAACATCCCTGCATCGAAAAGTAAACAAAAAGTGACACAAACAGCAATGGGACACATATGCTAGTCAGTAGAGGATTTGCATGTTGCAAAAGCTGGGGTAAAAGCTTTTATTTTTTTAATTTGTTTATAAAAAACAAAAATGCTAACACTGGTTAATCTCCGTGTTTGGCAGCAAAAAAAATCACGAAATTTTAGGGCATATGTTATTTTTAAGAATTCATGAACGGTGCATTCAATCGAAAAGTTATGGCATTATAAATTAAAGAACATTTATTCCTACGTCGAATGAGTACTACAACATAATAATTTGGTTTAAGTGACGTGGTCGAAAACCCCGGTCATAAAAGGCGTTTTTTTCCAACTTTGGCAAAAACTGAGACAGAGTAGGTACTATATTTGAATCTATAGCTTGGAAATGAGTACTCTAATGGAAAAACTCATCAAGATGGAGTAATTTTGGTTTTCAGGTATGTTGTATGTATTACCCATCTAGTGAAAAACCCTAGTTTTCGACCTCCTTCTTCTTGAGCGTATTCCGCAATCATGAAAAACCTTTAAGAAAAACAATTTTTTTTTTCAGTTATTCGTCAGTAAATCGCTTCTCGTGCATTTAAGGTAAAAATGTGTCGTTATCAGTTTTAAATAAAGACAAATATCTTGCAAGTCTTGTATGTAATATTTTTTTTATAATTTGGAATAGCATCTGAGATACGGGGCCGTGAATATCTGCAAAAATACCCAAAAACTTAGTTGTGGTTCGCCATAATAACTATTTTTTTTAACTACAACCATTTTTTTGTAACCATATAAAAAAGTATAAGCTTCCACCCCACGTTTTGCATCATAGAACCCTATTTAGAGCCTCTACTGACTGGCCTAACAGTTCAAACAGCTCACTGACTAGGATAGGGACACTACTTATTTTATAGGAATGATAGTGTAAAAATGTTTTTAGTCCATATTCAGTGATATAAACTAATAAGTGCCTAATTATAACGATCGTTATTTCGGACCAAATATCAATGAACACATAAGAAATTATTGCTATGCAAAGATTTTAGATAAGTCAATGTACTCGTATGAAAGCCCGTTCGTTAAAAGACAATAGAGTAAAATTCATAACATTTCACTTTTGCCCTATTCTCGTTAGTATAAATATTATTGTATAAAGTTATGTTTATTTTAAAAATTATTATTATAAATTAATTACATGTTTATATTTATTATGTGAGATTCTGTTTGAAATTTTTTTAATACTTTATAATTGGTACTGCAACATTTTATTGTGGAAGACAGAGAAATTGAAAATGGGCAACAAAAAAAAATAATAAATTAAAAAAGTATATGAATGTTAATATTTATTCCTGAAAATACAATAATTACATACTTAAGTAGAGATAAGTAGACAAGATAAAAGGTATCGTCTGAGCGGTCGGAATGATACAACAACAAAAAAAAGAAGAGGAGATATCAATTACTCACAAATGATAAGGCTGAAGCATTATATCAAGGATAATATGATTTTTATTTATGATTCGTTGATATTGAATATGTTAATTATATCAAACAGAGCCAGGATGACCTTCGTCTGAGGATATGAGCATATCATTACTCAAATTTTAAAGTTACCATAAATCATTTGAATTTAATTCTCCTCGAATTACTTCAACCTTAACATTTCAAGACTATAATGTTTTTTTTACCACATTCATTGTGGCTATATCATTTTCTGTCTTGAACAACTGATTAAGTCAAAATATATATATATATATATATATATATATATATATATATATATATATATATATATATATATATATATATCAATATATTGAATATATATATATATATATATATATATTGAATATATATATATATATATATATATATATATATATATATATATATATATATATATATATATATATATATATATATATATATTGAATTTATCAGTTGATTAATATATTTTAATTAATTAATATATATTTAATTAATTAATTAATTAAAGTAATTTAATTATTGGGACATTTTATGTCAGAAAAATATCGAGGAGGGATCTATTGATTATTTTTAGAATTTCAACAATTAAAAATGTATCGCGGTGTATCGAAAAACTTACATTAGTTAGAGTTTAGGGGTGGATGAAACAATAGGTGTCACTTATATATACATATTCTTCTCTATTTTCTTAATTACCGTTCTTTTATCTTTCTAAAATTTATCCCCTTTCTCCTTTGTTTATTATTATTATTATTTAGTATTAAAATAATACAGGCCCTACAAGAAACACTTTCATTATTTCCAAACGTTGCCAAACAGGTTTTATTTTTTCAATAGTTTATTGAAGTATTTATTTAAAAACAATTTTAGTATAGGTTATATGAATGATTTGCCTCAAAGAATTTTTCATTTGAATCCTAAAAAAAATTATAAAACAAAATGTAATTGTAATAAATTGTTTATAAAAAATGTTTATATTTATTTCATGAAAAGAAATGGTCGATTTATAACCTATACATTTTTTTTTTTTAATTGTCCTGAATTCTTGTGCATAGCAGATAGATCCGTCTCAGAAACAGCACAAACTTGAAAAGTTCAAATAAGAAAACATACAATTTGCATAAAATTGTATAAATAGGTTTGAAAAGTTTTTCATACATAAATATATTAATTCACACTAATAAAATTCTCCTCCTTTCTGACTAAGAATTTTCTTTGAAAGACAGCGATGTTTTTTTTTTTTAAAATAATATAATTTACTAATTAATATAATTACTAAATCATTTTTTAAATTTCAAGATAACTTTATTACCTAAGTATAAGTTAAAAAAAGGGGGGAATACGGTGAACTTTTGTGGGTGTAATACAAACCAAATATTGCACAGAGTGGATAAATAAGCTAACGTTGTTATTTGCGTGGCTTTTTCCTCAATAAGGAAATATTACACACCGATTTTTTTTCCCTCATCCATGAAAATACTGATATACAAATTATTTTTTGAATGGAATAGCATCCACCGTTCGTAAAATTCTCAATTTGTTGATTTGACAGAAAGGATTTTCAATATTCTAAGAATAATTGATGATTAATAGAAATTAATGAGGCATGTACATAATTACTTTTTCTGGTAGTGGGTATTTGAATTGATGTTTGTGTTTGGCAAGCTTCGAAAACAACGATGGACCTCATTATATTATTTTTTTTTTTTAATACATTATTTTGTAAACGGGGTTATTATTTTACATTAATTTTTTTCTTAAAAAGTTTAGGAAAATAAATATCACTCCAAAATTGAAGTAAAACTAAAGAAAAAAATAAAACATTTCTGTGATTCGCATTAATTTCTCATGATTTGAATTATGTTTCATTAAAAGTTACTCACCGATTTTATATCAGCACTTACTTACTGACTTATTAAGTAAATTAAGTAAATTTTGTTAAACAAAAAAAGGAAAAGATATTTAGAGACAAAATTTGTAACAAGGTATAATTGTCAAAAAAATATTTTTTTAGTAGTAATATTTTAAAAACACAATAATGGTACCATTGTTCATATTCAAATTAAATTATTTCATACAGAATCTGACTCCACTGAGCTCAGTTTAGAATAAAGTAATCATACGATTCAAGAAAAAAAAAAAGGTCTGCAGAGCTTCGTCACTAAGGTCGTATTTTTTCTTATATCAAATATAAATGAAAAAATCAAAATGGCCGGGGTGGGGGAACAAATTTGATAAGCCCACAAGACACATTTCCAACACCAATTTAACTCGAATACAAATTTTCTACCCTCTAACTCTATTTTGGGAGGTTATAGAAATGCGTAAAATTTTAAAAATCGCGAAAAATACTTCAGCAATGAAAAATTAATGTTTTTTAAAAATTATTTGGAGAGAGATTAACCAAATAGCACAAAGAATTGTATTGGTCCAAACATTACATCAACATGACAAAACATACATGCAGCAAAGCCATAGAAAATCGGTTTTGATTAAATATATCTATATTATAGCTATATTTAAGACTATAAATTGCAAACTGACTACTCTTATCAATCTTCTTGCAGATCTTTAACGAATTTCTTTGCGATAGTCATGATTACAAACAAACGAAAATATATCCCATAAAATCTTTTCGAAGCTCAGGAAGAGGCTTCGGCGACTATTGAACATTTTTTTTAAATTATTGTTATTTAATTTAACAGTTTAATAACGGTTAAAATAAATATTTACCAATTAACATAATTCTTTTACGTTATGTAGATAGTTGAGAAAGAAATAGTGCAACCTTAAGAGACAAACATCAGCAAATTAGTTTTATTCTGATTTTATTAACATATTATAAAATTTAAAAAAAATTAAATTGAACGGAACAGTTAAATACTCATAAATTGTTAACACGCCTTTATTATTTTCCGAACAGATGGTCTCTAGTAATTTAAGAATAAAAATTTATACCGTACGAAACAAATTTTATCGAGCAATACATTCTGGAGATACGGGCCGATATAGCTGCCTGAGAAATGTGTACAGGTGTTGCCACACCTGCGTGCCCCGATAAAAGCCTACAATTAATAATCAAAATAAAGCCAAAAAGAAATATTTGCAGTACCAGCACATGCTTAGCTGAAGCATTTTTGTTATATGTATTTAAATCACGGAGGAAATATGTCATTCCACTGACTTGGCACTCACTGGATATGTCTGGAATAATTCAGAACCTTATTTCAACCAGCTGAATACTTATCTTGCCTTATGGTGACTCACAAAGAAATGCCGGCTGAAGCTTGGATTCATTTTCAATTTTTTTCAGAAATTCTTAACATTTTAATGGCGTGCCCAGTAGTATTTAATATTAAGTAGATATACTTAGTATTTATACGGACACAATACAAATTAACTCCTTTTATTCTGAAAAATAAAGTGTAGTGATATTCTTCCAGAGCTCACCTAAACTATAAATGTTTTTCCCATTCTAAACGTTTAAATCTGTACGCCAGAGGTAAACTGTCATAAGTAAAATTTTCCTGATTTTGATTTTATCGTCGTATTTACATTATTTTGGCCATATTTTTTGGTATAAGTATCGAAAAGAAGCTAAATGAGTAATAAAACATGCCACCTACAAATAAAAAGATTGATCAGTATCCACAATAAGCATTACGGTCCGATCTGAGACTTCTTTTTTGCTCTTCTGTAAAACTTTGAAGCATTACTTACGACAGTTTACCTCTGACATACAGAAATGAGTTTAAAAATGCAATAATAATAATAAAAAAGAAACAAAAACATTGATTTTCTCTCCACACTTCTTATTGAGATTATTAACAAGCTGTAATCAATACAACTTATTTTATGAGACTGCTAAAAACCAACGAAATCTCTCATTTCAATCATTATTTAGAATTATTGTTTATATCCTTGAAATAAAGAGCCAGATGGAAATAAAAATAATATCTGGTGTGCCTATTAACAGAATTTTCCTTATCGCTTTGGGTGGAAGTTTAAAATAAAAATTGTTTGCTATATCTTCGTTAATATTAGTTCGATTAAGAATTTTTTTTCAATATTTGGCTTTGTAGACAATAAAATTGTTTTTCAAATGAGCATCTAGATTGTTCCGGTAGATCGAGTTATAAAAATCGAGTTATCGAGTTATAAAAATACTATGCAAAGGTTAAACGATTCCAAAGGAACATGTACAGAATAATTTATAAAACATGAGTATAAAGTTCAATATGCTATATCTTTGCTGAAGCTGGTCCGATTTAGATGATTTTTTTTTTGTTTTCTAGGGAACTTAATCTTTCGCATAGACATGATAAAACCAAGTATTGGACACAGGGAGCTCTAAAACGCATAGATCCATTGAAAATTGGATACCGAAAATTTGACACGATTAATTGTAATCGGTACAGGTATAGTTAGTTACCTGTAGGTATAGTAACATTTACCTAGATGTTACTATACCTACAGGTAACTAACTATACCTGTACCGATTACAATTAATCGTGTCAAATTTTAGTTACCTGTAGGTATAGTAACATTTACCTAGTAGCGGTAGGAATGTAAAAACATGTATAAAATACTCTGTTTCATTGTAGTTCATTTTGTTTCAGTGGTCCGATATCCATGATTCTTGTTATATTTTTTAGACGATTTAATAATCATTCAAATAATTACAAAATGATTCTGTAAAAAATTCATACTTTTCGAGTTATGCTAAAATAAAATTTTCTTTTCGTCTCAACATTTTACCTTTTTCTTTCTCGGACATGTACTTTATATGTATACAGTTAAGGACTTTAAGGAGAAGGCAAGTTTCATCAAAATCGCTTTGGCGCTATTGTCTACTAAAAAACAAAACACGTTCTTCAGCTATTTCGTAGCTGCTGTTGCACATAGGATGCGCAATTTAGTGCACAGACATTGGGGGACAAAACCCTACAAAACAAAAAAATAAGTAACAAAATCAGTCCAAAAGATAATAGTGGAACAAATAGAAGAATGGCCAAAAATGCGTTGTTGTTTTTTTTGGACTCAGGGGACTTGAAAACGCGTAGATCTATTGAAAACTTTCTTCTTCCGACACTACAACTCAGTGGTGAGTCAGGGCCTCTGGTAGCATCAACCGCCAGTCATCTTGGCACATTGCTGATGCTTTCCACTTCCTTACTCACAAGATGGGCAACGCATCCTCAGCCACTCCATCAGCCCACCGCGAATCTGTAGAAAACTGGATACCGAAAATTTGACCCGATTACAATACTTCCGTTAACTAATAGCTGTAGGGAAGTAATACACAAAGATACCACATAGCTCTAAGTATAAAAAAAAAATACAAGTACAACAATAGGCTTGGTTAAAGATTTCGAGAGTTCTCATACGGAAAAATAAAGCCAGCAGAAAAATAAAAAATTGTATTTGAATAATAAAGTTGTTTTACAAAAAAATATAGCAAAATAAAACTAAAGTATTACTCATATTTTCCTAATCGTTACAAATCAAGTTCATTATTTTTATTTAGTTTCTCCTAAAAAAAATGATCACATTTTGATGTGATCATTTTTTTAGGAGAAAAAAAAGGGCTTTGCCCTTTCTATCTTCTTAATGCGTTTCAGGTCAACTCTATTTTTAAAGAACTTTCTCAAAATGCAAATTAATACCGCAATATAATAATTAAACAGATGAAAAAAATTGGTTGATGAAAAACTAAATTAACTAATTGAACTATAATAATTCGGTTAGTAAATTTTGAATTAGTTAAGTTATTCAATATTAAGTATGGATCTCACTAAATAACAAACTATAACAGCAACTTTTAATTCGGTAAACGAATTAATTAAAAACTAACATTTGAATATTGTTTTTTATTATGACTTTTTAGAACATTATTTATCTAATATTTCTTAAATCAAATGAAAATTAAATTTTTGTTTCTTTCTTTTACATCATTAAACAAAATAAAATAAATAATAACGCAAAAAAAAAAAATACAGTATTGAAATCAGTAGAGACTAGGATGAATTATTAGCTAACACATAGTTTAATAATAGCAGTGTCATTGTTACATTTGGGTAAGAAAGTTAACCAAGGACGAACAAGAAGAAGAAGACATCTACAGGAAGTCTGGAGGAGGGCCTTGGGCTAGCAGAGCAAGGAAAAACTCAACAGTGAAATAATATATTATTAATAAATTGTAAAAAAATTTTTTTGTTCAGAATTGTAAAATTTCAGTTCACCAGGAAGGTTAATTGTAAGGATATCAATAATTTTCACAGCGCCTATTGAACTATTCACAATTTACAAAAACGAAGTCTAAGATGTTCAACTACAATATTGGCTAAAAAGTGAAAATATTTTCTTAATTTTTTCTGTTTAATCGTGTTTTAAATGATATAGTATCTAAAGGCTACATAACTTTAAGGTATATGTACCAAAAAACGTTTCAATGGTTCAAAATTTGTATAAAAGATGAAAACGATAGAGAAGGTGAGTGACGAAGATGGTTTATGCAAACGAATCGATTTTTTTTTCATTATCCTTAAATATAAGATTTTACCATCAGATGTTCAAGTATAAATTAGAAACAATTGAAATTGAAATTATAACCGTACAGGAAGAGGAACATTCCTACTTTGTTCCTGATGGATTATAAACGACTGGAAATATCTTCCTGATTATTCAAGTCATTTTAAAACCATCAGTATTTCCTAGGTAGCTCATGCATTTCTTTGTAGATACATATTCAAACAAGCTTAAAGTTTTATGCTAGCGGAACAATTAGCTACGTTATAAAAATAAAATAAAACAGCGGTATAAAATTAGAGACAGGATACAACTATTCTCAAAGACTACTAGAGTCAAGAGTTAAACGCAAGAGACCGCACCACAACCACAATGCTGTTGTTTTTTTGCGTGTAAAAAGGCCACGTTCTGTTATACTTCCCACTAAATGGGGATGGTGCAACGTAAGATAGAAAAAGTGAGTACAAAATGTAATTTAAGTTGATGTATCTTAATCGGAATAAGCGATTTACTAAATTTCGTATTTGAAAAAAATCCTATGTCAGTATAAACGTAATCATAGGTAATTAATCAAATGTCGGTCTCTACCGACATAAAATGTACAAAAACGTAAGTTTAAAAAAAATAAATAAAAATAATAAATAACCGCACATGAGCCTTTTGCGGTTCACAAATCATCACAAGTTGTGTAAGCTCGTTATGCAAATGGCTATGCAGCAGCTTGCTAGAGCCGCAGATGGTTTGTACACAGATGTTTAGGATTGCAGCCAAATAATCTCTCCAACATATTTTAACGCATGTGTACGAAATATATACTTTCTGGTAATTTATGCAGAAGGGTTCTAATATAATTAATTGGTGTTGTTAATAAGAGCTAAAAACAAATACATATGCAGTCCAATGATATCAAACTCTCATTCCTACAAAAAATAATATAAAAATTTATAAACCGTGAGGCTCTAAAAAGATAAAAAGAATGGTGTTTAATAAATGTGTTCACTGTTTACTCCCAAAAAATGTTCTGCAAATATGCCCAACATCAAAACACGAATAAACTAAGAAAAAATATTGTCAAGAAAATTGATAGGAAAGAAACTGAAAATTTTGGAGAGAGGACTGTGAAAATGGAAAATGTTTGATTACGCTAGTATGGATGAAGGAGTGTATCAGGTAAATATTGAATGAGTGTTGTCATTAGATCGGCTTATAGCAAATAAGTAAAAATGCATTTCAATACTAAATTATTCAAGCGTTTCCGAAATTTTAGGAATTAAAAAAAAAAAGTAAATATTAATCTGCGTTGGAGAAGAAGGGTCTTATAAGGAACGTGATGGTATAGCGAATAGCTGAGAAAATCACTTACACTGATTAAGACTAGGTCACTCAAACCATCTTCTAAAATAGAGTGGAAGGAATAACGCAAGAAATTTCAGAAAATCTTGGGAAAATGTATACCGTATGACCTAAGAAAGAAAGGATTGGAAGATTAGAAAAATAAAAGAAAAATCACTGGGCCAAGGAAAAGTCGATTGTTGTGATTCCAATACAAAAGTCATTAAAACAGAAAGCAAGATTAGGAAGGTATACAAATTCTAGGATCTTTCTCTCCTGGAACTCTCGGAATTTTCTTCATATTCTGTCACATATTCAGTTTAAATACAATCCCTTGTGTTACATATATAAGCGCATACCTATCTGCATAATTATCCTTTTTTTTTTAGCACTATTTGATAACTGGACCAGAAAGCACAAGAACAAAAATAATCGCAGAGCACAAAAATATTCTCTAGCATTCCACGCAAGGGTTCTTCTTCCCGTAGTCACTAAGTGTAGGTTACACCCGGGTATACGAAATTATCCTTGTCTGTGGTCGTGGTAGATAGAGCTCTTTCCTATGGGTATTTAGTTCCACCACCTCTCTGACTACAAATCATTCAACAATAGGTCCATACAAGTGTAATAAAATTATTAGCGATGTCTTTGCTACCGAAAATTGAAATAAATTCTAATTTATGGCGTTGCAGAAGTTTCCTAAAGCAAATACCATGGATGCTAATTCCTATCCCATGAAAGGAACTACTTATTATCCTTCATATTTCATATCCTAAATCATATGTCATGGTTCTAAATACTTAACATAGAAACAAATCTTTAGCAATTACTTCAGATGTATGTAAAGATTAGCATTTCATTTAGGCTCATTTCTATATACATTCTATGGCATATGAACGAAAACATTTCGGTCGATAAAATAACAAGAATCTTTCAGACGAAGGCATCACTAGAGGTATTAACTTGATAGCACCTTTAACTCTGATAATCAAAAGAGCTGACGTTTCGTGCTGACATCTCAGGCTTCAAGGCTATTGTATGCCCACTTTGGAAATGATAGCGCTGGCCGGTATGATGTTACAAGAAGATTGGATAAGATATTACAAATATAATCCTTGATATATAGTCGTTGTTACGAGAAAATATCTTATTTGGCACCGAATATCCTCTTTTTTAAGAATTTTGTTTTTAGTTTCTAAATTAAGTTGAGAATGAATCGTGACATAATTATTCAATATAACGAAAGCATAAAAAAGACAAAATATAAAAAAAAAAAAAAAAACACAAAAATTATTTTTTATTTATTCCTTATTATTTATTCCAGACTCTAAAAGGAGATGGGAAAAACTGAGGATTGAGCGTGATCCTGACCACATCAACTCTTTGTATAACCGTTGGTTAAGAAACTATACTTCCTTACGAAGTACTGAACTCAAATTAGATTAGTTTTTTTTTTTTTTTTTATCATCTATAATATAAATGAAAAGCTTATATATAAAGCATATATTGTATGATATGGATGTGACAAAGTTAGTACTTCTATTTAACCCCAAAAGGTGGCGGTAGTCACATACTCCAACAGAACGATTAAAAAAAAAAAAAAAAAAAAAAAAAAAGTCAGCAGCAGAACTCCGTCACTAAGGTTGTATTTTCACTAATACAAAATTGAAAATATCAAAATGGCGGAGATGGGGAATCCTAAGGAACAAAATCAAACATATTTTACTTATCATAACATAAATGGTTGCAGTTCAAGCTTGATCAATATATTTAAAAATGAAATCCATTCTTCTTGTTTTAATATGTCCGAAAAGATGGAGAGGCAAGGTCATAGTTTCAGTTTTTCTGTTAAATAAAAACCGAAAAACCAAATCAAATAGAATAGCTAGAATTAGGATAACAATCTAATTCTACACTTTATTACATTCGGTGCACGTTTTTTAAGCACAACACGCTCGGTGTAAAAATTACCTTCCACCAACACGAAAGTGTCGGTATTTTTTTTTCGGCACTCTGACATCGACATGCGCTCTTTCTCCCGGCAGCCTGGCGAGCAGCTTCATATCTGCGCAAGCCCACAACAGCCAAACTCTTGTTCATAGTTCCATAAAACGATGTTAATATCTTTTTTATGAACTGTAATATGGCTACTAGAATTTACCTTAAGGATTGTATATTATACAAATATAAAGAAATAATAAAATAAAGGAGGACTCATTATATAGAATGTTATTGATAATATGAAGTGGTAATGGGGGTGCTGCAGTTCCATAGCTCTACCAATATGAGCCGCCACGGAGAGGGAGAAAAAGTCGAGATTTCCAAAAGTTACCTCTCTAATACCAACTCAATTGACATACAAATTTTCAACTCCTCTACTTCCATTTGGATGTGCTGTAGAGATGCCCAAATTCTTAAAAACCGCGAAAAAAACATTCCATCATCTACGAAATCCCCAAGGTACATTTAGTAAGAAATGAACTATATATTTAGAGTTGGCATCGACATTACTAATATTACAAGTTTTATTAATTTCATAATCATAATGTGATTTCTTGCCAACGTTTTTATTTTTTAAATAATCAAACCCATGATTCCAATTACAAGATCAATACAGTGGAGAAATATCTTGAAAAAGTATAATATGCTTCGAAAGCATTTAATAAATTTAACCATTCAATAGAAAATTAATTAAAAATATATGAAAGAAATTATAATATGCAAATGATAAATCTTATTAATCATTAAAAATGAAAAATGGAGGGTTTCCTTCATTCAGCCCCTTTCAAAAGATGTAATTATTAATTTCTGAGTTAATTATTTATGGTCCTGGAAAGATCAAACGTTAAGAGTAAAGCTTTTCGGAATTTTTAAAATTAAAATAAATGTAAGGAAAAAAGTACTAAATTTCCTCGAATTTCGCTGTAATAATTATGAGAGAAAATGAAAATAA
This sequence comes from Rhaphigaster nebulosa, assembly GCA_948150685.1. NCBI lineage: Eukaryota > Metazoa > Arthropoda > Insecta > Hemiptera > Pentatomidae > Rhaphigaster > Rhaphigaster nebulosa. The sequence goes on along the minus strand of OX411309.1, from coordinate 127,463,693 downwards.
ATAAAATCAAGGATCTAATTTATGAAAAAAATGTTTTTTCTTTAAATTTGTATCTGCTATAGCTACATTTATTGACACTTGGGTTCCATTCTCGTTATCCAAAGATTAATTTACAAATATTTAAGGTCTCGAACTCAGTCTGGTAATTCCTCCTCCCTTTCCAGATATTGAAAATTAAAACAACATTTTTTCATAAAAAAAAATTAATATATATAAACGAAATTTCCTTTTGAGATGAAGTTATCATATTGAGGAACTAACAGACTGAAACCAAAGAAGTTAGATTCTGACAGCTGCCAAAGAAGCCATTAGTGTCAAGAGAGTTCTGAATGATAAATGTCTGAATTGGGAAGGCTGTTGTCAATATAAGACATATGATAATACACTCCACTATACAAGCTTTAGTAGTCTATGACGTTCAATTTGAAAATCAAAATTATTGTGAGATCGTTAATTTCGTAATAAATTATATTTCTATTGTCTTTCCAGATATTTAATATACATTTCTATCCTAAGCCAGCCTGCTATACCACTGTCTACCTTCAATAAGAGTATTCTATTTTTCTAAATTTATAACTATGATGGTACCGGGAACTATGAAAATATATATGAAGTTTGTATGTAATATATAAATAATAGTTAAGTTTGATTCTTCCACAACATGATTTTTTACCCAAACCCTTAAGAGAACCTCGTTTAATAAATAAATAAGAGGAAACTTTTATCTTTTCGGGTCAGAGTAAAGAGCAATTTACTTCTAAAAGTGGAAGAATTCGGAATAAGCCGTAATAAATAACTGAAAACATTACTAAAGTTTAAAAAATATCGAAGTTTATATCTGGTACTCAAACTTTGTTCGAGTAACGAAACAATGGTGCCAAATGACGTCCCAAAGATTCCCACGGGACACCGTCATGGAAGTTGGAGTTGAACAAAATCTACAAGATTTTTTTTTATGCAAAGGTTATATTTTTATATGTTACTGCAAAGAACATTTCAATATCATCATTTTAGCTCTTGAAACTCAAATAGAAATATTATCTCTAAATTTTGGCGTACAGCAAAGCCAAACTCATTCAACTGAAGTGATTTTTGAAATCGTCAAAATTTGATATATCATGGATCGATATTAAAAAATATAATGCAATTTATTTAGCGATTGGGTTACCCTTGCTATTCTGTAATCTGTGCGGTGTTACTTGGACCATTGATAGTTTGCTATGCCTCAAGGTACATTTGATGCACTTGCCTGAGAGAACTTTGTTTTTCAAATAGTTTTTTTTTTAAATGGTGCCTGCATTTTTACTTTCTTTACCACTTATGATGGTAACATAATCGATTCAAAATTTCAATGGACAATTATCAACGGATCTATCCATTTCAGAGCCCTCTGTGTCCAAAAAACCGCATTTTCGGTAATTAATCTGTCTGCTTGGTCGTACTCTTGAACCATTTTTTTTTTGTTTCATAAACATTTTTGTTTTATTTTATTATGTTTTTTGTTAAACAACTATATTATTAAAGGATTAGTTTTTTTTTTTTTCTTTTTTTTCTCTGTTGGCTTTACTTCCACCGTTCCAGAATTTTACAAATCATTTACCTTGTACCTTGGTCTTTTATTTATACATACTGTTTTGTGGTATCTTTGTATATTCACTTTCCTAATGCTACTAGATATTGTAATCGGGTCAAATTTTCGGTATCTGGTTTTCATTTACAGTCTCTTGATTTAAAATAAACAACGCATTTTTGGCCATTGGTATGTGTGCCTGTCAGTGACACGATTATCTCTGAAACGGGTGGGCCTATTTTGTTGCTTATCTTTTTTGTTATGTAGTGTTTTATCCCCCAATGTCTATGTATCAAACAGGGCACTCTGTGTGCAATATCAGCTGCGCAATGGCCATAAAACGTGTTTTTCATCAACAACTAGCAGGGCCAAAACGGCTCAAACGAGTTGGATGAAATTCACCTAAAACTCTCTCCTTAAAGCTCTTTAAATTTTCAGATATAGTAATAAAATCAGAGAAAAAAACGAGAAAAGAAGCTATGAAGAAATGTAATCTTATTTAGCGCATTATACAAAAAGTGTAATATTTTATGAAAGTTTCTAAATAGTCACTTGAAAGGTAATTAAATTCTCTACGAAACAATACAAAAATCATCTAAAGTTAATAGTAATAATAAGATAGTCCGTCTTGGAATTTGCATCCATGTTTAGAAAAATATTTTTCAAGTCTTCTGGTCCTGTTCCAATGGAAATCACTTCACTTTTTATTGATATGTCGAAAACTATACACCTCCCGTAACATTGCAGTTGCTCATCTAAAATATAGGTAATTAAATTGTCTACAATGCTAAACAAAACAAAAATAAATAAAAGTTTCTTAATCGGATTAGTGAAGAAACGGCAAGCAATTATTGAATTGGGTGTCACCCAGAATTGTGTGAGTGAACACACCAGATTATATACGAGATAGATTTCAGTTCCAAAATGAAAGTTAACCTCCATTTAATTTCAGTTTTATGACCAAAGCAGGTGCGTGCTTCAGGCATATTAAAGTATGGGTGATTCATGTAACACCGAATAGATTACAGGCTGATACATGCTTTCTGTTAAAATTGTTGAAGGACCTTTATTATTAATAATCATTTCAATGGATGACTCTAGTTTACTTATCACTTTAAGGATTTGGCTGAACCGAGCTAAAGAAGGTGTGGACTGAAAATAATTGTAGGTTTTTAATTCGGATGCGGATACTAATGTAAATACCGAATACTACACCTATATACTGTTGACTATATTAGCCAAGAAATGTAAATTAATATCTATATTAGTTGGAAAGAAATTCTATTAACAGATAGATTATATGATAGTTTAGATTCGTAATACCAACGCCACCGAAGTCTCTTGTTTTACGACTCCGCCTATATGGTATTTCATAATAGCATACAATTACACACTAACTTAATGCGATTACACAGTTGTTGGCAACATGTAACAATAATAGAGTGGTGTTCCACAACATAAATGTTTAGTTATTCAAAGAGCAGACTTCCTTAGGTTGCCCAATAGTCACAATTGGTTTTGTCCGCGACTGTACATGTCTGTCACACGTAGTCGATGTGTGCTCGAAGAAGATTAACGGGAAAGCTTTTGCAAAATGTACAGTTGTATTTGAGCCTCAAAGCGGACAGAATTCCGAATCAGGTAAATTGTGAAAAACTCCAATAAATGAATAATTCTTCAAGCTTGATAGCTGGCTAATCGAATAAATTTTTCCATTCTTGATACTTAATACGTAATTGATACGTAAAGTCGATCGAATTCAGACATTTTCAGAATTTCAACTCTCATCAGAGGTTTAATCCATCGCAATTGTTTCCCATACTAAATAGTGTGTTTGTCATACGTACTTTATTTCCAAATTATCATTTTAGTGATTTACCGTTTACATTGCTCGTTTGCGAACCATGCTTATGAAGAATGTTTGGATTATTTTTTTCGTTTACTCAATGTTATGGAATAAATGTGTTTTTTTTTTGTGTGTCTGGTCTTGTCGGCTTAAACGTTGATTACAAATATAAAATTTAAGGGAATACCAACATTTTTAAACAAAAAATCTTCCCACCTCTTCTGCCGTTTTTTTTTTTTTACTTTAAATATAATGAGTAAAAAAATATAATTATTTCAACGTACGTCATTTTTGTTGATATTTTCTCCTAGATTTTATTGAAACCGCCCAGAATTCAGAGGGATGGAAATAGGTTATCAAGCTTGAATAATGGTTTTTTTTTTCAAATCTCTCTGATTCGGACTTTTTTCCGTGTTTAATGTTCAAACACTCCTATGTGCAGAGATGTTTGTAAGTAAAAAATGGTTCAAATAATTTTGTCCGGTTTTAAGGCTCAAATACTCTTATGTGCGTTGTTTAAGGAACCTGTTCAAAGAGCTGGCTGTGCATTACGTTTATCGTCACAACCATGAGTTCACCAGAAATAAATGTTTGAATAACGATTAGATCATTTACATTTTTAACGACGAGTTCGTCATTCCTATTTCATTTCACCCATTTCAACTAAGCAGGGAAAATTTATAAAAATGAATGCCCAGGTGGGTCATTAGCGGCTTAGTTAATAATTATAACATGAATTTTACAGTAATATTAATAACCATAATGATATAATGGTGAGATATATACAGTTATGGCTAAATGTCAACAATCATCAAATAAAATAGTTGAATTAAATTAACAATTTTTATATCTTTATGAATTAAATTATATTGTGATTTTTTTTCTTCTTTATCTGCAAGTATCTGTATTTATCTGATATTCGTATTTCTACGTTTCTAGTCATAGTCCGTCAATGGTACCATTACAAACTACAGAGACGATATTATACAAAATATATTATATTTTTAAAATATAAACAATTAAAAGTCCAAGTCATTTTTGCTTATATTATGTACCTATTTAATTCTCTGAATAATAGTGGCAATAAATGAATTCGATGTTTATACGATAAGAGCATGTGAGCCATGGTGAAAAAGATTACTAAAGAACATAAATTTCCAGTCATGATATTGATAATTTGCTGAAACATCATAACTCGAAATTCAGAATTATTTAGGTGATGCATTTGATGTTTTAAATGCTGTATTAATTTCTGTAAAACTGGTAAATAAATAAATATATAAATAAATAAATAACATAAAAAAAATTCACGGTTAGTCTTGGAAAATCAGAAATGACACTCCACTGGTTAAAAGTTCACATCATTGCTATTGTCCCTGTGGTATTAACTCAAAAATCATGATTTTCTAATTATGGCGTTGTTGCTGCAAAAGAGCATGTTTCATTTGATCAATAAAAGAGAATTCTCATTTGTATCCTCGTATTTCCGGGTACTTACACCAACTAAGCCCCATGTCCTATCAGTGTGCCCGAACAGTTTTATTATGTAAGCGTTTGCAAGGAAACATTATATTTCGGTTGACCCTTACGCATTGCTTTTTAACTTATAAACAAGACTGATTTTGTTATCAATCTTAATTTTTTTTATTGAGAATGCACTTTTCGTAAGAGAATCTTTTAGCTGTAGCGCACATCTTAGGAGGTCCATATGTTTTTTCTTTAATAGATGCTTGCACATGTATTTAGTTCTTGTTTTGAAGATTCGGAAAAAATGAGAGTGTGGTGGTTTTAAATATCTGTGCCATTTAAATGGTTAAATTAAAGTGGTTTATTAGTGGAATTTTAACACGTGAAATATTTTAATTAAAATTATTGAGCCTTAGTCACTGTTTCCGACCATTATGGTAAATGTTATATCTTATAACGATGTACTGATTCCATATTAGAAATTTCTGTCTTAATATGACAATGCAATTCCTATTATATAGGATCTGTTATTTATACGAACTAAATTGGATAAAGGTCTCCCGACTGCGATGGGCAGGTCACGTCGCTAGAATGAGTTTTGAGGAAATACCCTCAGGCCCTGGCCGAACGGATCTATTGAACCAGGCGTGTCGGAAGACCCAGACAAGATTGTGTCGCTACTGATTCAAAAACCCTACTTCGTTTCAACAAGTAGCAACAAGGCGGCAGCAACTAACCGAGAAAACTGGCCATCAATGCTAGTGCAACCAAAGTCTCAGTTATTTGGGACGTAGAGTTAAAAAAAAAAAAAAATGGATAAAAATAAATATTATTTTCAACTGTGTTAAAAAAACAAAAAAACAAAGGATGGGGGAGGTGAGAGAACCAGAGTTACTAGAGCACATGAGTTATCCATTTGATTCGTAATTGGGGTTTCTACTTTCCAGTACTATTCACTGCGAGTATTTGGCCCCAAAACTGTTTGTTAGTTAAAGGAGGCATACAAGCTAAAGTATTTGCAAAAAAAAAAAAAAAATGTTCTATATTAATTATTTCTGAACCAAATGGAACTGGACTAAATTGTTCATTATCTTGTATTATATCTAGAAATACATAGTATGTTAGGAGTAGCAGTTCCAAACTACGTGAGGTCCTTGAATGCTAGCTGATGACGACATACAGTTTTCGGGGTACGACATCCATCCAAATCACCACCTGCCCTTCTCAACATCTTGCTCCTTCTAAAGGCAACTTTGGAACCAGTTTATAATAAGGGGGTATCCCATCTTGATCTCAGTCAGTCGGCGCGAAACCTGTTTCCTTCAATATCTTGCCATTTCCGCACCTAGCGAGAAACTTCTTTATTTTTATCATTTTTTTCTTGTCGGGTAGCCACCTTTCTAATGCTCAGTCTAGAACAATTGTTTACTTTCTTCTTGCAGCCCTTCTATTCCATGAATGCATTTTAAGAGTTATTAGTCTTAATTTTTGGGTAACCGATTTCATGGGAAGTTCCTTAGTGATGGGCATTCATCTTGCACCTAGATTTTTGACACTTATCTTGCCAACGTAATGGCAAATATATTGTGGTAATTACTTTTTACTGAATGAAAGGGTCTTTATGCGGTCTTTAAGCGTCAATGATGAATAACAGAAAGCTCTTTGGGATGAGTGAATCTGAATTCTGATCTGAGTCCTTAAAAGAACTGTTATACCCATTTCTAGTGATGTTCCTATCACTATTATCCTAATGATTCCATTTCGAAAAGATTGCAGTCCTGATCTTCTTTTCAGAAGAATAGGAAGGTTATTCGGAATAAGAGTGACAGGTTCCGAACTAGTGGATTCTTGTGGATACTAAGTTTTAAATTAAAAGATGTAAAGCTGCAACATAAGAAATATTAAGGTCTTTATTGATTTTATTTCTGACGTAATAAGAAACATTACAGAAGGCACGAAGATTTTTTTATTCTAAGGATTGGATTCGGGAGGAATTTGATGGTTTCGTTGAATTCCGAAGCCCAACTCCGTACGTCCAAATATGCTTGATAATGGGAATCTCTATGATAGTATGTTAATGTTAATAATGTTAGTTAACATCATTTGAAACAGTAAGTAAATTAATAAATGACAAAAATGTGGTCAAATTTTGTAAAAATTATATTTAAAAGTGACTTTCCCTTACCGTCCTATAATAATTATCTTTTTAATTTAATTTTAAAGAGTTCACATAAACAATACTTGAAATAAAGCAGCATTCACTTCTTCTCCCACTTGAGTACAACAAAACAGTTTTTTAAATAATTTTAGTGCAAGTCTGTACACTACCTATATATTTTAAGTTTGTCAAGTTGAAAATATATTTTAAAAGTTTCGGTTTAGTTTCATAGGAAACATTTTGTTTCCATTAAATAATACAAAAGTGGAAATTATTAAATTAATTTCTGCTTTTGTATTTTTAAATTACATTATTACATAGTGTATTGTTGACAACAGATTGGCAGATTGGTGGGAGGAGGTTTGATCGCATCCGTCTCCTTTCGGATGAGCTCGGTTTTCCATCTAGGTTCTTGTACTCCACATAAGATACGCTTTATCTTTGCTAATACTGGTTCGATTTTGATGATTCTTTTATTGTTTTTTAGGTAATTTAATTGCCTTTCATACATTCTTTTCATCATAACTTTTTTCCCTGCATTTCCTCGGTGATGTACTACATAAATGAAAAGTTAAAGGCCTTCATGAAGAATAATTTCGGAAGCTTTGTTAGAGCCGTTTTCGAGAAAATTGTAAAAAAGTGTAAAATCGATTATATAAAGTGGCACTTCCGGTTAGTCGATTTTAACAAAAAATTGGCTGTAATATCACATGCATGGGCTATCTTAAATACGTAATTACAGTATCGTACTACTTTCCGTTTTTGAGCAAGGCTGATCACATACACACAGAGACGCAGACCATTTTGCGAGACTTGTTTATTTGTACTCAGGGGACCTTAAAACGTGCATTTCCGTTGAAAACTGGAATTCGAAAATTTTCACGATCGCAATACTTCTCCTTACTATATACTTTGTATATAGGTAAGGGAAAGTAAAAAAGTTTTACCAACAGTAAAATACATATTAAGTAATAATATTAATAAGCAAAACTGCTTTCTATCTATGTTTTGTAAAAGGAGTTCCTCAGACTTGTCTTTCTTAGTTAGAAAAAGAAGTAGCCAATACAAGAATTAAAAGAAACTGTGGGAAAGGATGCACCGAAGTGTAAAAGTGATTAAATGGAATTTGATGATATTTATTTTTGAGAATATGGATGTGATTTGTGACTGCAGAATTTGGAATGTTCATTAATTTAATTTAAATATTCACTTTTTACTAAAAGCCGTTTATTCCGTTTCAAACCCACCTTCAAATATAACTTAATTGAGGAAAAAGGATTCAAATGAAATGTTTACTGCGTACTTCCAAGAGAGGAAATGGAAACAGAAAATAGAAAACTGTTAATAACTTTCCGAATGTCCGTTGGAACGCCTATTCTTGACAAAGGACATTTGAAAATCCAATTAGCCAGGCATCATTTAGTTCATCACAAACGTTGTTACTCTCCAGTACCAAAATAAATTAATTGAAGTCCACCTAGAAATGTATATTTCTGAATTTGCCTTGTTATTGTCGACACCGTTTCAAGCATCGGTTGTTATATTTCAAAAAATGTATGTGAGTGTTACTTACGTTGTACAATGCTTTTCTGAATAAATATGGTTAAAAATTCAAATACAATAATGAATTCTGCTAGTAACGTTCAACTAAAATAAGTAAACATCTTGATGTAAAACGTTTTTAATATCTTTAAAAAGATTTATTTTCTGGATCACTCTTAATTTAGTGCAAGTTGCAAAAATATTGTTTTTTAAAAATGCCGTATTTTCCAACTACTAAAACCTTTTTTTTTTTTTTTTTAAAATAGGAGTATGTGATGGTTAGTCTAGAGTAGCCAATATAATTTCATATGGCAAAACTATAGGCAAAGTCCGATCTATTGTTTAAGGGCAGCTCCGGAAAATCAAAATTTACTTACTTATTTAGGTAGATGGACGATGTAATTTTTGCTTATTTGCTAATATATTTTCGAACAGAAATTTTTTATTTTATTTTTTTGTGTATGAGATATGCTGAATTTTTCCTCTCAAGGCTCATATCAATTTAACAGTTTGTAATTCTCATTTTAATAAATTCGAGTAATCAAATTTTCATCTAATTCATTTTGGTAGTTTTGGATGTAAAAAATAAATTAATAAATTATGGGTGTTGAAAATGTTGAAAATTGTTGGAAAACATTTCGTCGGCAAAGTGCGAAACCATAACCAAAACGTTTTGATTTAGGATTATTTTATTTTGTTTAAATTTTATACTCAATTAGTTTTTCATTTTATCTAATTGAGAGTATGTACTAGTACATGTCATTTTAAAAAAACACCTCAATATAATGAAAATTTATTTTTTTTAAACGTATCTTATTTCCTTTTAAAAAGTTATGATTCGACATTTACGTTGTTTTATATTTTTTTCGACGGTCTGGCTTCCATAAAAAAAAAAAAATAATAATTTTTTGGTAACGCTAAAAAACTGTCGTGATTATTGAGAGGAAAAATTCACCATATCTCATACACAAGAAAAAATAAAATAAAAAATTGCTGTACGAAAATATATTAGCAAATAAGCAAAAATTACATAGTCCATTGTAAAATCTAACAAAACAAGTGGCTTAGGATCCATTTTGATTTTGCGGAGCTGTCCTCTAACATTAGATTGGACTTTGCCTATAGTTTTGCCATAGAAAATTCTATTGGCTACTCAAGACTAACCATCACATACTCCTATTTTTTTTTAAAAAAAGGTTTCAGTAGTAGGACAATACGACATTTTTTTAAATATTTTTGCAACTGGCGCTAAATTAAGAGTGATCCGAAAAATCAATTTTTGAACGATAGCCATAGTTATTCTCCCTTATTTCGTCGATGCATTATAAAACACCATCATAATTAATCGTTTATTACGGTTTTAATATAAAATTTCTTGACATCAAAATACAAAAAATTAATTGTTAAATATAACAACACGAGTCAACCTCTAATACTTAATCTCTTCACAAATTGAACTGAAATAACATGTTGCGTTTTCCTTCTTACGTACTTGGAAACGGTGACAAAATTACCATGAAATTGCCTCGAAAGGGAGTTATGAGCTAACGGATTAATCCGAGTTAAGGGTTTACTGTTTTGGTTTGATTATTATTTTTGACCAATTCAGTGGCCTGAGGGATATTAAGTCCGTTTTGTATAACCTGGAATAATTATATTTTTTTATGTTTTCAAATGCCAATGAATGACAAATATAGTAGCAATTACAGAAAATGTAATTATTTTTTTTTAAGCAAAATGAAATTGTTTTTTATTTACGTTATTAGAATTTATATACTTTTTGTTTTTTATGTGAATATATTTCATGAAAGTTGATTCTACTTATCTTTTATATTTTTACTAATCATTAAGATAAGCATTAAAAAAATAAATAAATGAAAAAAGAAGAAAATGCTTGAATCTATTTCCATTTGGTCATTTAACAGTCGCAACAACCAAGTACTTGTAATTCCTCTTAAATTTAAATCCATGACCCACTAATTCAATCAGCTACTCAGTTTTCGAAAAATTCTTACAGCCAACATGATTCAATAATAACAAAATTTAGAATATATGTATTGAATACAAACAGATTCGAAATTAAATTAATATTTTAATTATCTGAACTATTTACGCTCTTAATTGTAATCTTTAAGGAAAAGATTTCGTTCTGTTTTTGCACTATTTAAAAAAAAAAAAAAAAAATGTGAAGTACTTTACAATTCAAAACAACCGACATAACAATCAAGCACTTTGGAGATCATTCATTTACATACAAAGGTCTTTGTTCAATGTTAAAATAATCTGTGATGAGCTCATGGACGGTTTTGGGATATACTACAGTGTTATTTAGGATTATATATTCTTATATCAAACTATGTGAATACATTAACATATATATTTTTGTAAAAAAGTGTTTATACGTTTTTTTTAATTATTATTTAAAAATAATAATTTGATCTATGATTAAAGAAACATCCACTATCTTAAAAACTAAATTAATTTATGAATTTTTAGAATGTGTAGTCACCAATTTAAAAATTTCGACCTTATTGGTCAAATAATAACAGCATTTTAGAAGAAATAAGGAAAATTCTAAATATTCAACAGTAATTCCCGTAGAGTAGTATCGATTAATTGTTCACCATGGTGATCACAAAGATAAATTTTGAATATGGCGAATATACAAAAAGGTCCTTTTTTTATTAAAAAAAGGGTAATTTATTATTAATGTTTTTACATAAAATTTTGCAGGAAATTTTATAAATAAATTTATATTTTGAGATTAGTATTGGTTCTTTTTCATAATTTATAATTGATTATTTTTTATAAATTGCTTAGAATCGCAACTGCTTAAATTAATAACCTTAAAAAAGGTGTGATTAAAAAAAATAAATACTGTTGGTTTGTGCTGCTTTCGTATAAATTTGCAGCAATGATAAGTACATTTAATTTTACTTTTTAAAACAATGTATTTGAAACAAAAAATTATCACGAATATGCAAATATTTTATATCGATTAAAAGTGTTTTCCCGTTGTTTATAATCCTGAGAAATTATTTGAGCAGAAGGTCTTAGGAAAGAATACATAACACGACTAACGTAACAACTTTACAATGATAACAAATTCAGACAATTCTCTTGTATTAATTTATTTATTTTTTCAACTCAGAACCCCATAGCTTTTATATTAAAATGCGATAATAATTCTATTGTTTTTTTGTAATATTATACACTGAAAGTATTAAAATTAAAGGTTGGAGCATTTAGCCATAAACGCATATAAGGAGTTTTAGAATATTAATGAAAAATATAATCTAATAGAATATTTATACTTTTTTAGCTTAATTAGAGAAATAATAAACGCATGGTGGGAGGTAAACAACAGAGCTGCAACAGTAGTTTTCGTACAGGTTCCAGCTCAAAGCGGCATCTTGGGCAATGAAAAAGCTGGCAAAGCTGCCCATTTGGCCAGAAAAGGAGAATTAGGAGGGGTAGATGTGCTGTAAGATGTTACCTTCGAAGACTGGGTGTACCAATTAAAGAAAAGATTACTGGTAGATTAGGAGAAGAATTGGAAAGGAAAAGAGTCCAAGCTGCAAGTAGTTAATTCTATGCTCATTACTTACGATTTGACAATGTCAGTTTACATATGGCTACCTTCTAAGACTTCTCTCATATGAAGCATCCACATGCCAAAAGTGCAACAATGCTCCATAAATAGTAAAAGACTTACTGCTAGAAGTCTTGATCTGAAAGAATACAAAAAAAACTTGGACTATCGAAAACATTGAGGGAAGTGTTGATAGATAAGGAAGAACAAGTCACCACACAAATTATCCCTTGACTCCCATGGCCCTTTAGGATAGAGTAGTAACAAATAAAAAAATAATATATATATAAACTTGTTAATTGATAACTTAATAATGGTTTACAAGACTGTTTGTATAGGATTTCCTTTGATAATGACCTAGAGGGCCTAAATGTTGGACTTAATTTATGAAAAAATAAATAAGTTGAGAGAAGAGGATCATCTGAATTTTTTATTAATGGAAATGCTTAGTCTCGAACAAAAAAATTAAACAAAAAAAATAAATATGTAAGTATATAAAGTGGTAACAACTTTTGTAAAATAACTATTGGAATTGACTGACACTGAAGAATGTTTCTAAAACATTCTAAAAAACGAAACGGAAATACGGCTAAATACATCAAATTTCATAGAAAACTTTTGAGTAATAAGAGAACGAGGGATATTTGGAAATGGTGAGAATGACAGAACTGTAGTTTTTTTTTATTTTATGATTACCTTAGTTAAAGAAGCGAACAAACCAACTTATCCAAATAGTGGTGATTCTTCCACATTTATTTAATAGGCTTTAATTGTTATAGTAAATTGTTAATAATTATAATTAATACAATTGATAATAGTCAATTATTCGAGTTAATTTAAAAATTAATGTTGTATGCAACCAGAATTACTAGTAACTTTTCTTATTAGGTCAAGTACTTCACAGTTTTCTGACACCTTCAAGCTTCACTTAATACAAGGACAGTAGTGCCATGTTTCTTTTCCTATATATTTTAATTATTAAAGAATATAGGAATAACTTTGGCAAAGGTAAATTCACAAAAAGATTAAAAAAAAAAAAAGAAGAAGTAATAATTAAATTATTAATGAGTTCATCAATTATCAATACAGTGAGTTCATCGTTAATTAAAATTCTGCAGAGAAAAATAAAGAATTATTTTCGAATGCTGTTTGCTTCTTCAATATTTGTATACAGGCATATATGTATTCCATAATATCAAAATGAAACATCAAAACTAATAAAATTCAAAACCCAAGTCACACTTATAAATTTTTTCCACATTTCAATAGAAAAATATTTATGTATTTTTTATAGCATGTTAAATATGTATAGTATGCTGAAGAGAATAACAAGTCAAATATCGCTCAGATTGCTTCATTTAAATCCTAGATGAATATATAATTGAAATATTAACAATTTAAATGTTTGTAAAATTACATATATATGCAACAATTAAGTTTAGCTCAGAAAAAGGAAAGGTGTTATTACAATATCCTCTGCTGTCGGCTGATGTAAAGCAACAAAAATGTTACTGCATGCAGTTACTGCAAAACATTATGGGATAGTAAAAATAAAGTGGACAGCTACTATGTATATATATAATTTGAAGGCAGAGCTTATATATTAGCTTATATTGAAAATTGTATAAATAAATGAGAGAAATAATTAAAAGATGGAAAATTGTCATTTGGACATTTCATTCCAGCTCCAGTTCATACTACGTTACAAAAGTAATTAAATTCCCAATGAACCCCCGTAATGTTTATATTTATTATTACAATTACATTAAATATTGAATTTCCTGGTTTATTTCTAATTATGATTAATTTCGATAAACATGAAAATTAATGTTCACCTCTTTTTATCGAAGGTGGAAATAATTTTGAATTTAACTTGTGCTATCTCTCCAGTCAGGTAGTAATTTTTGCACTCTTTTTTTCCAAATTCGACTCAACACAACAAATTTAAAAATATATCACTGTTCATAAATATTCAGCATTTATATATAAAATATGTAAATAATATAAATTTAAAAAAAATATGATTCGATGCTGTAAGTTTTTTAAAAATACTCCGGAAAAACTTTACAAGGAAACTAATAGTGATTCATTTATTGAAAAATACTACCTTGAATTCTCGCCAGTGGAAAAATAACTTAATAAAAAAAAAAATTAAGACGTATTTAATAATAAAAAAATAAGTAATAAGAATTTCTTCATTAAATAAAATGTATACAACAAAGACCTTAATTATATGGAGTAGATGGCTTCCTCACATACATCTCAACAGTTAAAAGATAAAATACTAACTTCAACAAATGACATTATTTTCATTATCTAAGAATGCAAAAAAAAAAAATTAGTTGTCAATGAATATCATTCGCTGAATTAACTTCATTTACTGAAGCAAAATGATGTGAGACCAATGAAGAACGTGTACGGATTAAGATATAATTTTAAAAAATTTCAAAAATGGATTTAATGTCTACAAAATAAACAAAAATAAATGACAAATCTCTTCTAAATTTATCAAACAATTATTTTATTTATTTATTTTCTATTTTAAAAAAAGAGGTGCGGAAAATATATAAATAATAGAACCACTTATAAAATAAAAAAATAATAGCGTAATTTAACAAACAATATTTTTACTAACACTAGATTACCGGTGCTTTTGATTTATTACAGTTTGTAAGCATTAATAAAAAATATTAAATCACTAAAAAGAAATAAAAAGCAATATATGTCAACTTAGATGATGATATATCCCCTAATTTATCTTACTTTCAATCCTCGGATTTATAAATATGCTAATATTTTTCCAAGTTTTTTTAAATATTAATGAATATGAGAAACAAAATAAATCCTCTTGTTCATAAATCTCGGTTTTACAGGTTTCGTGATAATGATAATGACATGTTTTTCAGACTATATTTTAAGACTATATTTTTAAAAATATTGTATTCATACTTTGATTTATCTACTGAAAAGCTATTGTCTTGATTTGTAGAATTGATAAAAATAAAATTTGAAATTTTTTTTTCTCATATGAAATCATGCTTACAAGTCTCCTTATTTATACTGTTTTATTTCTTATTTATTCATTTGTTGTGCTCGCAATGGACTACTAGTTGTGGCTAATCATAAATTTTAATTTTAAGGAAGGAAATTATAATAAATATTGTTTTTCGTCCATCTTAGTTATTGTCGATGACTTCAGTTGTTTTGGGATAGGAAAATTTACTGTTAAATTAAATTATTTTCTATTTAAACTTGGATGGTTTATGAAAATTTTACAATAGCTGATTCTGCTTATTTATTTTTTCAAACAACCTATTGAAAAATTGAAATTCATTATACACCGGGAAATTTCAAAAGTTATATGAAAATGGATAGTCGATTTTCATGATAAAAGATACTGCATTTGGCACGAAGACGACAACCTCATCAATTCGTTTAAACATTAAATATCCTCATGTTACGGATAACCGAACGGCGCACTTTATTCAAGGACACACCACACAGTCCTCGCTCTTCATCTTCGCTGTAATTTCGAAAAACGAAAACGGATGACATTCCAAGGAGCGACGAAAAGAGAGTTACACAACAGACAGGCGGGAAGTGGAAGGCCTGGATGCCACACCTACCGCATCCAAGGACACGCCTGCCAAGGGTCTTTTCTTTGGCAGGAGAAGACGGCTCTGTGATTCGGCGAAGAAGAGCAGAACCGGAAAGTGTGATGGGTGATATAAGACATGGGCTTACCTTCAACACTAAAAAGCAGTACGAAGATCCAAGAAGGGGCACAGAACACCTCTCACTAGACCGACGAGCACAATGGAGGATACCTGTGGAGTCCTTCCCCCACTCCCATGACGTAGCAACAAGTGGTCCGGAGGGGGCGCATGTCCGCGGCTTCGACTACAGTTGGCAGCTAGCTTTGCCAACCGATCCTTAGCTTTGATGCCAGTGCCGCTCGGCCTTAAAGGAAATTGAGTCGTTTGTCCACCCACCCGGATGGAAAGATGACCGTCATTCCACCGGATAAATACCTATAAAGTGCTTCAAGAGGATTCTCTATTAGATATAGATATGATTGTTCAACGGATTCTTTGTATTTAGTTACCTATAAAGTTAGAGATTCGATAACACACCGTTTAAATACTAGGTTAGCCATTGTATATTTGGTTCGAACAAATATGAGCCTACCTGGTAATTAAGACGGTTTTACAACGTGGAATCGCGTGAATCGAATCCTGTAAATATAATTGGCATCACGATGGCTGAAATGGATTTTTAAAGTAGTTAGGCTAGATTAAGAACAAATCACTAAAAGCGAAATCAGCGCCGAACCGTGGGAAAGACCGAAACGTAGATGGGAGCATTATGTTAGGTCTCTCTTCGTGGTCTCTCTTTATGTTGGTGTTCTGTGGCCGCAGATATTTAGGCAAGGATTGTTAGTGTTATCGGGATCGAACGGTTGGATTCGTTGGAACTAATTATGATCTTTATAGGTAGGTATTGTTATAGTCTCCTTTCATTTTATTCTTTTGTTGTACAATTGTATTGATTGTTGTATGAAGTATTATTATCCTTATTTTTATCATTTCCTATTATATGTATGATGATAATTAAAGAGATCAATAGAGACCAGAATTGTACAATAATAACCTAATTAGAGTTTCTCAAACAGTAGAAAATAACGCAGATCTGGGATGAAATTTTTTTTCAAATTTTATCATTGATCGCTAAAGTAATTTTTGTGCTGAGAAAAACCTATCAACTTAAAACTTATAACTTTATGTGATGAAAAACCTATCACCTTTAGTTTATCTAAAAATCATATAGATAGATAGATACATAGACAGATAGATAGATAAAAGAACTTTATTCTGGGACTAGGGCCCTTAAGAATAACATGAATGAACAAATAAAACAGAAACATTATCTGGCCATAAGACTACAAAATACAGATCAGTTAATTTTTACAATATTTTCAGTAAAATAAATAAGCAAATAAATACATTTTTTTAATCGAAAAATATAATTAATGTGAACAAAACAAAAAAACAAGAAAAAGAGAGAAAATGAAAATACAAAAATAATGAATTGATTAGCAAAGTTGAAGTTTGTACATTAAAACTATTATTCACTTCTGATCCAAATCCTAAACTGAAATTTCGCAATTAGAGAGCATCATTTTGGGCAGAAAGAAGGTGTTGGAAAAGAAGGTATTTAAATGATGATAGAGAAGATATTAGGTGAAGTGAATAAAACTGAGCATGTGCTCATTCCTCTAAAAGTGAGCAGATGCTTAGGTCAGATGTGAATAAAGAGAAGTTACTAGAATACTTCCTAAGTTTATGGATCATGTGCTCCAAATATGCTTACCTTTCTTAGTCAATAAAATTCTGGACGTGCTCTACTGTGTGAATAGGTCCTCAGTAAAACGCCTAGTCTACGAACGAGTAGATCGGCATTTTACTGAGTACCTAACCACATAGTGTGGCAGGTTCTCAGTTTTATTAACTTAGAAAGAGGAGCAGGTACTCTAAATAAACAATCGACCCATATAACCTATAAAAGTATGTGCTCCATAAATTTATTAAGTATTCCATTGTGAAACTTCTGTTCATTCACATCAAACCGGAGCAACTGCTCAGTTTTTTGAGGAATCAGCACGTGCTCAGTTTTATTATCTTCACCTTCAAGTTTAAACTTTTCAAGTTTTTTTTATGATGTACGTATGTTAGACAAGTTTACAATGTGTATCAATATATAGTTTGTATCTATATAATATTAAATTGTTATTCTCATACGTTAACTGAAAAAGTAACCGATTTAAATTTAGGATGGCAACATGTACATCAAAACTGTTTTTTGATATATTTTTTTTTTTTTAATGCCTTCTAGAGAATGTATTGATTCACCAGATTTGTTTCTGCTCCATTTGCGGGACCTGTACAGTTAAAAATAACAATGAAACGTTTCTGCTTTTGCCAAAATAAACTTTACTTTGCCATAAAGTTGGAGGTTCAAGATAAAATACGGTCTCCTCATATAGTGTGCTCAACGTGTTACGAAGAATAAAGAGGCGGATGGTTTCAAGGTAAGAAGAAACCATTTCGTCTTAGAATACCTCTGATTTGGAGATAACCTAAAAACCACAGCGATGACAGATATTTTTATTCGTGTTTTGTTCAAGGTTTCAATGAAAAAAAAATAAAAAGGATATTTCAAACCCCAACAACCCTTCAGTTATTAGCCCTGTTCCTGATTGGACTTGATTTACTATCTCCTTCCCTTCCGAATACACTGGAAAATACTGTACATGACACAGATCCACTGTCAAATGGCAGCTGTATTAATGACAATGAGCTTTTAATTCAATCTGGATTACTAAATCTGAATTTACAAAGAGATGTAGGCCTTCCAAAAGATTCCACAGTGACTTTAGGGTTAAGATTAAAGGAAAAGCAGTTGTTGGCTCCTAGTACATTATTTTCCTGGTACCTTTATAGAGAATATGAATTTGTGCATTTTTGTTCACAAAAGGATGTCTAGTTTTTTTCTCAAAATTTCTGGAATGATGGGAAACATTATCCCTTGCCCCTTCTTTACTAATTTTATTTGAACCTTTATGTATTTCTTTTGCTGTTAACTAATGTTTAAAAGTTGTATTTTTGTTAATTTTTCTTAAGAGTCTTACCTCATTTTGCAGACAAGCATTTTTGAAATCAGTACCAATAACTACATAAAAATCTGTTAACAAAGCTAAAACAACTTTTTAAAAAAGAAATTTTCAACAAACGTTTTACCGATTCAGGCATCGTCTAGACTGTAAACCTCAAAAGCACACCACAGAAGACCAGAGATAATATACTTCTGCTCTAAGAATCCAATACAGATTGTAGTAATCACCCTCCTCTGAAATGAAGTTATTTCCCTTTTCCATCTGTATTTAACGACCTGTTTACTGACATTCTGTCCATATTGACTTGGCTGTATTAGCCTGTAGAAGTGCGATGTACTATCTATGGTAGAGGTTCCCAGCAGCGATGTTGAAAAAATATCGATATTTAGTATTTTTTTCGATATATCGTAATATCGATATTAAAATTTCAGTATCGGCAACGAATATGTAAAAAAAAAAAAGGAGAAACATTAAATTAAAAAATCTAAAAGGACAGTAGGCTCGACAAAAAAAAATAATCATAAATATTAGTGGTGTGGTATCTTCTTATTACTACCTATAGTGGCTGTGTATTAGGGATGGGCTGTCGAAGCAAATATCGATATTGATAATGATATCGATATCGGTGAACAATATTTAAAAATATCTTTAATATTTTTATCAAATTAAAAAAAAAAATGTCAAAACGAATCGGAGAAAGATTAGGAGATATATTTCTTGATATTTAAATTCTGCAGGAAATGAACTTAATAAAAATGATATCTTAATTACATTGGTACAGATATTTCAAAGTATCGTTAATTCGTATATCAAATTAAAAAAAAAAAATATTCGCATCCTTTGTTCCCAGACCGTGGTATCAGATCGTGGTGGCAACGACGTTCCAGTGGTATGCGAACAAGCAATTAAGTCATGGATAAAACCATCCTTTTATATTGTAAAATGAGGGATTGCATTAATTATTTTTTTAATTATTATTGAATGTATCAATTATAAGATGAAAAACGCGGTCTACAATTAATAAAAATAATTCAGGATGGTTACTGTATTGAAGGTCAAAGCGCTCAGAGTTGAAGAGGACAATCAAGTTGAGCTCCATCAATCCAAAAATTGGTGTTCTGATGGTAAATAAACAATATGCTTCCTACTGAAAAGTATTGATGCTTTTCTTGATATGTTCTTACTTTTCCGCTTTTATTTGCAGTATTTTTGGTATTGTTATAAGAATTTTACTATAGTTGTTGTTATATATATATATATATATATATATATATATATATATATATATATATATATATATATATATATATATCAACTTTACATAACAACAACTATAGTAAAATTCTTATAACAATACCAAAAATACTGCAAATAAAAGCGGAAAAGTAAGAACATATCAAGAAAAGCATCAATACTTTTCAGTAGGAAGCATATTGTTTATTTACCATCAGAGCATATATATATATACCTATACTGTTTTGTCTATTAAATAAACTTATGTAAATCAGTTTGTATTTTTTTATGCAGGCGATACTTTAATTCTGATTTAATCTTAATTCTTAAGATAAGGTACGCCCAGCTATCTGAAAAATGGAGGTGTAACGTAGTGACATAAAGTCTAGGAACCACTAATCTATGGTGTTCATTGGTATGGTTTTAATTAAGTCATTACGAAACCTGACTGACCGCTGTTTCAAAGATGCTTATATTTTAACGGTATTTTTCGTTGGTAGCATGGACTTTAAACTTGGAAGATCTAAGTTTTCAAATGCATTTTTCTTCAAGAATTTTTATTTTTTTTCAAATACTTTTAAATCGATTAACTGGTCGGTCATCCCTGATTTTGGGTTTCTTGGCCTAATTTTAACTATTTTTTTTTTCTCAAGAGAATGCTTTATTACCCTCTTGTATATGGGTGGTCCCCGTTCCAGACTTAACCCCATCAGAAAAAATCCCAAGAAGCAACGAGAACCTCTCAGTAGGTGTCCCTTTGGATCGTTGTCCAACAACTTATCATTACACATTTAGGCGGTGATTAATTCATAACTTACATCTTATTTTTACATTTATATTCCTTTTAGTTTGTGACTCATTAATCTAACTCTCTTAAGTATTTAATTGAGCTGCATATACACGCCTCCTTTGAGGAACATGCTCCTGTCAAGGTATTAATTCATTGATTTAGAAGTTGAATTCGGTACTTTAGGTATGAAGTAGAGTATTAAATATATCCTGATTCCATCATGTTGTCTAATCAGAATCCATTAATTAGTTAATTAATGAAATAATATTTTTAAGAAATTCGGGGAGCCAATGGGTAGAGATTTGATCCAAATGATCATTGTCATATTTACCGCCTAACTTGGTACTATATACTTGAAGGTATATAAATGTTTATAGATATCTAAAGGTAAAAATTATGATTCTGTAATTTATTTAGGTATTGTTGTGTGTATATATATATATATATATATATATATATATATATATATATATATATATACATATACATACACAAACGTATACATATTTTAGAAACTTACATCATACTCAGTCGTTTTTTCTGAGTCCTTATCTAGTTGTGTAAAGTTATCTTAGTAAAAAACTAGAAACTGGGTCATAAATCATGTCAGCTGGCATTGCGTCTTATCATAGGTAATGTTTTTTTTTTCACCAGCTTTATTAAAGAATTTTCCAACAGATTTGAATGAAAATTATCATGAACGTTTTGGTCATCACAAATATCTGCCACGGACGGCAGAGTATGTATAAATATATAGATACCTATCGTCATTATATAGATATTACCCGGCCACACTTGTAACTATTGGAAATTATTTTATTTAATTAGCTAACGTGGATAAAAAAAATATACAATTGTTACATGTTGTTGTACTTTACAATAATTTGACAACTTATTTAAACACACGACAGAATCAATGCAATAAAGATGTCTAAACGTTAAGTATACCTAGGATGTAACAGAAACTTTTTCGCTAAAATCGACTTGCCGGAAGTGCCATTTTATATTATTGATTTTACAATTTTCTCTAAACGGCTCGAACGGTTTTTCTTAAACTCGTCATATTAATGTACAATTAAGTGATCTTTAATATCAGCTAGATCTTAACCTCATTGAAATAATCTGGCAGGGCTTAAATGCGAATTAATTAACCGTTCCTAATTGTTATTAGTAATAACAAATGAATAAATATATACTGTGAAAGAATTTGATGATTAACTAAAGGTGAAAAATGCAGGCATTTTTTCTCTGGTTGAAAATAAATTTTCAGGAAATAAGAGAAGTAGTATAGAGGTAAATTACAGCGTCTGTATATAAAATATCGTTGGAAAGTTCAAGATTTTGTAAAATAAAATTAATATCTAACATATTTATAATAATATCTATAATATTTAATGGAAAGTAAATGTATCCATAGAAACTAATTGAAATTACATGGAAAATTTTAAAATTTATTTCAATAAGGGTGAGAAGGGTGGCAAGTGAAAGTTGTGTGATGTGATGGGATTTCTGAAACCCAAAAATCCTTGTCTGCAAGATTAAGAACATTCTTTCCGTGGTATTTCGAGATCCATTTCATAGACAGAAAGAAATTGCGGCAAAAGTAACTGACACATTTCCAGCGTAAATAAAATCCGAACTGATTATATGAATTTTTTATTAATGATCATCTGAAAGTACATACAATTCCTTTTTAGTTAATTAATTAATTAGTTGTAGTTACATTAATTAATTTGTTTTAAAAATAATGTCAATTGGGTGCCATTGTAAAAAGTGTTTGAGCCTTAAAATTGCACAAAATTATTTCAAGTTTTTTCACTTTTATGCAGCTGCATAGGAGTTCAAATAGGAGCATTTGAACCTTAAAACCGGAAAAAAATCCGAATCAGCAAGTTTGTGAAAAATTCTATTAGGCTCATCAGTCTTCAAGCTTATAACCTAGTTTCATCCCACTATATTCTTTCAGGATGCCCCAATAGGTAAACTCTTGCACAACTTCAAGCATCTCCCCATTACAGATCAGCTGGACGTCCTCTTTATATAACTACGACTTTTCTCGTGGAGCTCCTGCCATTCTACACGGGCTAGCTGCAGTTTGTTTTTCGTATCCGCAATCAGTACAGTATCATCGGCATACAATAGGCTTTGAAATATAACATTCCTCATGTTCCATTTCTCGATGACCGTCAAATCAGTCCGGCGCCTACAAATTTTATGGATTTCATCCATAAATATGACGAGGACTTAGGCTGCCTCCCTGCCTCACACCTTTTTATATGGGAAAACGCTTGAACTCTCTTCCGTTGATCCTCACAACTCCTTTTGCTTTCTGATAAGGCGATTTAATAGCTGTGATATTTTTATCTTTAACATTATAAAATTATCCATTTGTAGATAATAACTATACTTATATTATTATTGTTTTTTTTAAATTAGCTATATTAATTTATATTGATTATAATTACCTAAATCGTCAGCTTTGTAGCTTAAACTAATTATTTGTTGGTCCTATTATATCCATGCCATTATTTTTTAATTTTACTATTGAAATGGATTTTTCCAGTCGCACTATTTATATTATATTTCTATTTTTTCGTTATGATTGCCTTGATTTTTAATGTTCATGTCTTCCATGCTCGTTATCAATTGATCCCTGCCTCTTATGCCCACAAGTCATTGAGTCACCATGGAATTTCGTCAATTATTGACTGTCAGTGGGGTATATTGTAACAATAATATTAACACCTGTGATATATGTACTTTAAATAATATCGATAAATCTATACGTTAAATAATATTACTTCAATAATATAGACCATGTAAGGCGGGCTTTAGGCTAGCCTGTTCCCTCTGTGGTATTAATTTGTTTATTAATTAATATCCTCGTTCTTATTACTTTCCCTTACCTATATACGAAGTATATATGGAGTAAATATGAAGTATATGGTCTGTATGTCTGTGTGTGTGTCTGTGTATATGTGAACAGTCTAGCTCAAAAACGAAAAGTTGTACGATACTGAAATTACGTATTTAAGGTTGGCACATGCATGTGATGTTACAGCAACATTTTCGTCAAAATCGACTAACCGGAAGTGCCACTTTATGGGGCATATTTAGTATATTCAGGTGTATACAGATTTTACACTTTTTCACAATTTTCTCGAAAACGGCTCTAACGATTTTGATGAAACTTGCCTAAATTATTCTACATAAAGACCTTTAACTTTTCAAATATGTGGTATATCACCGAGGAAATGCAGGGAAAAAGTTATGATGAAAAGAATATTTTATTTACGCTTAACTTAAAAAGCATGCAATAAGCAATAGTACATTGCATAGAATTATATGAAAGGTTATTAAATTATCTAAAAAACAAAAAAAGAATCATCAAAATCTGATCAGTATTAGCAAAGATACAGCGTATTTTATGAGAAGCACAAAACCCTAGGTGGATAACCGAGCGCATCTGAAAGGAGACGGATGCGACCGAACCTTCTCCCACCAATCTGTTATAAGCAATATACTCTGTAATAAAGTAATTTAAGAATACAAAAGCGGAAATTAACTTAATAATTTCTACTTTCATATTATTTAATGGAAAGAAAATATTTCCATGAAAACTAAACCGAAACTTTTAAAATACATTTGTAACTTGACGAAGTTAAAATATATAGGTAGTGTACAGAATTGTACTAAAATTGTAGTTGTACTAAAATTGTTTAAAAAACTGTTTTACTGTACTGAAGTGGGAGAAGGTGTCAAGAAGTGAATGCTGCTGAGTTTATTTCAAGCATTGTTTATGTGAACTTTTGAAAATTATATTAAAAAGATAATTATTATAGGACGGTAAGGGAAAGTTGTGTGATGCGCGTACCGCACCAGATTTTTTTCCCTAATCATTATTCAAATTTAATTAATTGTTAATTTTTCCTTTTAAATATTTATCTGTATAATTTAGGTCTATTCCTCCAACGTCAGATTTATAATTAACCATATTCGTTATATTTTTCGTTATGTATATTGATTCTATATATATTCTTATTTGGGGCCTCCCCCAAAGGTCGCTTTTAAAAAAATTTAAAACAAGCAATATTTATTTATTTATTCCACTTCTTTTCAGTAAAAAACATGGGGAACAGATAGGAGCAAGCAGTAGGTGCACAAATATAATTAAATATAATGGCATATATACAACCCATATTATTTAAGGTTATCAACCTTCTAAAACTACCTATTAAAGGAAGTTATAAACTTGTTTTCCTCCTCAACTCCATTCCCAAAAAGGATACAAGATATAATAAGTAAATAAATAAACTTTATTTTTCTAAATTCCCTTCGTTCCTGCTTTTGTCATGCTTCTTTTATAAAGCTCATTTAAACAACATTTGTTGTATATTATATTTTATTTTTATTACTTTTTTTATTTTTCATAGGACTTAATGTAAATTTAATAACTGTATGAAAAATTATATCTTCTTTTTTTTTTTTTTTTATAACATTCCTTTTTACCATAACCGTGTAACATTGTAAAGGTTGACTTTCGCTGGTACTGTCCACTGTAGCAGCTGGCAGCGCTTGCCAGCCGTTACCACTATCCGTTACTGCTAGCATATATATTTGTAGTTAAATCACAACTTATAATGTTTTAGTAAATCAGAACTATAATTAAAAAAGACTTTTTGATTTTTCTGTGTTTGAATTTGAGTAATTATTTAATTTGAAAATTTCTTTCATTAGTCATTCAATTTATTTAATACTGATTGGATTTATATCTGAATCCCTTCTTTTAGAATTTTTTTTTCATTACTATAAGATCTAAATTGTATTTAATACTGTTTTTAGTGCAATCCTAAACAAATTGATTGGCCATATTTTTTTTTTAATTTTTAATAATTTTTCATTTAATTTTGACTTACACGACCAAAAAAAAAAATAAAGATGAATTAGGAACTGTCGGAACGTGAGAGTTATAAAAACTCTGCTTCGAAATAATAACACAACCTAGTACCATCGTACTGGCGACTATCTGACTCCTGGAGCGGTCAGCATACAGCAGTATGAATACGGACTTCGTACCTGGACTACCGGAGCAATGCTAACGAAATAAGCTATTCACTGAGCTGTAGTCAACGGCCAGCAGTCCCTGCTAGCCGCAACCGTCGGCATTACCAGCTGTTACCAAGTCTATCTTAAGGTATTTTATGAAGTTCAGTTCAATAAACATTTTTTTTTCTTAACCCTAATTTTAAGACCTTAAATTAAAATCGAAGCCCGATAAACATTGACCCTAAAGTTAACCTAATAAGGTGCGTGTTGTGAACTTGCCTCCACAGATATGATAACCTATCCTAGTTTTTAATATATAGATAGTTTGTTTATTTTCCCATAAATTTCTTAAACTGTAAAATTGTTTTTTCTAATATAATGACTACCAAAAAAAACTGTAATTATGCTATTAAAAAAATTGATACATCGTTTAATGTATTTCTCCGATATTATTGTCATAAAATAATACTTTTCACTTGTTGCGGTGACAGAAAAAAAGTACATATAAAACTCAAAACTATTGAAATATCGTAGTTTAAAGTAAGTTTTAATTTAGTGTTAATTATTGCACAAAACATTGGTGAGTCCCATCACTTTCCATTTAATACATAAAAGATCTCATATTATTATAATATAAATCATAACTTAAAGATAAACTTAAATATATAACACTGTTACAGCAAAAGTAAAGGTTAAAAAAAAAAAATATATATATATATATATATATATATATATATATACAGTTAAAAAAAAATTGTAATAGTTACTTCCCATTGTGCGTTTCTGAACAAACTAATGAATTTCATATGACTGAAAATGTCAACGAAATGCACATTTTAAAGTAAAGTATGTTATTGGAAAAATTATTGCCCGATCCATTTATTATTATGAGATTTGGGATTCATTGGTTAAGACTATCTCAAAGGAAGCACTTTTTTATTTATATTCCGATAGCTCATTTTCCACGACACTGTCCAGCTTAATTCTTAATTATTATCCGTTAATTATAGCAGATTTGATCCTTAAAATAGTTATTGTAAAAAGTTAGTTAACATTACGATAAGGAAATAGAATGATACAAGATGTACTTTGCCGCTCGGCAGTGTTTGAGTATGTCGAATGGGGCCCGGCTAATGACACTGGGAAATGGTCAGAGCAGCGTGGGTGGTCCCTTCAGACTAAGCGTAGTCATCTTCCTCCCATCCTGATGGAAATATGTTACTATTTGACTCTTAGGGGGGGAGGGATGCAGAAAGGCACTCCTTGGATATAATATGAATAAAATAATATATTCACACAATAAAATACATATACTTTCCTTTTTTTGTTCCAGCCATATACCACTTATAAAAAAAAAAAAGGAGACAATATCCTTCTAGAAGATGAAGGTAAACATCGATGACCACGAGGGATCAGCCTCCTTGACGAGGGTCATGAACAACCAACACAATTGTTTGTCCTCCTGAAGGATCAATTCATATCGCCGGTAATATAACGCTTTCAATTTCCGAGGACATAACCAACGTCATTTCCAACATTAATTTGATGTCTACTATAAATTATCATTATGCGACAACTAATGAATTATTAAATGTAATAGAGATTAAATTTTTATTTTATCAGTTATGCTATGGATTAATAATCGAAGAAAAGTCATGGCTAGCGTGAGAAAAGACTTGGACTGCCACAAGTTACCCGGAGCGAGAAAGTCCAGATATCCTGTTGTCCAGAAAGGAAGGGAAGGGAAGAAGTGGTGCTGATCTGCCGATTTAATAACAAGGTAGTAACAATCTATCGAAGCCTGTATCAATTTTAAAACCGACTATTGAAATAAGGACCTCTCGAAGGGCATCCATCCTCGCCAAAGCTAGTATAATTTTTAGAGCGTTACAATATATGTATACATTTTATACATGCGGTTAATATACTAATAAAACTGACAGAGGTCAATATACTGACCGAACGTTGCGCCTTTCACCACATCACGAACGACATCTCTTTACAAACGGTTTTGAGGAGTTGCTTCAAAAGGACCAAAATAGAATAAAAAAAAAACTTAATTTTATTGCTGAAACAAAGAAAAATATTTTGTAAAATTTATTATAATAATTTGCAACACTGTTAAAACCATAGCACTAGCGGATTCAAGAAGTGGTTTTGGGATGAACCCTCCTCTTCCTCCTCCCCCCACAAACAAAAAAATACACTGGTCCATTTTCGTTTTTATGAATCATCTGAACCAAATAATTAAGCGATTGCAATATGTTCTCTTTTTAAATCATAACGCTTAGCGAAAATAGCGTTGTTAATGTAGTACTATAATTAAATTTTATTTCACATGCTGCAACATTCAAGCTATTTGCGATAATTTTGCATCAAATGACCGTATTCACTTTGTTTACACGTCGACGCCTCGTATGGTAAAGGTAAACACATTATTTTAATTAAACTGTTAAACGAGCACATTGTTCAAATTTTTCATCACAGTATCTTGCTTAAAATTATATCAATTTTTAATAGTACAAAGAATAAAGAAATACAATCGAGAAATTGGCGTCTATCTGAACAATGTGTTAATAACTACATATTTCAGCTAATAAATGGAAGCGTGCCAAGAAAAATATTAAAATTTGCAGATGTGAACTTTCAAACACAAAAATAACTAATTTGGGGAAAAAAAACATATTTCAAATTTATTTTGTTTTACTGAAAAAAATAAATTGTTAAATTAAAATATGACCACTGTTAAAATTGTCTTTTAACACTTTTTTAAGTCGCCCATTATTGAATTATATTCTGTTAACTAATAAATCTAACAGTTTACAGTAATTTGCTGTTTTTAGATTCATAAATAAGTTATTTATACTTATTTGAAAAAAGGTAGGAAGGCCCATCTCACTCAAAACAACTAAATATATTAAGGCCTGTTTGTCAGTCGGTAAAATTTTTCAGACATCTGATTCTAAGGTATGAAAACAAAGAGCTGAATTTTGAGGATTATATTTTTACAAATAATTATTTTAAAAAAAAATACATTTTAAAGTTATAAGTATTACTGTTTTAACTATGAATGTAAATAAATTCAATAACTAACAATTCATACTCAACAATCAGTTTAACACGAAGGGAGGGGGGCTCTGTCATCCTCTGATGCAAACAAAAGCCTGTCAAGCTATTCGACATTCTGATAACTGTGCCATGGATGGGAAAGATCTCGAATCCACTGGCTTAATCCATTTCAGAGAGGATACTAGCGGATAATAATGCTTATCTATCCACTAGATGTTGAATCAATTTGGTCATTTCAGCATTAAGAGATTGAAACTTATGAGTATTTCTAACCTATCTTGTAAGCATATAATATCTTATTATGTTAACATATTTTAAAACTAGTGTTAGAATAACACCAAGGTAGTCAAATATGCAAACAACCAAAGAGAATTAATATTTCAGGAATTACAGAATGCGAAAAAAAAATATTATTTTTTTTTTTACTCAAAACTATAAAATTTGGACTTCCAAAATCTTTGAGGTTGATCATCGATATAATTATAAATTAAAGTTATAGTATAACTTTAAATATAAATCTGTAGAACTAAAATATAAATCATATTTTTTTATGAAGAAATGAACGTTCCTCGTTTTCCCTCAGTACCCATAAAATATGGCCTTCAACATATCAATAGAGCATAATTACATCTATATCGAGAAGAAAATATAATATTAAATTACATAAAATACATCGTCGATCCGAAGTCATTATACAAAACTTGAAAGGCGAATAATTTTTCAAAGCATGAAAATAAACAATCGCAAAAATTCTCTTGACAACTCAAGCCAGGATTTTCTTTTTGGATAATTTATTTAAATCAAATACTGATACCAATAATCTTTAAAATGGGCAGCTAAGGATGATTTAAAATTCATTTAAATTGAAGTAAAGAAAATTAATAATATTTTAAAACAAAAGGATTTTCACCTCATTTGCTAATTCAATCAGACTATATCTACCTGACACCATAAGATATGAATTGTCGAGGTGTACCATAAGTCTTTATAATACCGCTGGATCGCTGCATGCTGGAGTGGTGGTCCTAGAGAAATATATCTGACATAAAGGCAATTTACGTAATTTCGTCTTTATTCCAGAAAGTTTTTGAGTAATGGATACAAATTTAGCGTGTTGCAGCTTTTTAGAGCAAAATCACACATATTTTAATTTTACCGGTTTCAAGAATTTTTTTAAAAATCTATTAGAATTTTAGCTTTGAGGATTTCTGGAGCAGAATCCCAAATCCCTCACTTGCGTACGCTCATCGAATCATCAGTAGCTTTCATTAAGAAAACTAGAATTTAAATAATCGTGATCATATACTTTATGTTCAAAAACAATTCAAAACAAATTTGTAAAGTAGTTTTTACACTAGTAAGAAACTCTATATCCGTTTGCACTTTCCTTGCAGCTCTGGCCAGACATAAATGGTATCGTAAGTGGAATTGCTCAGCATGTCCAGCATTTCACGATAAACTGCTTCTATGTACTAATCCCATATCCGGATTATCAAACTTTGAAATCAAAGTGGTTTTAGAAAGTGCTTAAAAAAGGTAACCTGTTCCTTTATTTATTGGTGCATTATTTATATAAAAGGCGATTTTTCGAAATGGATATTTTTATTTAAATTTTAAAAAAATACTCATTCAACATATTAGGTAAAAAGTGTCTCGAAATCAGGAAAGACCAGTAAGTTAACCTACTAGTGTAGAATAGCTATGTATAAGAATAGCTGCAAAGAAAAACATTTCTTAACTAAATTTTATGAATAAAAGTTGTATTAAATGAAATTAAATGTAGCCATTTTCGTAATGGTTTTGAAATTTTAAGGGCATTAAATTATTACATTAATCTACCTACTTACTTTGCATTATTGTATTTATCGCTCTATCGAGATAACGCAAACAAGTATTTGTAGCACCTGGTTCAAAAAGATGTTATATTATATGTGTAAAAAAAAAGGTATATAAGCTTGAGCAGCAGAGCTCCGTCATCAAGGTCGAATTTTCACTAAAATACTAAATTGAAAATATTGAAAGTGCACAAAACCTTAAAACCCGCGAAAAAACGGATAAACATACCGTCATTTTGACAGAATTTTCCTCTCACTTTTATGGTCTTGTTTTGGCTAGAAAACAACCATACATACTGACTTTCAGCTCATTTTATCCAACGGGGGCCGCTGGAAGTGCCCAAATCTAGTGGGAAATATTTATATCTATATTCAGGCTAGCCTCTAAAATAGGGCTTGGAGTTTTATAGCAAATATAACGCTGATAAAAAATGCTTCTATGAATATGGGCCAGCAAATGATGTCATGAATAGTTTTCAGAGTAAAAACATGAAAAAATACTTTTTTTGGCAATTGAAGAAGCGACTCATTGCATGAAAAAAAAAATTCGATCGAAATTAACGTCAAGAAGAATTTGATTTGTCGTAGAATGGGTTAGATATCAGCACGATTGATCAAATACACGATCATTGGTGAATTATCGGAATTGACATCCCGCTATGTAAAGCGATACATAAAGTGTTGCTTGTGCTATATTACTGTTGGGGATGGAATATTCGAAACATATCTGTAAAACAGAGGCACTTGTTAACATCGAAATATATTTGAGTCAGATGATAATCCTAATAACGGCCATGAAATATATTGAAAATTCTTCGAAAAAATAGAATTAAAAAAAAAATATGAAAGTTCAGCCAGATCGAAAAATGTAACACAATTCCAATTCGTTAATTTCTTTGAATAAATTAAAAATAATTCATAATCTGGATTGGTCTCATGAACGAAGATGCACATTAACAGCTGCGATGGTGGTGTAATGGTGAGCATAGTTGCCTTCCAAGCAGTTGATCCGGGTTCGATTCCCGGCCATCGCACTTACTTTTTTATTCCTCATACAATTTCTTAATTAATTTATTTTTAGCGCTTTAATTTTACTGATATTTGTGGGTATTTTTGGAAACACATTGCCTTAAATTTAGTAACTTAAAAATTCTTTTACGACTTCTAAAAAAAATATAAAGCCGAGTACCAACAAAATTGTAATTTTCGATTGTTATGAAAATTCGTTGTAAAGATTATTGAGTTGCGAAAAACGAATATAAACTTTGTTTCTTCCTAAAAAAATATTATACCCCACTGTTTTACGTCGCACATTGGTCGCAATTCTCCCAGCATGGTACCAAAAATCCGGCCGTGCTTTTTATTAGGAGTAGCGACACCGTTTGTGAATTCATTCTGTTAAGCTTTAGTTTGCACTTATTAACAATAGTAAATAGATAATTATTTGAATTTAATCATTTATGATAATGATGACTAATAATAATTATATTTATTTAACTTTTTTTCTAATTCAAAAACAAAAAAAAATTGTTTTAAATGATTTTCAGAATTGACCGATTAAGAAAATGAATCGTCATAGAGCAAATTATTTTTGTTTTTGAATTTAAAAAAAAAGTTAAATAAATATAGTTATTATTAGTCATCATTATCATAAATGATTAAATTCATATAATTATTTATTTACTATTGTTAATAAGTGCAAACTAAAGCTTAACAGAATGAATTCACAAACGGTGTCGCTACTCCTAATAAAAAGCACGGCCGGATTTTTGGTACCATGCTGGGGGAATTGCGACCAATGTGCGACGTAACAAAGTGGGGTTTAATATTTTTTTAGGAAGAAACAAAGTTTATATCCGTTTTTCGCAACTCAATAATCTTCAATAACGAATTTTCATAATAATCGAAAATTACAATTTTTTTGGTACTCGGCTTTAGATTTTTTTTAGAAGTCGTAATAGAATTTTTTTTTATTTTCATAATAGATATTTTAAATGATTCTCTACCAATTTTAGAAATAATAGCGTCAAATAAAAGTTTTAGGAAATAAAATTCTGAGTCTAAAACATCCAGAATTACTACTCAGGATACCGTCACAAGTAACCCACACTTAAAGACGTCGCGACGCCGAGTATCACTTTTGAGATACTGCTATTTTCGGAATCTAATAACCAAATAGTGATTCAGGATCACTTTTTGAGCCATTTAAAGTTTAATAGGCGTACAAGGAAGTCAAATGGTGACCACATCTGATATTTTTTCTATGAAAAGTTTGTTTAGTTTCTCCGGAAAAAAAGCAATGTCCTTAATTTTGGAACGTGACCCAAAAATGTCTGTTAGATGTTCATGAGGTCCATGGATTATGATAAAATTGAGAAATGTTTCTGACGTATAGTACTTATAAAAAAAAAAATTAAGAAAAACTGGAGAAAAATTACAGCGTTTCAAGATACTTAGGCTAATTATGGGGCACAGGAGGTCACTGGAGATCTGAAACTTGTTAAAGTTTAAATTTTAAGTTTAAAGTTTAAACTTGGTACTAACAATTTCTAGCGAGGGTATTCATAGTAAGTTGCAGGCATTTATCGCTCAGGGGCACTTTTACCTACCTTACCCGACAGAGCCTTTGATTTAGTTACATATTTATTCATATTAGCAAGTATTTTTAAAATTAATTATATTCGAGTTTATATTACTAGAGTAGACGCGCTAGTCTTGGAGATTTAAAGAAATATTTTTTAATAAATTAAACTTGTTCCATATTATAAATCTAATAAAATGATTTGAAGTTGTTAAGACTCGAGGGCTACATAAGACATAGGCATGATTACGGCACTTTGATAATATGACGATTTTTATAAAATTGTACAAATATGGGAAAATTACTAGTATGATATATAATGCATGATTTATTTGCAATAAAGGTTTTAATTTTAGTTTTTTAAAAAACTATTTTAGAATTACATAAGAGAGCATTGGTGCGTGCTTCTATGCTTATTCTATTCGTGCTTCTATTATTATTGTTTAAAATTATTTTAACAACAAATCTAGTAGAAAATAAGTAGTGTTCAAATAAACTAAAATTGTGTGTTTTATATTTTAAATCGGATACTTACTTGATTTTAAATTGACAGGAAATCATTATTATTTTATTTTTTTTACAATTTTATAAGTCTTGTAAAAAAAGAAAATATATTAAATTATAAAAAAATAGCTTGAAGGAGTAATCACGATTACCTGATAATAAACTCTTGACAGGTCTTTTAAATTATTAATGAAATATTTTAATTAAATTGATGACTACGATGACTGGATCTCCCAGAGGGTCGGACCCACAGCCCTTGAAGGAAGAGATAAGGATGTCAATGCTATCCAATGTAATCGAAGTCTCCTTCATTAGAGCGAAATATTCCAGTATAAACTTTAAAAAATATAATTTTAAACCCGATATCTTGTAGAATAAAGGAGGAAAAAACGAACTTTAAGCTTTATAAAATTATAAGAATTACCCACACACGATTTTTGTCACTTCACTGGTGCTGCAGAGATTTAAAGAGTAATAATTAAGGCCAAGAACAGGAATCCTGTCGATTCTGAAATGTACTGTCTTTTCGACCCATTAACATAAAATTAACGTTTATTTATTTGACCAAACACATGATTATATTATATATTATTTAAAAATCAAAGAATCTTAATATAAGGACTATATTTTTCAGTATTATCGATAAAACATGGGGGTCTGACGTAACAGCGCACACTTGGGCCTAGTCTATACCATGTTGCGTACAAAGCTTTATTTTTGAACTATAGTTATCTTGATAAATTGGTCATATTGAAAGGAATTAGACCAAAGATCAAACCCCATAATGTAAATAAAAGGAACAGTGATTGTTTACATTTATCATTTAATTCAATCCACAGTCTATGTTTGAACCCTTTTGTAACTGTGATAATTCCATGTTGTAGCTTATTCCGTTGTGAACAATTTGACATTATTTTTTAGTTCTATCTGACACCTACAAGCGGAGATATACGCCAAAACTAAATTAAACATTTTTGGTAATAATACCAAACTATATCTTGAATTACTTATTTTTGAATTTTTCGTGTTTTTTTTAGAACTGAGGATGAATGTATAACATTCGAAACTAGTTTTCAATAAAACAAATTTATAGAAGTGGCAAATAATTTATCAATCCTTAATCGGACTATAATAGTTTTTTTAATAAGGCCAATACACCTGCTTTTGAACTGGGCATTTTTAAATTTACGTAATTCATTCCTACAGAAAAAATTATAACTGTTCCTAAGAGGCTCAAACATAGACTGAGAACAAGACGAAAACATTCGATTAAATGATAAATGTAAACAATGAAGTTGCCTTTTATTTTAATCTTGTGTTCGATCATTGGTCTAGTTCCTTCAAAGATGATTCATCATCAGTGGCGCAACAACCCAATTAGTGAGTCAGGACCTCCTCTCGCAGCTTTCGCCACTCCTCTCTTTCGTGTGCAGTGCAATCCAATTCCGCACACCAAGCAGATTTCTAGAATCATTCACGACTGCGTCTCTCCACCGCAGTTTTGGTCTTCCGATGTTTCTCGATCCATAAGCTTGATCCATCAACTTTTTAGTAACGCTCTGTTCGATCATCCTGGAAAGAGGTCCAGCCCATCTAGGCCCTTCTATGCGGACGACTTTCATAATGACCGGTTCCTTAGTCAGCGCGTATAGCACGAAGTTACTCCTCGGTCTCCAGTTCTCGACTACTTTCACTGGACAATGGATTCGGCGTAGAATTTCCCTCTCAAACACCCCTTGTCCTTGCTTGTCCGATATTGAGATGGTCCAATAATAAATAAATATGATTAATTTGTCAAAATAACAATAAAGCAAAAATGAGGTTTTGAGCAGGATATGGCAAACAAGACCCCAGTGTGCGACGCTCCGATTTCATCAATGGTTGTTTGTTATTTTTCTACCTTTCAATTCATTTGTATTCGCCAAGGGCTGAGATCCTTCTCGTCGCCTAGCCTCGTCAGACAGTTATCGCTATGCGGCTCAGGCATGGGCGAGAAGAAATAGTTATGTAAAAAAAAAAAAAAAATCAAGGTAAGTACCTTGTTTAGTATGATAGTGGGCAAGCGCTAAAGAAATAATCACGAAAGTTTGCTAAAGATATAACGGGTTGTTCTTCAAAATATTTTGTGATTTGCTTTTTTAACCTTGACAGTTTTCTACTTTTTAAGCGCTTGTCCGCAATCACCCACCAAAACATGATTTTAGGTGCAAGTACATACCTCTATTCCGTGACAAGTGTGCGTGATATACACTTACATTATATACAACTATGGATTAGCGAATTAAAACAAACATTATTTTTTTAATACACGTATTCAATTTTATTCCACATCCCACTTTCATAACTCAATGAACATTGTAAAATGTGAATCTCAGACAAGCTTTAACTTTTTTCGGTGGTTATATAAGTATAATAATTCTCCGGAAACCGAACTATTTGAATAATGAAGTTCCAAAAACAAATAAAGAGTCTTCCAGATACGTCGTATTCACTTATCCCTTAAGAAAGGGGCAATACTAGATGAATGACCAATCTCATAAAAATGGAAGTGTTTGAAACGTGGTCTTGAAGGTAATATTTAAACATTTTTTAGGAATATTTTTAAAAACAGAGCAAAAATCGATCTTCAAAAATAAAGATTTACAGTAATTTAAAGTCGAACTTTGTACTATCAAGTGCGTACTCACCCCGCATTACCTTATTCTATTATCACTTAGGTATCCATTCTTAATAGGGCAGGAGAGACGGGTTATCATATAGGTGGCCAACTTATTCTAGTAGAATGTTTCAGATACATTCAGTACCGTGAGTTCAGTCAATGAAAAATTCCTCCTTAAATTGAGAACTTTTATTTATCAATAATAATATCCTTGAAACATTATAATAAGAGGTCTAAATTATTTTTTCATAATCATAAAAAAAAGTAATCATTATATCAATTTTGTGTAATGTAAAACTGTTTCACAATAACTTTCATAATAACAATACAACTGTTATATATATACAGGTATATTATATCAAAGCTGGTCCCAATAATAAAAATAATTCCTGATAATAATAAGGTACAATGTAAAGAAATATTATGAATATTTACAAAAGAGGGCCCCGTGCAATTGTTGCAATCCATAAAATCACAGAAACAACCGAAGAGCGTCACCAAAGAGGTCGCAAGATTTCCGCTCAGATAAAGAGCAAAATGCAATTTAACCTTGGCTGATGTACTTGTTGATATACTCAATAGTACAACATAAATTATACTAATAGATAATCGATAATAATCGAATCTAAGATAAACTTGAAATGAATCCGTATTTTTTAACTATGCCATAATGAAAACGGTTGACGAATCCTGTCCACTGCAAGACATGATAGATTATTAATGGATGATGAAGCACAAGATGCCACTTGTACTGAAGACAGTTTAATTTAATTTTTAATTTAATATGAATATTACTAATGAATTTTCTTCTGTAGTGAACGTAATCCAAAAATCCAAAGATAACAAAAGGTCGAGTTACATTTCAGTCGAGAGACTGAAAATAAAAATCACTCCAAATTTTCAACGTCACTTCTTCTTCTTTTTCTTCAACCCAATTGTCTTTCAGCGGGGTGGGTGTTTCCAGCCATGTGTGTCATGCGTTTCTGTCCCTAGCGAGGTTCCTCATTTCTCCTATGGTTTTCCTTCTGCGTCGTTCCTTTCGGTTCATATAGTAGGTTCTTGGCCGCCCTCCTGGTCTTCTTCCCATTGGTCTCGTCTCCATGTTCTATATTGCTCAGACATTACCAATTCAGTTGCCTTTTCTTCAGGATTTTCGTCATCGAGCGTACTTTCAGCTCTTCTCTAATCCTGTCGGTCCGGATACAGTCCCTTCATGTTTCCCGCGCAATTCTCCTACGAAACTTCGTTTCAGCTGTAGTAATAAGGCTTTGCCTCTTATTCAGAATCCAGCTCTTCGTTCATATTGAAGTACTCGAAGGAAAACAGGCTTGATTAAGTGGAGATTTGCATCTTGTTCCACCTCTCTTTTTCCGATAACAGAATTACACAACTGGTAGTAAATGGAATTTTCCTTAGAGATTATGCTCAAGATTTCCAGTTCTACTGATCACAAGGCCAAGATGAATTCTGTCACCTCCTCCATCACCTCTTCACCACAGATAGTCTGGACGGATGTTGATACCACAGATGTTCTGAGAGGATTCTTGAGTTCTACCAACTTGAAGGACTTCGCTTTTTTGAGAATAAATTATCATTTCATTTCTCTTTAATTCCTCATTCCATTCTGTTACTACCTGTTGAAGTCGTTCTTCTACAGACAGGAGAAACTGTATAGCGACAGGAAGTAAGTTCCATCGGCCCATGTGCATTCGTGCTGTGCGTTTTTTAAAAATGGAGGCGATCTCATCCAAATATACAATAAAGAGAAGAGGGCTCCAGAGAGTCGCCTTGTTTCACTCCCTTTTCCAGTCCAAATACTCCTGATGCCTTCCCATTTAGGCGCAAAACACCCTCAACGTCACTTTCCTTGTTAATATATAATTTAGAAACCTTTATTGATAATATTCTTAAAATCATTAAACTAAATGCTCCGACATTTTGCAGAGATATTTCTGGATTCTTACCTGGAATTGAATCACTTGAAAATCTTTTTTAAATTAATAGAATCAATGGCTCCTCATAATATACAGCTGGAGTCAGGGCCATCTTAACTGCAAGGGCCCAGGACCTCCATTTTCTCTTGTAAGTGATTTACATTTTTTTTTTTTTGTTCCTTTTCAAATATAAAATAAAATAATGACTTTAACTTGTATGCTGTTTATTACTGTGGAAAACCCAAATCTGCTCAAAAAAAAAAATCTAATATTTGGAGGGTCCCATGTTTTAAAGCTCCATGGGACACCACTTGGTCCTCACGGCTCTGACTGCAATAGTCTGTTTTTCTTTTAAATAACCAACAAATCCGAATACAGATACGAATATTATTATTTTACCACATAAGATGCAAACATTTGAACCATTTGTACCGAACTAAAATTTTTCGGAGATGTTCATAATGCCAACTTCAACAAGAACAAACTATATCTGAAGTATTCCAGGCATTTACCCAAAATACACTATGACGCCATATGCAAAGCGTCTGCGTTTAAACACGCACGGCTTCCAGACAATGCAACATAATAATAGAAAACAAAAAAATAAATATTCTTTCCCATTATTTTCTGCTGTAAGGAACTAATTTGTGAAATATAAATTCAATTCTGTGTAAAATCTGATTTTTTTTTTCTAACCGCATATGATGAATAAACTTATAATGAGAGTTTTCTTCAGAGTTCATGAGAAGTTAAGTAGCAGCGATAAGAATTATCCTGTATTTGCTTATAAAGGCTTTCCTTTCTCTTAGTTCATTACGGATCTTTGCAATTAATCAAGAAATATCAAAATTTCACTCCCTCTCTCGAAATTTGTTGGTTTACGTTTCTAGATACCTATTTAGGACACAAAAATCCATTCTTTCGTCGTCCAAGGTTTTCACCTAAACTACTGGGTCGGTATTATCGGAACTCGACATTACCATCAGCCGTTTTGTCCCGAATTAGCAGCCGATAAAAGGTTACATACATCCATACTATGCTCAGCCATTTATTAAGATAGGGGAAAACTATAAAGAGTTTGGAAATTCATAAACCAAAGGCTAAAAAAATAAAATAATATTCAAATAATTTTTCTATTTTTTGGGGGCTATTTGACTATCTGGAAATAATAAACAGTGTAATACTTTAGAGTGTATTTATTTTGAAGAGGAAAAACTTTTCCATTATGTAACCATTATAGA
Source organism: Rhaphigaster nebulosa (assembly GCA_948150685.1). NCBI lineage: Eukaryota > Metazoa > Arthropoda > Insecta > Hemiptera > Pentatomidae > Rhaphigaster > Rhaphigaster nebulosa. The sequence goes on along the minus strand of OX411309.1, from coordinate 127,423,953 downwards.
GGGATTTACACGTCTTATTTATATGATAAGTACATATTTTTTGTTTATTGGCGAACAATAAATCATCTGTTTCTTCACCTCATTTTATTTTTCATGAGAAAGTGAACTGGTTTATGCTATTAATTAGTAATTTTATAGCAAATTTCAGATTACCGCATCGCCTTTCAGCATTATTGACAGCACTAATGACATACTTTTCATAACGTCCGAAAGTTGATTAAATCAATAATAGATTCTAAAGTCAGTTAATTAAACTTTCACAAGATTTTTATGTTCAATTACCGATATTTTGTTTTTGTTTTCAGTAAGTATCAAAATAGCATCAAAGAATCTATTGTTAATTATGAAATGAAAGTTTCTCCTTAGTGTAATTATTAAATAACATAGGGCCTCCCTATCCTACTCAAAATAAATTAAATCATTTTCTCTGATTTTTTTTACACCATTGGTTGAACTAACGCCATTTCGCTCTGAAAAAAATATATAAAAGTATTATTAGAGAAACGAGATAAATAAATTAGGAAGAAGTTAGATCAGTGGTTCTCAAACTTTTTGTCTGGCGGCACACAGAAATTATTAAAAAAAAAATTCACGGTACCCCTATTATTATTTACTTTTTTATAAATGAAACAATAAGCCATTGAGGTAAATAAAATAGAAACATAGAGTTCTAATAAAAAAAAACAAAAACCAATTTTAATTCTTTATGTATTTTATTTTATTTAATGCTTTAATTTTTAATTTAATTTAATTATTTATTATTTAGCATACTTGCATCACCCACTGTGTAATTCATCTAAAAGCTATTCTTTAGCCTCATTATTAGTCCAGTGACTGGAATCCAGTCAATGAATGCTCAAATGGGGGTGTAGAAGAAAATGACGCGACGTCCAAAATTTACTTCACTGCTTTGTTTGGACTAATTAAGAGATAAACATACTGGTACTGGTATCCCACTATTGCAGTGAGAGGAGGAGAACTATTCCGGCAAGTGAAACTTGTGGTCCTTTTTGCCAACCCCTGGCCATTAAAGACCCCAATATGTTTAGTCACGTCCTCAAAACATTTAAACGTCCTGGGATCTAGGAGTAGAGGAAAAGAGAGGGAGGGGGAAGAATGTCATGGTTTTTCAGTTATCATCTAAAGGATGAATCAGGATGTGCTTTATTCTAATCCTACAATGGTTTGAACCCGTATTTTATAAGGTTAATATGGGCGTAGGAAAGTATCTCCAGGGAGGGCCTGCTCCCTAGAAAATTTGATAAAAAGAAATATTAGAAAGTATTAAAAAAAAAAAAAAAAAAACTTATAATTTTGACTACTCTTGTATGATTAGCTGAATGTCTTAATTGCTTACGGCTCATAGTATAGCATAATAATGTTCAAAATCTATACAGCAATACAGATAACTGAACAATTACAAATTATTTTGTCATATCCTCATTATTTTAGGAACTGCTTAATTGCTACATAACACAATACCATAACAGGAAAGCCATTTTTATGTACATACATACTTATATATGTGTGAGGTGAGTGTGAAGAGGAAGAACAGAAGAATCTGATAAGACGATAGATGACTTCCAAATGATGTTATCAGTATCTTCCAGGAAGATGCCTTCGTAGGTTTCACTAAGCATTCGAAATAAATGCTTTCATTTATAGAGAAAAACATTATCGCTAGGTATATATGCATGTGTATATATATATATATATATATATATATATATATATATATATATATATATATATATATATATATATATATATATATGCTTGAGCAGAAGAGCTTCGTCACGTAATTGTATGGTCGCATTTTCACTAAAATACAGAAATGAAAATATCAGAACGGAGAGGTTAGGAGAAAAAAGTGGAGATCCCCAAAAGATATTTCTCTAAACCAAACCAATTCACATACAAATTTTCAATCCTCTAACTCAATTTGAAGGGGCTGTAGAGATGCGCAAAACCTTAAAAAAACGTGAAGCAGGGGTGGAAGAAAATAGTTGGGACCCCAAAAGGCTCTTTATCGTCACCTCAATTCACAAACAAATTTTCTTCAACCCTCTAACACAATTTGGAGAGGCTGTAGAGGTGCGCAAAACCTTAAAAACCGCAAGGGGTGGGAGAAAAAGCATTTCTCATATTCAATCAATAATCAAATAAAATTCCAAGCTAGCTTAATATATTTGGCTATAATCTGGACTGGGCAGAAATTTTAATTGTTAATAGTGATATTTTTTTGTAGTTACATATAATTCCCATGTTTTCATTAAATATAATAATAGAATCAAATAAAAAATACAAAAGTGATTCATAAAACTGAGGCCAACAAAAAAAAAATTAATTTCCTTTAACCTTAGTCCTCTTTGTTCTTCTTTTTCTCTGACGCAATGTAACTCAGTAACTCCGAAGCCTGTCCGTAAAAGCTTTTGATTACTTCTTGATAATAAATGTTCACATCATGGCAATGTAATATTTAATGTATTTTATGGCTTTGAGAAAAAAACAAATAAAGCATTAATGAATGAATATGAAATTACAAAAATAAGTATTCTAATAGATATTTCTATTAATTATCAACCATATTATTTCATTTTTAATGACAATTATTTATTTTCAATTTTAATAGGCATTATGTATTAAATATGGTTTGATGTAAAAAAAATAAAAGGTATAGATTTACACCAAATGTTATCTAACAAAAAACCATTTAATGTTAACATTAAAAAGCCCGTAACAAAATTTATTTCCGGTAGTAAATAACCGCTAGTAACCAATCATTCAATTGTATGGAGGATCATTTCTCAACTGAAGAGCTTAGCGGAAGAATATGTTATGTTACAAAAATCTGAATTAGAAAAACTTAGATTTAATGATTTTTTATTTCTATCTTAAACTGGATCACTAAATTTTTAACTATCAAATTTAATGTTTAGAAATGTTAAACAAGGTGCTAAGTAGAAAGGAATATTTAAAATATTCTTCCAAACAAAAATTCCAATTTTTCAGACTTAGTAATGAATAAATAATGCATAATAAATAACACACAAGGCAACGGCCGACGAGTGGTTTGAGGAAATGTTAAATATTATAATAAGCAAATTTCAATTGGCTTTTAATGGGTAGATTAATTTTTTATTTTATTATTATTTTGCCTTTAAATTTTAAAAGTTGACCTGACGAACCCAATAAATCGTAATTTATGGATTACCTACAGAATTTAAACTGAATGCAATTTCAATGTTAATTCCTCTTAAGATATTTTAAATATTCCTTTTTTTTTTTTTTTTTAGAACTTTACGCGTATTTCTCATGATCTACGCAAGACTACGCATTATTGCCCAGGCAATGAAGGTTGTGTTTCGGGACATATCAGAGACAATTTGATTTTTGGCCAGTATTTTCCTGGCCTACTTTTCTAATTACCTAATTAGAGTAGTATTTTCTCAAAAATCCTTACCACTCCCCCTTGTGTTACCTCCGCTAGCCCCCCTTGAACATCCATTTCGAGAGATTTTAGTCATTGTTCATAACTCCACCATTTTTAATTTGTTACTGATGCGGATTGTATTGTTTTATTCTTTTATATCTATTCTAAAAAAAAAGTCTGTAATATTTTTACGCACAAATAATACTTTTATCAGAATTTGCCAAAATATACAAAATTATGGAATTAAAATTGATATCTTAAGTAGTTCTCAGGAAAAATCACTTATATTTGAGATTGTATCCAAGAAAGTCAGATAAAAGTTGTTGCGAAGTTCTTGCTCTTTCGAAATATGTACCAAATTTTATATTTTCGGGGTCGGGAAATTGTAGACAGCAAAGTATTAGTGCGCGTCATACTCTAAACGTAGACTTTCGCTGGTACTGCCCGCGTTTGCGGCTGGTAGTTGACTATCTGACTGCTTTGACTGAACAGATAGGGACATTTTTCGCTGGCACTGTCCGGCAGTCTAGGTATGACGTCATACCGATACTGCTCCGTCCTTGACCGTTCAAGAAGGAGTCATACTGCCACGGCAGCGACTTCATTTTGTTTTCATTTCAAAATGTCAAAAAAGTGATTTAATGAGAATAACGATGAATGTCTTGTAGAATTTTTTAATGTATATCAGGTTGTTTGTATAATAATATAACAAAAATGAATAAATAAACTTCTTTGTTTGTTTATTGAAATTTTATGATAATATAACAAAAATTAATAAAAATAAACATCTTTGTTTGTTTGTTTCTTTATTTGTTCTTTATTAAAATTTGTTTTTAAAAAAATTAACAAATTGTACAAGTACATTTTAAATAAATTTATCCTCGCCACCACGTAAAACTAACGGATGTGAAAATCGAATTTTTGGAATTCCTTGCTTTTATTAATTTTTAATTTATCAGAAGTATGTTTGCAAAATAAAATGTTATAAACACAACCCTAGAACTTAGAGCAGTTAATATGCCGAGAGTTAAAAAGGGTATTCGGAAAGGGGGAGTTACAAATAAAACGTATAACTCTTTTTTGGTTTATTGAAAAGTAATTAATTCACAATTATTAGTTAGGTATATATGATAGTGACGATGCATTTTTTTATTTGCCTATTTTTCATTAAGTGACCGCCAGTTTTTCTTCAGCTTCGATTCGAGCTTGAGCTTTTCCTACTATATTTCCTTCCACCATGCTTAATATAAAATTAAACTGAGAGATATTTAGTCAAAAAGGGCTAAGCAAAACCAGTATGAATTAGGATAAAAAAAAAATTATCTGTCATTTGACGTTCGCATGATGGTATAGAAAGATCAATCTAATTTGGGATTGATAAATTATTTGCCACTTCTATAATTATGTTTTTATTGAAAACTAGTTTCGAATGTTATACAACAATCTCAAATTAAATATATATGAAGCACTTGAAATAATAAAATCCTTCAAATCCAATCCAGATTTTTGCTTAAATGACCAAATAAATATCTCCAATAGTCCAATTTTAAATTTATTCCCATCAAATTAAGTACAGAAAAAACAATTACTCACCGGAAATACTGGAAAAATCCCGACCCCTAAACAGTTTACATACAAACACCCCACCATTCATTCTTCCATTGCTAGTTCAGTGCGATAATAAACCAATACAAACTTTTCTGTTTGATATAATCTACTTAAACCTTGGTGAGTACCAACATGTATTTGATTTCTTGTCTTAATTAAATTCATAATTCATAAATTTTTTATAATACTAATTTATATTACACTTAATTTCATATGTATAATAATGCCAAACTGTATTTTGAATTCCTGATTTTTGAATTTTTGTGTGTGTTTTTAGAAATGAAGATGAATGTATAACATTCGAAACTAGTTTTAAATAAAAACAAAATTATAGAAGTGGCAAATAATTTATCAATCCCTAATTATTTATCTGTGTGTTTTTCTTTTCTGGCCGCACCGCAACCAAGTTCTTGAATTAGTTCCACGGTCAAAATTATCTCCACTATCAGATATAATCAAATTAAATTTAACCTACCAGCTTACCTTCAATGAGCGACTGAATGTGCTATGTAACTTAGTTTCGCTTATTGATTTTTTCTTATGAATAAGGGTGTTATATTTAAATATTCGCAAATAAATCAGAAAATCTTTGAACGATTCAAACCACATTTGGGACATCGGTAAAGGTGCTTTAACTACGCGATTTGTTTTAACCTCGAAGTTCCTATGTGTTTTAGAATCAACGTTATCTGCAAAAAAATTCAATTTTGTTTTAAATTGAATGGTAATCACCTTTTTCTACACAGACCTTGTCAGCTAATGAAATTTTTATATTTATGGAAAGAAGAAACTCCCCTCTTTTTAACGAGTCCAATAACGTCGATATCGGGCAAACTGAAGAATAAGTATATAGCTTCAAACCCAAACGTAATTTTGTGGCTTCGAAAATTTTGAGCACGCTCGGAACCGATTTTTTTTTCGATGATTTTTTCAACTTTAAGGTTTTTTTTATGTGCTGAATCCAAATCTTCCATCATTTTTGGTGTGAAAAAATCTACAAAGCTAGTTTATTTAATAATTTAACACTTTTTTAAATTTATTTGACAAAAATTCAATTATTTTCTAATGTTTATATTTTTCCTTTTAATATAATCTAAATAAAAAAATGTATAGCTGGAAAAACCATGAATTTTTTTTTTCAAACAAAAGATATAAAATAAAGTATTTTCAGCATGTTCTATTTTTTTTCTCATCTCCTAGAGCTCATTGGACAAAACAGTAGGATGTGGTCCGACTTTTTTTCAATGTAGATCGAAATCAGGGATGGACACATCCTGCACTCCTCTTGTCCATTAAGTCAGTGTAAAGCAGACAATTTCCAAACAACTAATAAGCGTTATAATTGCATACAGCGCAATTTTTCTTTGGGAAATAAATAGTAATTTATTTCTTTTTAACTAGTTCATTGATATAATGATAAAAAAATAACTGAAACATGAATTGGAAATTATGGATGGTTGAAGTAGAAAATTTTGTGTGCAAACGAGGCCATCATAGCAGGCAGTACCCCCTCCAACTCGAAACCCAGACCCCTCTCCACATCTCAACCCAATCAAGGTAGATCATTCACTGCACAAGTTGCGTCTGTCAGAATGAAAGTGATGTTCCATTTTTGTTAGTTTGCTCAACGTTAAATAAATATTTTCTACTTCATTTTACTTCTATAAAGCAATAGTATTTTTCTCTTTTAAAGCTAGAGGCATTACATGCTCCTTTGCACAAATGGAAAAGCTGCCACTGATCACCAGAAACATTCTGGTTACAATCAGTTTCAAATTTGAAGCTCTGTGGATAAAAATCATATAGATTCAGTTAACAATCAAAATTAAATTGCCTTCTTTACAATAATGGCAATGCAGACCATATTATTCAATAGACATGATATAATTAAAAACATTAAAAATATAATTAAAAACGTAATTAACTATTAATAAAACAGGCACCTAAAAACAAAGATAACAATGAATGAAATGATTCCTTATTATGACCTAGACACATTTCATCACAATTTTATAGATTACATTGAACAGAACATTATCAGAGTCCACTTGAAATTAATGATTATAAATCAGAAATTTCTCTTCTCTATCAGCAGTGGAAGGCAAGAAAAATATTTTATCCATTTTGTGTAACAGAAGTCAAAAATATTTTTAAGTTCATGTAAGGAATGGATAAACCTCTGTAATGCAGTACTGAAGATATCAATTGAATTTCTTCATGCTAAAAGGGGTTTAGTCACTATTCCAATAGTAACATAAAACCTAATTTCGCATGAAGCAATTCAATTAAGTAGACAAACCGATGTTCCATAAATCATATTAAAGTAAGATAATGTGGAAGAAGTGAGTTTTTATCATTTCATTAAATCCAAATCCTAAACTTGTAAGAACTGCCCTTTTGGGAGCATGAAGTATAAACACTTACCTGCGTAGAGTGGCAGGCAGAACACGAAGAGACCGAGTCAGGAATGAGACGATAAGGGAGCAACTGGCCATATCTTCATTGAAAACCACGTTCGAGAAATGCCAATTAAAGTGGTTTGAACATGTGTGCAGGATGAGCGAGAACCGAGACCCAAGGAAGATAATGGAAGCTCGATCAACTGGCAAAAGAACCAGAGGCAGGCCAAGGATAAAATATGATGAATATGTCACCAGGTTGGGCAGAGAAAGAGGAAGGGCTTTGAGAGGAATGAAGCAGCTGGCTCAGGATCGAGGGAACTGGCTCCGGTGGATAGAACGCTGAAAGGCATCAAAGAGGAAGAGAAGAGAAAAAGAAGAAGAAGTATAAACACAAATTAGTCACATGAGTTCACTAAGGTGCATTATAACGAGTTGTAAAGATATCAATTCCAACTTCTGCTATATAGCTATATCGTTGTTTATCCACCACTAGACCTTTTTATTTTTGTAGTAAGTGGAACCTTCAGAAGCTGTTCTTCAAGATACTTTGTGATTTACATTTCTCCTTACAGTTTTATAGTACTTAAGCGCTAGTACGCAGTTGCCCTGACAAAACATGACTGAAAGGGTAAATGCAGATCTCTGTTGTGGGATATGTGCATGTGGTGTAAACTGATCCCAATTATCACACTTTGTAGGGGCATCACTGGATTAGAACAATGAAATAATACTTTTTTTTTTCAATATATTTATTTAATTATGTTCCACATTCTACTTTCATGACTGTCACAGAAGGTTTAAAATGTGAATTTCAGACGTTGTAATTTTTTCAATTACTACATAATGCTCAGGAAGCGAACTATTTATCTAGAACGCATTACTATTAAATCTATAACGCACATACTCCACATTATTTTACAGCAGAGATCAATATTTTATCACTACAGATAAATTCAGAAATGAGACAAAACAATTAGAGGAAAGACAAAAATGCAGAGAATATCTATATGATTCACCCAATGGCGTTGGAAATCAAAATATATAACAGGATGACACTAAATGGAAAATATATGAATGAAAATATGTGTATATATATACATCTATGCAACAAATGGAATCAGGTTAAGCGGTTTAGGTGGAGGAAAAATTTAATAATATGGTTTTGACACAAGATGTTCTCACAGAGCAAAATAGCTGGTGGAAGAGGATCTGCCATGAATTACAAAAAATAAATAAATACATACAGTGACATTAGTTTTATTGTAAAAATATTTAAAGCTGACAACCACCTTCATTAAATGAAGAAAAAATAAATTCTAGTAAGAAAGTTCTCGTAGAGATAAATATAGATTTTAAGTTTATAACAAGAAATAAATTAATATTGCAAAATAAATCAAAAGCTTTATACAAAAAAATATAAAAATATTCTCTGAAAGACATATATAAGTATCAGTTGGTTTAAATCATCATTTGAATTAAAATGATCATACAGTAGCTTAGAACAAGAGATCTTAACCTCTAGCCACAAGGACCTCAAGATTTTCCAGTAGCACAATAGAAAAAAAATTCGTTCAAGTGCATCACTAATTTTGCAGAAAAACTAGAAAGTAAGATATTATAGTAAACAATAAATAACATAATCACATTAATGAATAAAATGTATAAATAATTAGCTTTTCATTAACAAAACCATGGGAAGAAAATAATTTCAAAAAAATAGGCAGTATGCTCGTATGCTATACCATGCATGAAAATGTTGATACAAATAATTATATCCATTACAAGTATCATAAAGCAGAAAAAGGTAATTACTAACTATACTATAGTTTCTTAAAGATTATAGTAGGTTATATTTTTGCTTAATTGATTAATAAGAACTGTAAATGTTTTTTAAATATTTTAAATTAAAAGCATCTATCGTCAAGTTTGGTTAATTTATTATCATCAATTAATGCTTAAGAACAACAATAAATAAAATGTAAGATTATATCTATGCTTATCCTAGATCTTTTCAACTTATTTCCTCTTTCCATTCAAAAACTTCAGATGGAATATGATTTTCAAATATATTTGTCAAATAATAATTCCATAGTGTCATTTGTTGTACAACATTTGACTTAGGTGGGCACCAATATTCCATAACAGGAGAGTCACATATTTGTATTCATTATTTATTAACTAAAGTATTTTTTCAATTTAAAACAACTAAATTATACCTCTCGAATGGTTTTATTCCAACCTTTACAGAAAAAAAAAGTATATAATTATCTTTAATTAAAATTGATAAAAATATCAGAAGTTAATATATATCAACACCAGTGCAGGGATATAACATACGAGCACTGAAAATGATAAACAAACTGGAGAGAAGTATTTTTAAATATGTTCAATAACATACTGTTAATATTAGTTGAAAATAAGCATGGTTAAAATGTTTTGTCAGTTTTTAACATTTTAACAAAATATCTTTCCTGTAATCTAATGTAGACAACAACGATACACGATACAACGATATAGTGTTTTAAAATACCCCTACTAATGTGCATCAGTTCCATTTGAGCAATGGATGAATCTAATAGTATCGGTGAACATTTTTGTGAAAGCGTTTGAGCATTATAACAGTAGTCTATATTCAGTCATACGATTGAATCAGGAAAACATTAAGAAACCAAATCCGTTATACTAAGACGACATGATAATGACAGTAATATCAATAATAAAGAATCGTTAATAATTTAATGGTTGAGGCTGTTATTACTAGTAAAAAACCGGAATGCAAATGATCAGTTTTAACTAGATATTTGTAGGCAAATAAGTATTTTTTTCTAACAATTTAATCATTTTTGACGTAGAACAGGCTTCCATATAATTCTAACAGGAAAACAGAAATTTTATTGATAGAATTTATTGTTGAAAAAATAAAGATATTATTGAAATAATGCTAATGCAGAGAACCTTGAACAACCTCGATCATTCTGCTAATCGGTGTTATCCATAGTCAGAACAGAATTCTCGAATTCCATTGCATCAAGTTTCTTGCAAGAGCTTTAATAATTTGAGATGGTCAAAGTAATTCATTTCTGTTTTGATCTATATCAATGGTAGGCAATGAAAACCTCATAATCCCATTTTGGTAAATTTTACAGTGGAAACAAATAAGTGTTAAAAAAAAAGTATAAAGTGAAACAGTTTAGTTGCTATAGTTTTAGTTCATAGTTTTAGTACATACTATTACTACATAGTGCAACGCTACTTATTGATAGATTAGAGATCCGTGATTGTTAAAGGTCACTCATAATATTTTTCTGTGCAGGCTACTAGAGTTCTAAGATTTTCATAGACTAACGGAATTATGAGGTTTTCATTGCCAACAATCGATATGTATTCTTAATAACACTAATAAATTTCAATAATAGCTGATCAGTAGCAGATTGCACTCCCGTTACTGATCTGTAAAGAACCTTAATTCCTATCAGTTCTTTATTGAGGGAGTTCATTTAAGTAATCAATATCCAACAATAGTAATCTCTGCTCATCAGCAACCTCCTCCCTCCATAACTGATTTGGTCTTCTGAGCAGGTGCAGTCTTTTCTGTATTATGTATACTAAGGAAGTATATAAGGAAGTATAAGGATACTTATATATACTGAATACCTCTAAAATCTACAATTTTACAGGCAACATTTAATTATTATTTATTAGTCAGGAGAGAAGCAACAATTAACCTAACTCCACGAACTCATATAGGTTAAATCTTATACTGAGGAACAATAGACATTTAGATCATTTGCCAAACCAGTAGAATAATTATGTTAGCAGATAATAAATATTAAACAAAGCCATCAAATATATTAACATCCGTTCCTCATATAATATTTTTTAGGTCACTTCACAGTAGAGTAACTAAAAAATAATGAGAACCTACACACCGGCCATTTGAATGACACCAACGATATCAGGGATCATTTTGTCAATCAGAGATTTATTCTTGTAAACCTCGACAGCTATTGGTTTCCCATCAGCGTTATAAAAGTAGTTTAAGTGAGAAGAGTCCTTTTTATCAGCAACCAATATGGCATGATATACTGAAAAAATGCAAAGGCCGAAGAATGACACACGATCCATATCTGAAGAGATTTCATCATATGTTGGTTTGGTACCACTGAAGCCATATTTGTCAAGAGTAGAAATTAGAGAATCATAATAGCATTTGAGGAGTCGATCGAAATGATTCCTTCTCATGGAAGCATCAATACTTGTGTACATAAAGAAAGTGATATCCATGCAAGGTGAGTTGTAAAAGGATCGTTGGAAATTCAAAAACCTAGAAAAATAAGACATGTGAAATGGAAACTATATAAATAAATAAATTCTATGTAAGCAATAAACTTAGTGATTAAGATTTAGCTATAAAATTTTATAAAACCATGATAATTTTTTTTTGGTTAAAACCATTTGGTCAGTAGTGTAACTGAGGTCAAATAAACCCCGAGATGAACATCCAGAGAATACCTATAAGTATTTCTTCTCATCCTCTCCCCAGATTCAAGATATTTTTAACTAGAAATAGTAATCACTAAACATTTCTTACCATGTTACCATGTTAATTCTAAAGATAGGCAAACACACACAAAAAAATAACAATACAATTTTTATTAAGAAAACTCTTTATTTCAATCGATGATAATCGAAGAATATATTATATAAATTATTTTGCAAAATTATCCTACTCTAATTTCAACCCTCTTGGGGTTTTGATTTCCAAAAATTTCCTCACCAATTTTATTAACTGTAACTTTTGGACTCTCATTCTCAATTCCTAAAATGCTTAGATTGGTTAGTTTAGGTAAACCCATTGTACTCAAGTATTTTTTTGTGATTTAAAGTTTGGAAAATGATCTTTCCTTACAAGGTACAGTTACAAATAATGCCAATAACACTAAAAATGCACCCATGAGAAAGAGAAAATTCTAAATCCTAGCAATTTGATACACTGTGACAATGAAATCGATATAATAATGTGACACTCATAAAATAATTTAATGAAAAAAATAAGGTTTTAATTAGGATATAAATTAAAATTAAATAATAGAGTTTATGGATATAATCATGACAATAAGAGTGAGTATGGTAAAATTGTACAAGAAGGTATGCATTTAAGGAGTTGTCCTGAAGATAGAGAAAAAAACAAAATGTTGGCAAAGAAAATGTAAGATAAATTCTAATAAAGGAATAGAAATACTGGAGGAAATCTCTTCACTACATTATCCATAATAAGAAGTTTATTTACTTGTTGGAATTTTTAATAGCTTAAATAATTAAAAAAAAAAAAAGGTCTCCTAATATTTTCAATCCAATCTTGTGATTATGAAATTTACTAAAAACTAAACTAGATATTTTGACAAAGAAAATAAAGGCTCATGAGCATTTATATTATAATATGCATTGGAAGAGTTCGGAGTGGCATGCTGTCGACAATTTGATCGATAACATAAACTGCAATGGTACAATTGAATTGTCTCTTAATAACAATTTAGGTAGAGATTGAACCGAGAAACTTGAACCTAATACTTGTGCATTCAGAGAGATACAAAGACAAGTAATAAAACTTCTGGAGTCCAGCAGACTCCGTAACTTGTGAGGATGATGACCCAGGTCAAGGATAGGAACAACAGCTGTTAGAAGTAATACATTTTGCATGACAGAGGTACCCAAAAGAGCGACAGAAGATGTAGAGTAAAGAGGGGGCAAGGCCTTGTAGAAGATAAGTCAGAAGCTGGCAAAGGAGGATCAGGGGAACACCTTGAAAGGGATTTACAAGAAACTGGTGAAATAGGGTCAAGGTTAGGCCTTGAAAGAGGTTTGCCGAGTTTTAAAACTACCAGCAGGAACATAAGTAATGGGCTGATTGAAAGAATCAGATCTCCTTAAGACTACCTAAAGCTGAGAAATCATCCCTCTGCGGAGTGTCCCTTGGGGATGGCGTTCCTTTCGGTTAGAGGAGGGTCATAGAAAGGTTCATAGGACGAAGTAGTCATGGAAGTCAGAAATGGGTGCATTTTAGTCAATTTCGACCATTGTAAATGTCTGAGCAGACAGACACTCAGCCTAAGAATGTCCGGCTTGCAAACAATTCAGCTGAAGCATCGTCTTTGGCTAGTGTTGAGGAACTTAAACCGGTGACAATAATTAATAGTGTGAGCTCCAACTCAGTAGCAGCAACTTTCTGCAGCAAATGAAAATTCTTCACACCGGTTGGGAAGAGGACCTAGAGGTTGTATGACTCGGTGAGGTAATAGCTCTAACTCATCTTCATATGTAATCCATAAGATAGTTCAAATTAGTGTATTCAATGTTGGAGTGGGCTAGCACAAATTGTTGCTGTAGCTCTGCAGATAAATTTTGAAAAGCCACTCAAAATAAAATCCACGGCATGAGGCGGTATTTTCATATGGGGTGTTAAGCACTGACTATTATCCACCAATGCGATAAACAGAATTTCGAATGAATGAAAAAGCCTGGGGTGTCATCGAAAGTAGGTAAAGTTACAGTGGGTAGAGAAAGAGTAAGGGTACAAGAGCTATCTTCAATAAGGGTATCAAGCGCAAACGGTTTTTCTTGCGACAGCTTCAGATCAACAGCAACCATTCAAATGATCCTAATCAAAATTGAAACTTCAATAATGGGTTCCTTAATTTTAGCCGGAAATTGAACATCTGTATCCTCCGAATATGGAAGCACGACCAGCGTGACAACATCGCATCCTGTGCCTTCTGAAATTGGTCCACTAAATTAAGAAAACTTGTATACAAAGCCATAAAATTATTAATTTTGTCAACCCCCTCTGACACCCTTTTTTCAGCGTCTGAAAAATTAATCAAGAAATGAACAATTGGTATGAACTTGGCTGTATGGTTTTGGTACGATCTAAGCACAGCCACTTTTTTTTTGTTTTAAATACAATCAAATTAACCTACTGCTTATCAGTTGCAATGAACAGTAATACAATGAGAGGTATTACAACTGTAATAATTATTCTGCTACTGTAATCAAATATAACATAAAAATAAATATACATACAATTTTACTAATACCTGGAATACCAGCAACATTGCTAACAAAACACCAATATCTCCAAACTAATTATATTTATTATTAATAATCTTGAATTTCTCTCTATCTCTCTCTCCCTTTATATATGTATGTATATATACACGCATGCACGCACACACACACACACACACACACACACACACACACACACACACACACACACACACACACACACACACACACACACACACACACACACACACACACACACACACCACACAAATGGATTACAAATAGTAAAAACTATTTATTAGGAACCAACGTTTCAACTCACTTTGCAGGTTTTCTTCAGGGCTGAATAAACAAGATAAAAAAATAAAAATAAAACAATGGTATATACAGTTAATGAATTAAAATTAATAATGAAATAGACTTGTGAGAAAAAATGAAAACAGTGATGAATTTGTAAAACAAAACTGATATAGTAATAATAACAACTAAAAAATATATTAATAATAATAGATAAACTAAAAGATAAATAACAATAACTAAAAAAATTAATAACTCTCTTTTGAAGCTCAAAGATAGGTGTAGGAGTGACTTAGCAAAAAGCAAAGTAATTAAGGAGGCGGTGTAGTAGTAGTAATTAAGAATGTCATTAACAGTAATATAGAGAAGGCAGTTGGGATGGGTTGTCATTATACAAGGTGTCCCATAAATACCGGCCACAATTGAAATATCTTTGATTACTCAAAAAATCTGTATATTTACATTAAAAATATTGGCGAAATATCTTAATATTGTAGCTGAAAGTAGTTGCTAGAGTGCCCTGATCACTTGGGAACTATTTTTAATTGAATCTGTTGAAAAATTTATTCAAAAAAGTCGTATTTTAGGTTCGTAAACGTCAATTTTCCGGTTGAGGCATTGAAAATAGGTAAGATTTTGACCTACATTTTAGACTAAAAACTAGGTGAAACAAAAAAAACTAAAATACAAGTTTTCTTTATTTTTTTGAGTAGTTTTCAAAAATGTATTAAAAATGTGGGGTAAAAAGGAAACACCGACCTTTGAGCGAGCGCTTAAGCCTTAAAACTATATTTTTTGGGATTAATAAGCGCTCGCTCAAAGGTCGGTGTTTCCTCTTTACCCCACATTTTTAATACACTTTTGAAAACTACTCAAAAAATAAAGAAAACTTGTATTTCAGTTTTTTTGTTTCATCTAGTTTTTCGTCTAAAATGGAGGTTTTAATTAAAGAATTAATTTTTTACCTATTTAATAGAGTTATTAATTTTTTAATTATTGTATTTCTCTTTTAGTTTATCTATTATTATTAATATAACTTATACAGGTATAAGTTTAGTTGTTATTATTACCATATCAGTTTCGTTTCACAAATTCATCACTGTTTTCATTTTTTCCCACAAGTCTATTTCATTATTAATTTTAATTCATTTACTGTATATACCATTGTTTTATTTTTATTTTTGTATCTTGTTTATTCAGCCCTGAAGAAGACCTGCAAAGTGAGTCAAAACGTCGGTTCCAAATAAATAGTTTTTACTATTTGTGATCCCTTTTTTTGACCGCCTCCCCGACCATCTCATTCTGTCATAAAACTCTACGGTCAACTACTGATTATTCAATAGCATAACAATGTTGTTGAGAGAGAAAAACTGCAAAAAATATTCAAAATCGAATATTTTTTTTTACAGCTAGAAATAGCTTTAGCAAATTAAAAATACACACCTCATTTTATAAGGTTTATTATCCATGTCATACTTGAATATGAAATTGTTCAACCAACAGTCACCTTGGTTGAGGACATTGAATCTTGTTTCACTCAGTTCTGCAATGTCTTTCAACCTCCTGTTTAAAAGTTCTTCAGGTATATTTAGTCTTTCAGCAACACTGTCCCTATTTTATTAACAATAATAATTAATATCCCAGATAATTCATACCAGATTTTATATAATAAAATAATTACCATGATAAACCCCAATATCGTAGAATTCCTCTCTTTAGCAATTTAAAGCCAGTAATGAAGAAATTTTTAATGAAATTCTCATCTGTGAGAAAATCGCATGATGAGGCAAAATCTTCTTTCATAAAAATACCCTTTTCTTCAAGAACTTTGCTAATACCATGATATCTGCCGAGGGTTTTCAAAACAAGGATGCAATGGTCATAATTAAGGGTTGAGTTCCATTGTACATACTTAAAGCCTTCTGCCTTTAGAAAAAAAATTAATAACAAGATATATTTTTGGTCAGTATTTTGTCCTAGCAAATAAAGGATTTATTAGCAAACAAAAAGCCAGAATGAAAGTTTTGATAATAGTTTGTAATTATTTAATGAAAATATGATTTCCAAAAATGAAAATTTAAAATAAGCTATATTAGACATGGGTTTTCTATACTATGCATCCTCTGTATTGACAATCTGATGCTGGCACTGGTTCTCCCGTTTCCACAAGGTAGTTCACGAGCGCCACCCTTTAACACACATAGAGAAGGGCCTCATCCAGTGCCCATCTGTATTTCTCCTGGGACAGGTCGTCCTCAGGTGAGGCCCACACTTCTTGGTCTCCCACTGTCCCTTTATCCCACTGTAGATTGTTTTTCTGTTCCAAATAGAAAGACTCTATTCCAGATAGAGTGGCTTCAGTAGATTTCTAGCTTTCAAACAGCGTACTCCATTCTTAAATCGACCAATGCTTTCTTTTCTTAATAATTTTTAAAAAATATTCACCCGTCCACATGGTATTTTAAAAAATCCGCAAGTCCGCACCTAGAGCATCAATCCCACAAAATATAGAATAGGATAGAAGGGTTCTTGAGGCTTAAAGGGCTACCCCACCACTCTCACTTCATCCACACTCCAACTACGTCACACTGCCTTACAGTCAGAGCCAAGTTTCTCATCTTTCTTGTATTTTGTGATAATACTGCAATTGATTGAAAACATTTCAAGCCAGAAAATTTTGATATGTCTCAATTTTATAATAAATTAAAAAAGGAGTAATTCTATCTATTTATGATGTTTTTCCTGATTATTTAAATTTTGAAAAACCCAAGGCATCTGTTTGATATTAATTACAACCATCTTACAGATTTTCATGGATATTTCTGTAGATCAAAAGGGTTATGATTCCTCATATTTTTAATCTCTCAGGGTATTTTCTTTCATTCTATAATGAAACAAATAGAAGTATTGTTGTCTTTGTTATTATGTATACAATTTTACTAATTAAAGAACAATAAAAAACATTTAGAATTAAGGTAATTAGTTGTTATACTTAATACGATATTTAGATTGTTAGTAAATGCATACTTAAAATGTTATCACTTTTTATCACTTAAAATGTCATAACTAATTAAATATAAATTTGTACGTGATATTGAATATTTATTCCTCAATTAACCTTCAAAAAAACAATATGATGACGATTATTTTCTTATCCAATGTATTAACTGATGGATTTCCTAAAGTGCAAGCACGTTCAACACTCAAAAACATTTGATTAAAATTTTTTAAATCACGAAAAGTAAATAAATTTTAGTGGAAGTGTTTAGCTTGTAATAAATGCATCATATATAAAAATCAGATAAGTAATAAATAGATGTATGCAAAATAAAACTTATTGAAAAGAGGCACAAGAGCATAGTAAAGGATTCGTTAGACCAATTATTTGTTTAAATTGGTATGTAAGGATAGATTTTCCCATGAATATTAAATTAATATTATAAGAAAATATAGTTGAGTCCAAGTTGAATGCTACATTTTCCTAGTATGACTCAAAATTCTAAAATTCATCAATAAACCTGTTGAAAAATATGAAGAAAGAATGGAAAGCCTGAGGTTAAAGGAGGTCGACCTGGGGTCAATCTCTCTCTACTATAATTAGCCTATGGCCTCTTCTATTGTATTATATGTTTTGTGGTTAAACCCATCAGGAGGTATAGTGCTGATGCTGCTTCAAGTCCTCATCATTGCCCGAGGTCGAAATGGAACTGGGAAGTATGATTGAATAGGTAGAATGTTCACATCATTCACACTAGACAATAAACGTGTTGAAAGAATCTTTTATATGCAATTTAGTGTGCAGATCAAGGATTCAAAACTGAAAATGTTTTTATCTCAAAAAAAAAAAAAATTGTCATTTTGTTCTCGGCATGTTAATTACATGTTAAACAGAAGAAAAAGACATATATCAAATTGTACTTACTTCAAGATCTTCAAAGACTAAAATATTGTTTGGCTCATGATGTAAAAGGTTGGACCACATAATACCACTGTTGTCTCTAAATTCATCCATTAAAAATCCTATTTCCTTCAATACGGAAATATTCACCTAAATAATTATATGATCTTAGATTATTTACCCAAAGGATGAAATAAACAATGAAATAATTCTATTGGCATTGTTAGTCTGCATTTGTAAGTCAACATTGACATTAATTTGAAGAACAATGGACCTGAACAAAAATTATGGTATGTATGTATATTAAACATACCATATTTATTTATTTTAGGATGAACTGCAGATTATAATGATTTTGAAAACTCGGTTTATTCATTCTAAATGATAAATAAATTATAAAATATTTTGGAAAGTAATCTCCTTCTCGTTCCTCTATTCTGTGGGCTAATAAGAATAATAATTCTGTTTTGTTTTTTTTAAAAAAAGGACATGTTTTGAATTAATTATGATGAAATTTGGTTCCATTAAAGAATCAATAATATTAAAATGCTGCAAATTACTACACAATGGTTTATTATTTCCACTTATTTATTCCACTTGTTTATTATTCCACAAAAATATCTATTCTGTCAAAGTGAAAAATAAGAAGCAGCAGGCACCAAAGGAATAGAAATTTGAAGCTTGTCACAAGATGTTCGCCGTGAGAGTGCCGAACTGTGTTAATTAAAAAAACTGCGTCAATGCAAGTAGGCTGTGATGTAAAATGATACAGAGGAAATATTTGATGTGCACTTCACTAGGAAAAAGTAAAAACGAAGTTCATTACGCTATATCTCAGCTAATAATGGTCCGATTAAGGTGATTTCTAGTTCGATTAAGGTGATTTCTAGTTCGTTTTGTAGGGATTTTCGTTAGCTTTCGTTTAAATACAATAAAAGCACCAAACAAAAAAAAAATTTGCGGACGGATTTTTTTTTTATTCGAACATAATATATTGTGGTATTGAACTAAAAAAAATAAAGTAAATATCAATAATGATATACCACATGCATGGGGGTATCACTATTTTTAGAACCTTTTTTTCTTATCAGATCTTACCTTGATTTCCGTCTCAAAAAAATTTAATGTTTTTTCAGTTACTGCACCATTTTCTGTTTGTGGATTTTTAAGAATCAAACTCCTTTTTACAGTTTTGCCATTTCCAAGAACAACTTTTACAACTATCCTGGTGAAAGTTGATTTATGATTAATGTATTCAGTTATAGGAACTACTTCCTCAACACTGAGAACTGACTGCACACCCTTCTCCTTATCAGCATTCTTCAGAATATTTTCCAATACTCCATGGTCCATTTCTGAAAAGGATGGTACTTATTAATTGAAACAAACTAAAAGGACAATTTTAGCCGAAGATATTAAAATAAGCCAAGTTGTTAAGTGGAGTTATTAATTATGTTAAGCATTGAGAAAAATAAATAACAATATGCCACAATAAATACCAACTCGGCAGTTCATTTTGAATTATCTATAAATTTAATCTTGATGACTGAAGATTATGTAACCAAATTTTTCAAAACGATTAAATGAGAGAATATTTTATTATTTTTGCTAAACAGTATAGAACACTCTCCACAAAGTGGATAGGTACCTGATTCTTGACAATACAAATATTTTTGATTGAGGTAAGCACATTACTCCAACCACACGATTTATCTTCTTATTAATATCAATTACTCAATCCAGAGCTGGATGGACTAAGGAAGTGGTCACCAAAAAGAAGTCTGCAGACCCCCGCAGGTTTGCGAAGGGCTTACAAGGGGTCTGCAACTTACTGGGGAAAATAAGTTTCAAAATGCTATTTCTATTAAACTATTTTTGATCATCATAACTTTTTTAGTATATCCTATTACCAAATTAGATAAATTTAGATAAATAAAAAAAACTGTATGCCAGTTTAAATTTGTAGTTAGGTCTAGTTAAAGTCACAAGAAAAAAATGTTCATAAAGATGAAACATAAGTGCAGTTTTAGCTAATTGTGTAAGACTACAAGGAGCAATTTATGAAAGCATTATAACATTTAGCACAATTTGTACAACCAACAAATATGAACAGGTTTTTTTCAGAATAAAGATATTTAAGAATAAATATCAAAATCATCTCAATGTTCACAATGATTTCAATGTAAAAGAGAAAAATGATAGATTTCATCTTTCACATTCAGTGGGGTTAGTCAGTGGACATAATACGTTTATAGTAACTAATTATTTCTAATGCTCTGTCTCAATGAATACATAATCAATATGCTAATTTGCTTTGTAAAATAAAACTAGTTGGTATTTAGAAAAACTTAGGAATATATTTTTCTTCAATATTATTCTCTTGTTTTTTGTTTAACTTCAATTACAAACACATTGTGAAGTTGAGGGTAGAATCAATTAGTCAAAAACAATCAACAAAAACAACCTATTTGGATTCAGAACATTTTGCTAGTTCCAGACAACATTTTACATTTAGGAGGATAAAAAAAAAGTTGAAGGTAAACAATAAAATTTCATGCATTATGAACTGCAATATGTGACATTCATGTTTAACAGACTGAAATAAATAAGATGAATACATGGCTCATTCCTGTAAAAGACCATAGTAGTAAACATAATGTGATGGTGAACAATATATTTCTTCTTATAACCTTAATATCACAGTACTATATCACTACTAGTTTATCCAAGTAGTTATTAATTATCTTTAACATGCAAAGTGAAAACAAAAACACATCCAGAATCAGTAGCCTGAAAGTGTTTAATACTTTCTGAACGTGCTAAAAATGATTCCAGAATTATATTTATAAGCCAGGATCAGCTACAAAAATATAGCTCTTGTTTTTTTTAACTCTAAATAGTGTTTGGAGCAGAGTGACAGTGCCACAGGGCTAACAAGCAGACCTACAATATGTATCTTTGAATTCTTATCTGGCTAAAAGGAAGACAATCATTAGATATCTCTGAGGAGAGCTTTAGAGCCTGCACCAAAATATAATTCCTGAGCAACCAATAAATAAAAAACATTTCTACACCATCACTAACATCCACTAATTGACTCTTGAATTTTGATTTTAAGCCTATTCCTTTATTAAATAAATATTGGTGAAGTGAATATCTAATATTTTCTAGGTAGATAGTTGCATTAAATTCATATCTAAAAGATATTATTTCAATCAAGACTTTATTTTCAATAAAACTATAATTATAAGAGTTAAAATGATATGAAATTTCACCTCGCATGCTTCAAAAATGGTTTCGGGAACAAAATGATTAAAATATTAAAGGGCTGTAGAAAGTTCCAAACAGAAAACCATTTTGTTGATCGACAAGGCAAATATATATATATATTTTTTCTTACCTCCCATAAAAATTAAAATTAATAGGTTAGGAAACTATGGTGTAAATTAATGAATTAAATCAAATAATAATGTAGCATATGGTTGATTTATTAATTATTAGATGATTTTTTTTATCAATCATTGCACAAGTTAAAATATTGGGAGATAATTAAAAAAAACAAATATATCAATCAATTTTCAAAAGAAATAGAGTAATTTAATTAATCACGTGCCTAATGCTAGTGTTTAAACTAAGTCTGCGCATTAATTTCTTTCACGCTAAAAAAAGTCAGGGTTTATTCACCAATAAAAATAACTGTCTTAATTCTCATAAGACAGACCATTATTTTCTATCAAATAAAACCTCTGACCTAATAATTCGATATCCTTCTCCAATTGAATGATCGAAGGAGCCCTGAACTAGACTAACTAACGAGGTTCATCTTCCTATAAAAATTTGATACCAATCCTGTAAAGGCCGTGTAGAAAATGAATCCTTCATCCTGACTTCAATAATTTTTGGAATGGCATTACATCCATTTTAATAACGATGGCATCAAATTGTACGAATTTCAAGACATCTCAATCTTTTCATATATTTTGTAAAAATCGCTTTGACCTCACATCAAACTGGTACATACATAAAATAAATTTAAAATAGATACTTAATCAATAAGAAAGATTAAATGAGCACAATTGAAAAAGTAATTTTCATGGACTAAATGGGAAAAACACGACTTTGTTTACATATAAGTATATAAAAACAAAACGTTTTGATACTTGAGTAGTAGAATACAAGATTTCAGTTATTAGCTGTATAATTTAAATAATAAAATAACTGAAGTTAAAAAATGTATTAAAGAAAATAATGATTCCTCTTTCCCAGTGATACCAGATAACTTTTCAAAACAAAATACAAATTTGTTTATAGTAGGTACTTAATTGAATAATAATCTAAACAAAAGCACCTTGTTTAATTTTCCTCTCGCTTCTATAAGAAACTAATAAATTACTATCTGCAAAGGTAACGTTAAATCAGAAAAGGAAAATAAGAATTTTTAAGTCTTGTTCCAAAATTTTAGTTATATTAGACGTTACATACACTCAACAAGTAAATCTTGTTCTCCAAAAATATCCATATATGGTTGCTTGGTTGTAAAAAGTTTTGGATAATATGTTTACCCAATAGAAAATATTTAGAACAATTTTGTATTTTTGAGTTAATCTTCCCACGGGAATCTTAATTATTTTGAGTTAGTGAGATATCACTTCAAACAAATACTTGAAAAAAAATCTTTTAATCCATAGTTGAAACATAAAAAATATTCACTAAGATATTACAATTTTAATTAAACATAATTCAATAAAGTGATACAGATCAAATATCGCATGGTTGAAAATAAAAACCTTTTGTAGTAAAAGAACTTTATTGATAGCAATGTCAGCCTATTCAATAAAAATTTTCTCTTCCATGTTCTATCTTGATTACAATATCTATAGACTACATTCAATAAAATTATTTCATTGAAATGTATATTTTGTTATTTTTATTTGAAAAATAATAATGTCTATGCAAACTTAAGTTATTGGTGGAACATATTGAAAAAATTCTAGTGAACTAGAAATATTACAACAGTAATTTAAACGTTATATTTTCAAATATATACAAAACATTTGTTATTATACCTTAAGAACTAATGAGAGAGATTATATGATGAAATTAGAGCAACAGTAACCATAAAAAATAAACATAAGAATAGGACAAAAACTCTAGACAAATAGCTATGAAAGGAATTGGAGCAGAACTGTTTGATAACCGTGCTAAGAGCAAAGAACGTGAAAAGAAGAGGTTCATTACTGTTAAGTTAACGCAACATAGAAATTCAACATAGCGACGATGATAGGATAAATGATTAAAAAAAATAAAAATTAATTGGTATAGCCTTTTATTCATTTTTAATTTACTTAGGGTTTTAACCCTCAACTAAAACTCTTTTTCCTCTCTTTTTGTACTGTTAATTAATAAGGCGTTATTCCTTTAATTTTTTTTTGGTTTATTATTCACAAGAATGAACTTTTGTAATCGACTGAGGTCGCGCTTTGTTACTTTCAACAACCTGTGTAAGGACATGACACGTTCAGACTAGATTTTGCATGATGATATTTGTACCTGTTTTGAAAGCCTTTCAAGGTAAGTTAAGGCAAATCCTCTAATGCAAGACGCATTTTTTCCCTGTCCTACAATCCGATTTGTCAAAGTTTTAATTTCCTGCGAGTCTTAATGGTTCTACTGACAAACAACATGGTTGGCGAAGAGCGATTTAGAACGTCTGTTGGTAGTTTGGTGGTTGAGGCCCATTCTGGAGCAACGGTTAAAGTAAAATCAAACAATCAAACAAAGTTAGATATCTGATGGTCGGTGCTTAATTAATTCAACCGTGTTGAGCTATCTATGGCAGTGTTGGCCAAAAAAGTGTTAGGGATCTAAAGACGACCAAAACTATTGGTCAACAAGATTTTTGGACTACCTTGTTGTCGTTGTATCTGTATAGAAGAACGATCAAATACGTTGGTCGTCTATAGGCCCCTCTGCACTTAAGTCGTTTATTTTCAAAATAAACCCTAAGCGATTTTTTTTTGGAAATCACGGCCTATTTTAAATTTAAATGCTGTTTAATTAATTTTAATATAAACAATGATTTTTGGAAATATGTGCTAGAACAAAGATTTTTCTAATATATATATATATATATATATATATATATATATATATATATATTAGAAAAATCTTTGTTCTAGCACATATATATAAACTGCGCCTGAGGTGTTAGCTTGCTAGACACCACTGCCGGTCCCAAGCCCGGATAAAGCAGGAGGATTGAGCGAAGGGTGTCCACCCTTCCTCGTGAAACAATACGGTTTAAAGAAACCTTTCAACTATCCAACTCTTATGGAAATGACGCAGGATAATATTAACTACCTCAGAGGGACCCGATCGGATTTGGGGGGTCCCCACCTACGTCAACCCTAAGGAAGGATTGTGATCGTCGTAAGATGATCAGGAGGAATGAACTGACTTTAGCAACGTGGAATGTCCGCAGTATGTTCCAGGCAGGAGCGAGTAGATGTGTAGAAGCACAACTCGGTAAATATAAAGTAGATGTGGCGGCCCTTCAGGAAATTTGATGGAGTGATACGAAAATTGTCGAGCTCGGGAAGTATATTGTCATCAACAGCGGAAATAAACAAAACTACCTAGGGACAGACTTCATGATAAAGAAAAACCTCAAGCACGCTCTCCTGAACTTCAAGACCATCAATGAAAGAGTATGTACGTTGAAACTCAAAGGACGTTTCTTCAACATATCTTTCATAAGCGTCCATGCCCCAACAGAAGAAAAGGATGAAGAAGTGAAGGACACTTTTTATGGAATGTTAGAAGCGGTGTATGACGGACTCCCTCAATATGATGTTAAAATTGTAATGGAGATACAAATGTTAAAATCGGAAGAGAAGAAGCTTTCATCCCAACGATTGGAAGACAGAGTAAACATGAGGAATCAAATGATAATGGCATTAGACTGATCGATTTCGCTATGATGAGAGGGCTCAGAATAGTCAGCACTAAGTTCCCTCACAAGCAAATCCACAAAGAAACCTGGGTATCTCCGGATGGTATGACTGCAAACCAAATAGATCACATTCTCATTGACAAAAGACATGCATCACACGTTACGGACGTACGAAGCTAGCGTGGAGCCGAATGCAATAGTGATCATTACCTTGTAATCGGGAGGTACAAACAAAGACTAGCAATAGCCCAGAAGCAAAAGAAAACGCAAAAAATGACAAGAACCTACAATGTAGAATCTATGAAACATGAGCGGGTCAGACAGGAGTATAGAGATAGGCTCCAAACACTTAAAAGAAACGGCTTTGGAGGACAAAAGAAACATAGAGCAAAGATGGAGTTCAATGAAAACAACATTGAAGAAAGCGTCTGAAACTCTAATAGCTACCGGAAAGACCAAAAGAAAGGATTGGTATGATAAAGAATGCCAAAAGGCAATTGACAATAGAAATGAGGCCAAGATGAAAGTGCTACAGAGGAGGACTAGGAAAAGCTATGAGGAATTTTTGAACCTGAGAAAAGTGGCTAAGAACTTGTGTAGGAAAAAAAGAAGAGCCGAAGAAAACGAAAGGATGGAGGAGCTTTGCCTGGCATACGAGAAGAAAGAGAGCAGGAAGTTCTATAAAGGCATGAAGAATATTAGAACTGGCTTCAGAGACCATTCAAAATACATCTCAGACGAGAAGGGAAATATCATTGCAGATGTACAACTAAATGGATCTACTACTGGTCTGGACCTATCCCTGGAAGTTGAAAAAACAAAAGACGAAATAGAAGATGAAGAAGTACCTCCAGACCGAGAAGAGATCTTTGAAATCGTAATGGGTCTCAAAAATAATAAAGCAGGCGGCATTGATGGTTTTCCCAGCGAACTCCTGAAGTATGGTGGCGAAGATCTTTGGGAAGAGCTGTACCACATACTATGGGACATTTGGATAGACGAAAAGATGCCAAATGAGTGGTCGGAAGCGATTATATGCCCGATTTATAAGAAGGGAGACAAGCTCCAATGTGGCAATTATAGGCCTATATCACTTCTGAATACAACATACAAAGTGCTGTCAATTGCGTTGTGCCGAAGAGTGAGCAAATGGGCCGAAGAAACGATTGGTGAATACCAAAGTGGATTTAGACCGGGAAGATCCACAACTGATCACCTTTTCTCGCTTAGGCAAATACTAGAAAAGACGTACGGATATAATGTGACTCTGCACCATCTGTTTATAGACTTTAAGCAAGCATATGACAGCATAGACAGAAAAGGAATGCTAATGGCTCTAGACAAGATGAACATGCCCAAAAAATTAATAAGGCTTATTAAAATGACTCTGAATGAAACTAAATGCAGAGTGAAAGTCAATTCGCAAATGTCTGAAGTATTCAGAGTGGAACGTGGGCTACGTCAAGGAGATCCTCTGTCCTCCGTACTTTTTAACCTGGCCTTAGAATATGCTATTCGCAAAATTAAAACAAAACCCGGAGGAAACATTTATAATAGGTTAACCCAACATATGGCATATGCCGATGATGTAGTGATATCGGCTAGAACATTACCGGCACTAGCAGGGGCACTAGATAAGTTTGAAACTGCTGCTAATGAATTGGGCCTAGTAATAAATAAAGAAAAAACGAAATACCTCAAAACCACCAGGGATGGTATTTTTAAGGAAGAAGAGGTTAACATAGGGGAGCACCACTTCACAGCATGCAGGTCCTTTAAGTATTTAAGTGGAACAGTAACAAGAGAAAATGAAATAACAGAGGAAATAAAGGCTCGGATTGCTGCTGGGAACAGGTGTCCGTATGCATTACGCTCTGCACTAGGTTATAAAACTCTATCGATAAAAGCTAAGGTCTTGCTTTATAAGACTATACTTAGGCCCACAGTAACTTACAGCAGTGAAACCTGGGTTCTGACAGCAGCTAATGAGAAAAGACTAAGAACATGGGAAAGAAGGGTACTAAGAAGGATGTTTTGTGCTGTGCGAGAGGACTATGGGATCAGAGCGAGAACAAACTCCGAGCTGCAAGAAATGTTCTCAGAACCTGACATAATTAAAGTAATTAAAAAAAGAAGATTGGGTTGGCTTGGGCATGTCGAAAGGATGCCTACGTCAAGATTGCCTAGACAATTGCTGTACGGCCATCCTGGTGGAGCACGGAGGAGAGGTAAGCCTTGTAAACGATGGCTGGACGACGTGGAAGAAGACCTCCGCCAGATGAACATACGGAGCTGGCGAAATAAGGCACTGGATAGGGTCGAATGGAGCAGGATATTGGAGGAGGCTATGGTTCTCAATGGACCGTAACGCCATATTGTGAGTGTGAGTGTGATATATATATATATATATATATATATATATATATATATATATATATATATATATATATAAAATGATTTTGATATCACAATTGGAATAGAAAGTTAAATTTTTCGCGGTAACTGAAAATCTGTCAATGATGATTAGGGTTCATTTTGGAAATAAACGACTCGCTTGTTATGTTCGTTATTAATCCTGGCCAAAATTAGCAGCACTGGCAGTTCCCGCCTAACGTGTTCCCAATATTTTTGATGTTTTAATTAACAATCAGTAAACTTTGAGCCATATTATGAAAAACAAATAGTGGTATGTTCGTTCATTCATCTCATTCTTTTGTCGCCTAATAACATCATCTTGTAAGGATGTTTCAAATATGTTAATATTTTATCTTTTTCTAATGGATGACCTAATAATCCTCAACACATATTTATTTTTCCTAGTAATAGATAACTGGGCTATCACCTGTTGTAGCCTAAATCATCCATCATTCCTTTGCCGTTATTATTTGAACTGTCGGCAAAATATGAGATAATTGACAAAAAAAAAAAAAAAAAAAAGAAAAAATGGGATTTTCTACTAGAAAGGTATCCGGCTACTAGAACCATCTATAAAGGAGTCGTGTTGGGCATCCTGAGGTATGCATTCCCTGCCTGGAGTCGTTATCTCACAAAAACGCAGAAGAAGAAGCTGGCGACCATCCAGAGGCTGGCACTGCTGATGATCACCAAGGCATACAGAACCGTATCGCACGAGGCGGTGCAGGTATTGGCCGGAGAGATGCCATTGGATCTCATCCTGCGAGAGGACAGCATAAAATTCGATGTTAAGAGGCAAGGGCTTGATGCAATTCCGGAGGGACTACAGCAGAGGATAGGTGAGGAACCTGGGAGGAGGAAGAAGGTATTGACGGAGGACTCACTGGATGAGTGGAACAGGCGGTGGGCGACTTGTGAAAAGGGTGCAACCCTTAAGAAGTTCTTTCCTACCGTCTACTCCAGACTAGCGGCGAAGTGGGTCCATCCCGATTACTGGTCCTCACAGATTCTGAAAGGTCATGGGGGTTTCCGTGAGAATCATGGCAAGAATATCGATCCCAGGTGCCCCACCTTGCGGTGTGCCTGATATAGCCGAGCACGCATTTATATCCTGTGCCGCCATGGATGGACATCGAGCCTGACTATTCAGGAAAACCGGACTATACGCCTTTGACGATGCTGATTTCCTGAGGTTGGTAGAGGAGGAAAATGACCCCTTCTTCATGGAATATATAGGAAGGTGGAGAGAGGTTGTGGGTCCCCCACATTCACTCTTGGTAAGGGCCGTCCACCAGAAGAAGAGGAGGCTGCCGTCGCTGAGACAGCCTGAGGAGGAACCACAGGAAGAGGCTGAAGTCTAGTGGCAGCTCTGGGCAATGCAGAGAGGAGGGTCAGAGTGGCAAATCAAAGCCAGCCCTGACTACACGAATCAGAAAGGAAGGACACACAGATGCAACCCCATCAGTAAACGGTGTGCAGCCGTGCACCGGGCTGCATAAATTGGCTAGAATACCCAAATATTGTTCCCATAATTAAAAGATACCCTTAAATTATGTATGGCAATAATAAATTAATAGTTTAAAAATAAATAAAGCTGAGTTTTATTGGCGGTAGTGGCATCCCATGCGTAACACCCCACTGCTGCTGAAACCCCGTATGCCAGAAATGACCAGGCAGGGGGAATAAGAAAAAAAAAAAGGTTTTCGAAGTTGCTAATGTCAAATTTACTACCGAAATTTTGTTTGGCCATGAACATTTCTACTTAATTATTTGTTTCCAAAATTCTTCGGCATAGGTATTCGTTTACTAGGTTTCAAAGGCGCTATTTTCTAATTTACTATCAGATTTCCGATAGCGCATGCGCAATTCGACTTTCAGTTGTTATTGAAGTTTTCTACGATAAAGGGATCGTTTATTAGGTTTTCGAGGGTTTATGCCATTTTAGTTGGATTTTGGATCGCGCATGCGCGTTTTGTATTTCCGCTACTGTTGCAATTTTCTATGATATAGGGATCGTTTATAAGGTTTCCAAGGGTTCTGATTCCATTTCTTGAATTGGATTTAGGATCGCGCATGCGCATTTCTGTTATTGTTGAAGTTTTCTACGACATAGGGATCGTTCATTAGGTTTTCAAAGGTTCTGAATCCGTTTTTTAATTGAGTTTTTTATTGAGCATGCGCACTTCGAATTACAATTACAGTTTACATTTCTTTGGTACTGGTATCGTTTATCAGGTTTTCGAGGTTTCTGATTCGTTTTTTTTTAATTGGACCTGTGATTGCGCCAGCGCTTTTCGATTTACTGATATCGTTGATTAGGTTTTCGCGGCTTCCGATTAAGTTTTCAAATTACAACTATATATGACATTTTTTTTAGTATATCGTCCTATAAAACCTAATAAACAATAACTTCACAGAAAAAAGGTCAATTGTTATGATTATCCGAAATGAGCATGTTCGATAAAATATCCAATTCCAAAAATTAGAACAGAACCTTTGAAAATCCATTAAGCAGAAGCAGCCCTTATAAACGAAGAAAAATTCAATAAGAACAGTAAATCGAAATGCGTATGCGGGATCAAAAATCCGAAAATACAGTGATTGAAAACTTCATAAAACGATATTGAAATGGAAAAGGTTACAATTCTAAGAAGACCCAGAATCATCTCGATACTCCCTTCACTCAATCCCAGCTTGATAATGCCATCGACTCTCTGAAAACTAAAAGTTCTCCAGGGGTAGATGGTATAATGAATGAAATGATAATAAACCTAGGAATAAAAGCAAAAAAGAGACTCCTAAGGCTTTTCAACACCAGCTTTTTCGCGGATTTCGCCAGCTGGAATGAGGGCGAAATCCCTCAGATCTGGAAGGAAGGAGCCGTGATTCCCATTCTCAAAATAAGAAAACCAAAGCATGAGCAAGCTCATGGAGAGAATTGTCAATAAACGACTTATTTGGTTCCTGGAAAAGAACAATCTGATAGCTCCTGATCAAGCAGGATTCAGGAATTACAGGTCAACTGAAGATCAGGTTGCATATATAACTCAGAAAATTGATGATGGATTCCAAAATCAGGAACATACCCTTGCTGTTTGGATAGAAAGTATGGTCCTTAAGATAGCAAACATGGGAATAACAGGCAAGGCACTGATATGGCTTCATATTTTCCTGAAAACGCGCAAGGTCAGAGCACATTCTAGGAGAATAAAGAGCCGAGTCGAACTTATAAAAAATCGAGCTCCCCAAGGTGGAGTTTTATCCCCAATGTTATTCATCATATTTATTAATGATGTATTAAATAACCTTCCAAATAATGTTAGCGCCTCGTTGTATGCTGATGATATAGCCATTGGTGCAAGACCATCTTCAGCCTATCAAAAAATGTCCCTGAATCCATACATCTAAAGCTGGGTACAAGATTGATTATGAAGGAAGACAAACCCAACTATCTCGGAATCAACTTAGACCCAAGATTAACATGGAAAGGCCATATTGATAAATGTGTTGAAAAGGCAACAAAAAGAACAAACCTTAAGAGGATGTTATGTGGCTCAAATTGGAGAGCAGATCATAAGACCTTGAAATCTCTTTACACTGGATATGTCAGGCCCAGGTTAGAGTATGGGATAACCAGTTGGAGAGTTGCAGCAAACTCCAATTTCCAAAAGGCTTCTGTAGTCCAAAATCAGGGACTTAGTATAATTACTGGAGGTCTAAAATCTAATCCGATAAATAAAATGGAGTCCATTACGGGCCTGCACAGACTGAAGGACAGGAGGGATATAAAAATGCTTAATTTAGACTCAAAATCAAAATGCATTCCTAACAGCCCACTGAAGGATCGTGTTGGTCAAAGAATACGAAACCGTATAAAAAGACAAAGCTTCCTAAACAAAACACGTTCAATAAAAGCAGAACTTCAACCCGAAATAAAGAAGGCAACAGACGACTCTCCACCATGGTCGTCTCCTTGCAGACCCTCCACCTTTCCAACTATTCCAGGGATTAGAAAGAAAAGCGATCAGGATCAATTGGAAATTAGAGCTCGAGCACTTGTATATGTGAACTCAACCTACCCAAAAAACTTGTGGACCAGAATCTATACGGATGGTTAGCCGAAAATTCTACTAGAAATGGAGGTGGAGGCATCCACGTGGAATTTCCAAATGGTCCTGTGCTTGAGAAGGCGATTCCTACGGGTTTCAGCTCTACAAACTACAGAGCCGAGCAAGATTCACTACTGGAGGCCACGAGAATTCTAATAGACTTCAAGAGGAGCCAGAAATCAAAAATTGTTTTTCTGACTGATGCAGCAGCAGTTCTTTTAAACCTGAAGTCCAAATGGAAAGCGGGACTGATATTGCCTCTGAGTTGGAACGCCTTACAACTGTATATGAACAAGTCACCCTGGGCACTGTGGAATACAGGGAAACGAGCTGGCTGATAAACTTGCCAAGGAAGGTCTCAAATTTCCTCAAATCACCTCCATACCTCGACTGGAGCAAGTTAGAACTATAAATAAAGCATCAATTCAGCAGAGGTGGAACAATCAACATCCAGACTTTAAACCCCAGGATCCTTAGTAGTTGCTTTCCAGAAAAGAACAGATTTTAATTTTCCGTCTCAGAACTGGTCATAATCGGCTTAACTCTCACCTCCACAAAAAATTTAAAATTGGCCCAACTTCTTTGTATGAATGTGGAAGAGGCGAACAGACTACAGAGCATATTCTACAGTCATGCATAATTATGGAGGAGCAACGGAGGCAGTTGTGGCCTCAACCTACTGACTTGGTGACCAAGCTGTACGGCGACCTGGATGATCTCAGGAGTACCACTGACTTTATTCTGTCATTCTCTGACTTAGCCATTTGAATGGGAAGATCAAAGAAGAAGGTTACTATTGATTTGGAAAGGGTTATAACTGAAATGGAAAAGTTTACAATTGACTTGGAAATGCTACATTGTCAAAACATTGTTATAAAATTTAAAAAAACATCATAAAGTTTAATGTTATATTAAAAAACAAATTAATACAATCATTATTATTTAATGAAGATAAGTAACTTGTAACCTCTACATACTACCCTTTCTTCTTCTATTTTATTCTGAAATAAGGCTCTGGTGTTTTGAATATGTCAGATAATAATAATAAATATTTTGTGATGGAATGCTCATAAAACTATGCGCAAACCAAACAAAGGAGCAGTTTTAACAGATAATGAAAACTTACCAATAAAAAGTCACAAACTTTCGATGATTAAATAAGTGCTGTACTAGTGCAAAAGATGCTTTAGTATTTGCTAGAAAAAACAATGAAAAAGTGGGAAAAAAAAAAAAAATCTGTTTTCATTACTGATGCTGGTAAAACTGAAAAATGAGTTATTCATTTTCAAAAATCCATAAAATGTCAAACTCACAAAATACTTCAGTTGGACCTTCACCGGTAGATACTTACCTTTACATTCTGCTTTTTTGGAACCTATTAATGAAGACAATCTTCCAATGAAAACGTTTACCATCCAAGACAAAAGCACTGCTGATAAACAATGCAGATTTCATGGTGCGTTCACTGCAAGATTTTCAGGTGGTTTTTATAACTCTGTGGGGTGTCCTTGAAGGTTGGAATCCTTCTTAGATCAAGTCTTCCAGAGAGAAAAAGTGTGTTGTTACCCAGTGACTAGATTTCATGGATAGATGATATAGAGGAATTCAGTATCTCACCTGCACTTCTCAGAGCTAAACCTGGCTATAGTAGAGCAAACAGTAATAAGAGACACTCAAAACTAACAAATGGACTGATTTTAGGAGAACCAGTTCTGGGAACATTTTAGAACCTCTTAGTATAAGATTTAGTTTGTTTGATGTTCTGCTGAACACTATTAAAAATAAAACAATCCGTCGGCAGGTGCTGTTTAGAAGGAGACCAGAAAGAAAAGACAAAAGGAAAAAAAAAAGATGCTTGCATTTGCCAGCTAAAAACCAAAGTTACAGAAAGAAATATTATCTACCTTTTGAATTGCCGCCTGACTTTGATCCAAATATTACTGAAAGAAAATAATGATTTAGCCTCGAAGTTTTTGGAAAAGTCTAGATGGTGAAAGGAAAGCACATAATTAATTCTTCTGACAGAGAAAGGAAAGTGAAACTGATCTTAGCGAAGAAACACAAAGTGAAAATAAGACTAAATAAAACAAAAGTTTGGATAAGTTAGGTTTTAGAACATTAGACCATCCATACAGCATCAAACACAATAATCTTTATAATTTAAAATTAAACCTAGATAACAGAAGCAGCACTGATTCGAATCTGGCTTGAGCAAGTTGAAATTTATTTCATGGCAGACTCACAGGATAAATCTTGACCTTCCAACTCTATCCGATATCCCCTCCTTCCTGTCCTAGGTGAGCTACATAATGGTGTTAAACTCCAAATCAATAAATAAAAAACCTGAACAAGACTAATCTTTAGAGCTCATTAATATAAACAATTTCTATTACTATGTTTAAAATAAGATAAAATTAAAGGTGAATAACACATATATTACAGAATTAATAATGGTATAAAACAGACATTAACATAATGCAAACACAATTTCTAAAATCAAAAACAATAAATATATTAAAAACACATAAAATATTCTCAATAGTCATAGTTCATTATTAATTAAGTATAGATTTCCATAAAAGTCAGTCTTACCAATTGATGAAGTAAATTAAAAAAAATAAATGCACAACAGTCATTAGAATTGAACTAATTAGTGCTTAGCTGAAATTATAGTTGATATTCAGATGTTAATGCACTGACACATACATAATATACATAAATAATATATTCTAAAGACTGTAGTACATTTTATATTTTTTTCTATTACAAGACACTCCTTAATTGACAAAAGAAACATTATTTTTCTAAGCAATATCATACTTTACATCAATTTACTTCAAATGCACTTAAAAACAAAATTGATATACTTTTTTTTCTACAATGTGTGGTGATCGAGAAAGAAATAATAACACAACATACATAAATTCAAGACTAAAACATATTATAACAATGGTAATATTTTATGGTATAACAATAAAAATGTATTAAATATTGCAAAAAATAAAAATATAATACACTAGAGTTGTTAATAACTAAATTATTAATCGCTTTAAATAAAGATTAAATTCAACTTAAAAGATAAAAATTTCTCCATTTAAAGAATATTATACAGCAACTTTTATTAAACGTATTACAAACTTCTATTGAATGGATACTTCTGGAAAGAAGACTTTTTAAATTTATGAATAGCTTTATTTTTCTCCAAATATTAAATCCTTGTATTTTAAAACTTTAATTAATGAAGAAACTCGGCTAACCAGTCAATAGCTTAAATCCATCAAACTCATAAATGATAGTAATTTTTTTATTAAGTATATTTCATTATTTTAGTACAATCATAAATCATTAATCACTAATTTAATCTGATTAGATAAACCAATATAATCGTCTTTTTTGTATCAATGTTTCTATTGATACAATTATCTTATTAGAGAATATTTTTTCTGCACCTAGTGGTGTCTTGGCATTAATATGAATAATGATTAAATAAGTGCTCTACCCATAAATGAAAAAAATAAATAAAGTGGCAAGAGTCATTGAAGGATCACCCCTCCTTTTTTTTTTAAAGCTATAGAACACAACATTGAGTACTAATACCAAGAGCAGAGCAATTACCTTAAATAATTCTGCAACATGTAAACCCCTTTGTAAAGATTTATTACTGGACCTTTGATTAAATTAATGACTTAACAGATACGGACACCAATGAAATTTATAGATAAGTTGAACTAATTCCAGAGAAAGTTTTTTATTCTACCATATTTTAATCTTTATTTATACTTATAATTGTTTTTTTATCTCTCAATTAAGTCGAAATTTCTGTTAAGTCCGTAAAAAATATATTTCATCAATAATGCTCAAGTAAGGGAAGTTCAATTGCATTTTTTTTTCCTCCAAGTTTTGTGGTACAAAAAAAAATTTAAATACATTGGGATAGACTCTAAACATAACAGATTTATTGAAATCAAAATAACGTAAGTACTTGGCATAGCATCAAGAGACTTTTTTCATGTAGAACAATCAGATTAGTTTGAAAATAACGAATAGTTAAACCTAGCAAGTTTTTTTTTTTACTACTACACCATTTAGAAAATCGAAGTACTAATTTTTTATAATTATGAATTACAGTAAAAAAAACTCAGATAAGTTTAATGCATATAAGTGAAAAAGAACTTCCGAGTTATAAAAAGGATCATTCTTATATCCTAAAATTACTTATGTAACTATCAGACTATCAATAAGGTTTATCACAGATTCAAATAGAATTTTCAGCCTTTTGTTTAAACTGCTCCCA
The DNA here is from genome assembly GCA_948150685.1 of Rhaphigaster nebulosa. Lineage (NCBI taxonomy): Eukaryota > Metazoa > Arthropoda > Insecta > Hemiptera > Pentatomidae > Rhaphigaster > Rhaphigaster nebulosa. The sequence continues at coordinate 127,387,480 of OX411309.1, read as the reverse complement.
AGGATGTATTTTAGACAAGTCTTCTACTTTAATTTTCAGCTTCTTTATTTTATTTAAAAGAGTGGAAAATTTTTCATCAAATTTTGGAACATCAATATTTGAATGATATTCTTGTCCTTGATCCTATATATAAAAATATATAATCTTTATTACTAGACATATTCTCTGCTACATATCCAAAATGTATTGTATAATAAAACTAAATATTTAAGAAATGAAAAAGATTTAATGGTTCTTAAGAATTCCTAGATCTCTTAAGGAAGTCAGGCCTAGAATGGGCTTAGCCTCACGAGAATAACAACTTAACAGAAATTGTGGTCGTAAAAAACATATAATATATCATTTTTCTAACAAATGTAATGCAAGAAAAAGTAAGTCTTGTCCCTTCTAAAGGATAGTGAGCTACTAAATTGTAACAGATAAACAATAAATCGATGGCAGATAAGTGATACATCCATACAGTATGGACAAAAAACTACAGTAAAAATGTTCATTTGTCCTAAAATCATCCCAGTTTTTGTGTATTTCTGGTGACTCTAAGGAGGCATATCAAAATACCATAATGTTTTTTAGTAATCTTATATAATAATAAATAATGTACTTACAATTTTTCACAGAAAGATTATATTAGAATGTATTTACAGCTATGAGGTATCACTTTTTAGCCATTGAAATATTGGTTTCATTACTGACATTAATAAATTGTATAACCAAGTTTATTAACTGCTGTTTTTATAATGTGACTTATGTGCAGAGATAGGATTTTTATAGAGTACTAGCTGGTACCCGGCGCTGCCGCCTTAGAAATTAAGAAATAATGATAGAATAATAGAATGGAGAGGAAATAGAAATGGATAGAAAAAAGAATGATATTTATCTTCTTATTAATAATGAATATGAAACATTCATTGAAATAGAACTATATATAAAAGAGAGGTTTTAATGATATTCATTTCATTTTTTTGACTTTATTATTCAAGTGCTTCAGAGTGGACAATATTTTTGGTTTTCCTGTCTTCAGCAAAGACAAATAAATGTGTTGGCTGTCCGACTCACGAGCATGCATTATACAACTGGCCATATGAAAAACATGGAATTTCTTTTTTTTTTAAAAACAGACGGATGGTAAGGTCGAGTTCCGAGGATCGTCCTGGAGTGACCTGTGACATTGATGCCGAATCTCAAGAAAATCGGTCCAGTAGTCTCAAAGAAAAGCTGTGAACGGCGCATGGACGGATTTTTTTTTTTCGATATTTGGATTCTACGTATCTTGAAACGTAAAACCTCAAATTTTGAGGGGTTACAAATTTGTTTGCCTTGGTCAATAACAAAGGTCTAATATTGAAAATAATAAACCAAAAGCATTTATATATATAGATTTTTTTTTATTTTTTTTTATGCCTTATGCTGATTTCAAAACATCTTACATTTCTCCTCCATCTTTATAAATGGCCGAGTTATGGGCTTATAAGATCTCTAATCAGCGGACGGAGTTATTTTTTTAAAGCTCGAATTCTCTTATTTCTACATCCTGCACTGGTCGATGAAAGTTTAGGAGGCATTTGTGTGAGATAAAGCCTGAATAACATGTGCCGTTTGACATAAATAAAAACATCAATGCTTTAACTTGAATTCCTTTAAAAGTACCAAAAAAAAAAGGAACTTTTTACATTTTTTTTTTTTTAACTCAACAATTTTATTTGCACTTGTATAAATGATTACAATCCACAAATGAGCTATTTTGCGTTGAACATGGTATGGTTCGGTGGGAGGATGACAACACTCAGTAGTATATCCTCATGAAATTCAGCAGAATTATATAGTCAGCTAGAAGGTCCCTCATTTAACTCCTCTTCAGCTTCCGACGAATTACATCAGGAATGTCAGTTATGAATAATACCAGTTATGTGATTGAGTGTGTTCACAGACGTTTTAAACTACCTCTTAGAAAAAAATGAACATATAGGCTTATTTACTAAAACTTGTATGGACTTGATAAAGCACAAATAAAAAAGTTTAAATCATATTTTTTAAGAATAATAAGGAACTAACCACTCTACATTCCAAACAAGATCTCCTTAACACCAACTTATCTATTCCAACTGCGACAAATCACATTCTTATGAATTACTAACAGTTTCATGAAAAATTATATGGACACATAAACAAATTTACTTGAAGCGATTATATGTTTTATAGACTTTTCAGTAGTCTTAAGTTCTCTCTTAGGCCAAGAGGAAGCACCAACAAAAAGTACTCAGGAATTGGCAAGAGAGCTGGGAGTTTCCCAATCCTTTCTTACTTGTGATGAAAAGCGGATATATTGGAGAAACCCTAAGAACAAGAAACTATGGTTGGACTGCAATCAGCCTCCTGTGCCAGTCATTAAGCAAGGGCGATTCGAAAAAAAGCTAATGCTCTCTGTATTTTGTAATTATGAAGGAATAATTCATTCCGGAAGGTCAAACCATTGATTCCGAACTTTATAGTGATCTGTTAAAAAGAATGTATGATGTTGCAGTGACCCAGTGTTACCTAAGATTAGTAAACAGAAATCAGATTTTGTTTAAAAAAGATAACACCCAATCACACACTTCTCGTTATACAAAACAAAAAATTTCAGAACTGAATGGGATTGAGGTTCTCCCTCACCCCGCTCACAGCCCAAACTTAGCACCTTCCGACTACCATCTGTTCTGGTCAATGGATTACTCCCTTCAGTAAAAAATGGAAAAAACCTTCAATTCTCTGGACGAGATTCAAAATGGAATTGTAGAATTCTTATGTTCAAAATTTAAGTATTATGAAGAAATACGACAGCTAGCCCTGATATGGCAACAAACCATAGGAGTGTGAATATTAAAATTTGTGTAAAAATAATTTTTTTTTAAAATTAGCAAGCAAGACAGTCATTTTATATGACTGAACCCATAAAAATATGCCCAAACAGAAAAATAAATAATAAGGAGGAGCAATTCTGACTTTCCAAATATGTTTAATTCGTGTTCACTTCAAAAGTCATCCTTTTGGGGATGTTCTCCCATCATCAGGACATTTTTCATGTAACTTGTATATAGTTATCCAAAGGATACAATTTTTTCATGTAGTTTTTTCATAGGAGTCATCAGTTAGAATTGCTCATCCTTCTATTAATTATTAGATTCCTATTATATTTGATTAAAAAAATTAAACACAATTTTATTAGTTCTGTTTTAAAATGAATGATCAAACAAAATTAAGTATTTTAATAGTAAAGTGGTAGGTGTAAAACTGCTCTCTGTTTGTACGCTATTGAATTAACAATTCATAAAGCAAAAAAAAAAAAAAAATTGGAAATACCATTTAATTTTTTTCAATTAGAAATTAAATTAAAGACTATTACGTGCAGAAGAGTAATGGGGGTTGATAACATGACAGCATACCTTTAATTCCAAATTGCACTGAAGAGATTTTCTTAATGATATGAGTTTTACCATGAAATTAGGACAAGGTTTAATTTCTTCTTTTAAAAGATTCTCAATTACAAACAATGCCATATCTATATCGAGCATTTCATAAGAGCGCTTCATCAAGGCTCCTAGGATTTGAATATTAACTCTGAAATGCAAATAAAAATTGTTATTATTTTAAATTGTATGAATATATAATATTAAAAATTAATAAACATTTAAAAAAAAAAAAAAAAAAAAAAAAAAAAAAAAAAAAAAAAAAAAAAAAAAAAAAAAAAAAAAAAAAAAAAAAGGACGGATGCTATATCAGTATGATTTTTTCCCCATAAATTAAATCAAACTGTAATTGATTTAATTAAATAGAAAGATAACATAAAATAGTTGTTTTGATATAGCTTATGCCTATTCTAGCATACTCATCAGTCATAAAACTCACTTGGCCTCAGGATATTTATAGAATAAAATTAACCCAGATTAAGTACAAATATATCCCAAGGTTAATGATAATTGGCAATTATCTTTTGTTTGCCTCATAATAATTAAGCCACAGAGTAAATAAATCCAAGACTACTTCAACCCTTGACTCAGCAACCAGTATATACAACACTAATAAAATTTCATCCACTCTGAAGTAAATTTCTTCTATGAATATGCGAGCTTTTTATAACATATAAAAATATCAAATTGTTAACATTTATTTTAATATATCATTATTAAAGCAATGTTTCCATTCACATAAACCATTATTTTTATCAAAAGAAAATAACAATACGAGTAAATAATCCATAGTTAATCAGTTATCATAAATTTCCTGGATAAAAAGTGTAATTTTTAATTAGCTAAACTATAATTTTTATCTAGATAAAAAATAGTATGAAACAATTATACACAATTACAAAATATCATTTACAAAATGTAGAAAAAATAACACTACCTGAATCCGACCTCTTCAATATCATTAATCAAATTTTTGGTGGATTCCAAATTATTACAACCAAGTGCAAGAACTCCAAAAGTCATTATATTCGGTATTAACTTTTCTTTCTTAATTAAATCTAATACTTCCTGAAAAAATTAAGAAGAAATCAGAGGTTAGTTAAGAACCAACTTCATCATTCATAGAAGTAGAAAAATTCTGTTAATAAAAAAAAAAAAAAAAAGCATTGAAATAAATTGAAACACATTGTTTTATTTATTTATCAGAATAACAAATAAGAAAGAAGAAACAAAAATGTAAAGTATTCAGTATGTATATTATCTAGCAAAGATGTAGTTTATTGACTATATCAAGGAATGAACCATTCAAAGGTCTGCCTGAGTTTGGCCCTTTTAAGAGAAGATTTGAGTCTCTGAGTCAACACAGGAATGTCAGCACTGAACATGGATCTAAGTGTTGCCCGAGAAACACAAGAGCTTTTATCATTTATATGATCATTCCACGGTTTCAATATTTCTTATTTAATAGTATATTGATTTTTTGGTTGTAAACCATAATGAACAATATATTAATTATAGCATAACCTTGTATTTTTTATTAACACCTTGCCTTTTGGCAACACAGGTTTTGGCCCTACTCCATCAGCCAATAAGCATTTATAAAACTAGGATTCATATTGGAGTAAGTTTGGTTAACCATAGATATAATTAAGGAAGAAGTTGATAAGACCCCCTGATCAACTAAATATGACTTATTTATTTAAATGTTGGCACAAAGTAAATAAGTCATACTTATTAGTGTGTTAGTCTTTGACCCCATCCCACGACCAACTTTTTCCGTAAATAAAATTATGATGTTGTCTTCAACTTCACCTCTCTCCATTGGAGTTTTGAATGAAATGTAAAGATAAAGTGAAATTAGTTGATCCTAAAAGCTCATGTGTGCCATAGCTAGTTTCCCTCACGTATTCCATGTTAATCGGATGACTGGCTATAGAAGGCACAGGAAAGTTGCAACTATTTTACAACAGAATCCTAATTGATTCTGGGTCTATCAACCTGATTTTTAGATAAATACAATTTTAGAACATCCTCTATTTAGTCTCGAGATTGTGGATAACAGTTTAATGTTGCTAAAATATGGCTCTAAATAAATAACCACAATAGGAAGTTTTGTCTAAATTTTTTTTCAGCAAAATATTTATGTTTTTGCTGGTCTAATGTTAAATAACAAAATATCTAGGTTTTTGTTCTTGCGCCATTTTGTTTTTAACAAAGGGATGGCAGGTTGCTATAGCATAAAACCTTCTTACAGCCTTATATGATAACAGACAAAAGTTTCATCAAAAGCAGTTCAGCCCTTATCTTATGAAAAATAGATTAAAAAATGTAATGGACAAGAATTTAGAAGTATTATTTTATTTTATAACACTGTATGTTTCTAGTTATTATCTGTCAGATATTATGAAGAGTTGTACATGATTAAGAGCCTAGATGTTCTTAAACAACAAAGAAAAGATAATAGCCAAAAAAATAAAATAAATAAAAGTCACTGTAAGGGAATTACGGGGCGCAGGTTCCAACAAGAATTGTGTCCTAGACCAGGAATGGCATTTGAACTTCAACCAAACTTTTTTAGTTAGCAAGCTGTGTGCAGATATTTAGTATTACCCTTGGTAAGACCTTTTAGAAACTGTAGAAACCATCTGCCAGGAGTGAGCTTCATTTTATTAATTTTTCTTGTAAATGAAAGTAAGTCACTAATTAATAAATAATTCACTAATATTTCTTTTCAGCCAATGTTTTATTTTTATAATTGTTTTAGAACACGTAAAACCTCTTTTTCTCATTTATAAAAAGAGAAATTTATTTATTATTATTATATTTTTCGATAATAATTCACTGTTATGTCTCTTTATTCAAGTGTGTTCTTTCTAAATTTTTAAAAAAAATCCGTAAAAGCCATTCGCCAAGACTGTGTGCCATTTTATTAATTCACTATTTATATATTAGCTTTTCCTGCATAGAAAAAAAATTCACTATTACGTATTTTCTTTTATTCAAGAGTGTTCTTTTCGCAAAATTGATTCGCTAAGAACAATTAATTCACGTCATTTTATTAATTTTACTTGTTTGAAGTTGTAGTAATTCGATTAAAATTCACAATCGTTTATTTTTAGTAAAGTGTGTAAGTATTTTTTATTCAATTTGTTTTAGAAAGAGTCGTTAGGTTTTTCTTCCCTGACTTTACACTGAAGGTTCTTTCGACCTAACCGAATATTTATGTTGCCTTAGTATAGTTTTATATTTTTAATTTCTATATTTCAATTTATTTTTATTTACATATCATTTTATATAATTTATTATATATTATAATCTATAACTTTTAAGCGAATTATGTGTTGCATTAGTTTTTATCTAGTTTTATGAAAATTTTATAAAATTGATTTAAGAAACACCATGGCAACATGTAAATTTTCTATTTGAAGTATAAACCCTTTTAATTTTTTTAAAATAAATAATTTGTACTTTCATATGATTTTAAATAATTTATTATATATTAAAATCCATAAATTTTTAGAAAATTTTATATTGTATTATTTTCTATCTAGCTTTTAATTATTTTTTACAATTTTGTTTTTCTATATCATTTTTTGTGTTTTTTTTTTATCTAGTTTTATTAAAATTTTATAATTTGAACAGAAACTTACATTTTAGAATTCCAATATCCTCCTTCTTTCCATTAAATACATTACAATAAAAAAGTAATGATAATTTTTTTAAAGACTTATCTAATATAAAATAGAATATAACCATTATAAAAAAAAAATAATAAAACATACCACTGCTAATTGAGTTCGCTCAGAAAAATTCCTCTTCTTAATCAACATATTACAGAAGTCCACGTCGATCTTTACTTTCCTACGTTTCATTTCAGTAATTAGTTTCTAAAATAAAACAAAACATTGATTTCTGTAAAAAGAAATTTTTTTAATTGTGTTAAATTAAAGGAAATGTTTCCTAATTATTTAATTTATAAATATAGATTAAAATTAAAAAAATTACATCTTCTGCTTCCGTAGTTGAAGGAATAATATCCAACAACTGTGAAAATGTTTTAACATCTGGAACTGCCTTAAATAAGTCCATCATAGCAAAGAAACCATCCATATTTCCAAGGAGCATCAACCTTTAATATGAATAACCTTCAAAATAGCATTTAAACAAATTATAAAAATTTATAGAATACAATTACGACAATATTACCTATCTGAAGGTATATCAATAGCAGATGTTACCGACACAATTGAATTCGGCTGAACAGTGGGAAGTAGTAAATTCGGGGCCTGCAGGGCCAAAGAATCAGAGTTACCTTCAACAATGCCAACATCGATTAAAGCCTGTATTAAAATAAAAATAAAATTATTGATGTTAATTTTAGTAACTTAAAACTGTAAAGGAATATGTTAAAGTAATGATAAATATTGCATTTAATGTTTACTGACATAATTTCAAGGAAATATTCACATCTAATTTTTTTTAAAAATTATTAGGTGAAGAACTCAATCTTCTAGAATCAAGATAATAATTTAGGATAATTAATATATATAATTAAAACCATGTTATATAGTACTCAATTAACAAACAAAATAAAAACATAATTTCTTTATAATTTAATTAGGCATTTTAAGGGATAATGAATTAATGGCTACTGGTGCTAACCTGGCCAGAACCAAGCATAGAGAATAATTCTTGTGCAGATTTTACATCCCCTGCTCCACAGTCTCTGGTACACCGAAGAAGAAGATTGAATGTGAAAACTGATGGCGCAACTTTCTTCTCTAGCATTTTTCTCCAGACCTGGAACAAAATCAAAGGTATTGCTGAAAATTTCCAAAAATACAGTTAGGCTGTTTTAGTGTAGTAAAATATGTTGTATAAGGAATAAAAATCTATGTGGCATACCAAAAGAATCTCAAACTTCTCACTAATGATGTGATCCTATAACCTATAGGATAAATAAACAAAAATAACAGGATAAAACTTTCAATATTGAACAAGAATTCATGCCTCCTTAGATCCAGTTTCAAAATCTTCTTCCACTTAATTAAGATTTTCACCCTAAATATTTATTGGTACACATTGATTTTAATAGTGATACTTACAATGAGTGCATGGCGAAAACCAGCTTCTTTATCTGATGCAGAAGCTTGTAGCAAGAAGTTAAATGTAACAGATGTAAGTGGAATTTGTTTAGAGGCCATTTCATCAACAATGGAGAAACTTGTTTCCAGGTCACCATGCCGCCCAAAAGCTAGTATTAAAAATTTAACTTTCTATAAAATCGTTAAGTAACTAATCTTCAGATAGATTTGAAATAAAGAGTATGGTTATGAATAACAAATAAAACTAAATTATTGTAAAACCAAAATTACTCATGATTACAAGATAATTGATGAATGCTTTTTCATCTAAAAATGAGAAATGGTATTAGTGACAGGTTATTACTTTTCTTTTTTTGTTTCTACACAAGGATCACTTTGAATAGGATAAAATAATAATGTATTTAACATATACTTTTTGACTTCTTGTTGTTTCAATATTTGTATGCTCAATAATGATTCATAATAATTGGTACTTCATTCATGATATCTGGTATGCACAAATGCATACTTCTGTTACTAAATGGTAAATACTGGATTTTAAAGAAGAATGTTATTCATTTATCGCTTTAAAGAAGAATTTTAATTTTGTTCGGAGCAAAAATCATCCATTTAAGAAAAATAATCACACACATGACTTTAAAACTTACCTTTGATCATTGCATGATAATTGGCTAAGTTCGGTTCAACTCCCTTTTCCAGCATTAGTTCTCTCAAGTGCCTTGCTTTTTTTAAAGAATCAGCAGCAAAAGGGCCTTCAGAACATGCATTGAATAATGAAGTGTAGGTACTTTGCTTTGGTTTTAATCCTCGTTTCTTCATCTTAAATACAGTATGGAATAAAATTTTAAAAATAATAAAAAAATATCTGATGTGGACAACACATGACATCCTTGTACGCCTATTTAACAATAAACACGAACACCACTATAAAAATGTTGAAAACGATTAATACAGATCTTGAAAGGAGGAAAATCTCGATTTGTGATTTTTAGCATGATTTGTATTCCTCCCTTCTAAGAAGGTTGTAGGTAAAAAAACAAACAGTTTCAGGTAAAGTACCTATCCAATTTTAACCAAAATCTAGTATCATATTTATATTGATACAAAAGTCTTATATACCAAATTTTAAATGTTTGCATTATATTTTAATATAATTTTTGATGAAGGTTTATTATGACTTGCAGGTAAAATACTACTTCCACCTATCCAAGTTTAACCAAAACCTATTAAATTATTTCTATTGATACAAAAGTCTCATATACCAAAAATTTGAGATGTTTTGCATTATATTTTAATATAATTTTTATGAAAGTTTATTATGAGCGTCAAGTAAAGTGCTACTTCCGACTAGCCAATTTTAACCAAAATCTAGTTTATTATTTATATTGATGTAAATGTCTTATTACCAAATTTGAGATGTTTTGTATTATATATTAATACAATTTTTTAGAACTTTATTATGACCTTCAAGTAAAGTACCACTTCCAGTGATCATGTAGTGACCAAAAAGGAAGGTTCACAACTAGATGCTACAAAAACCCTAAATATAAAATTTTAACATTCTACAGCTAACCTTTTTTGAGTTATGCGAGATACGAACAGACGTCATGATGAAACTAGTCATAATGGATTCAGGGATGGTCAAAATGGATATTTCTGTTGAAAACCGAAAATTTTTATAATTACAATACTTCCTTTACAGCGTACAAGGAAGTAAAAAGAAAGATTAGTTAGCATGTTTTTAAGATCACTGAATTACCTCATTAAAAAGTTGAAAAGCTTTTTTGGTATATCCTTCTTTGGCACAGCCACTTATTAACAAATTATAGATGTACACATCAGGCTTTCCTCTTTCTTCTTTCAACATTTTTACTTCTAATATATTTAAAGCTTGAACTAACTAGAAAAAAAGAATAATGTATAGTACAATTATATGAATATAATTATAATACAAAATTCAGGGGAAAACACAACTAAAATACAGCTTAACCAGCAGTTAAATGAAAAAAAAACTAATTTTTTCACAGAGTTGAACAGTTTCAGCATTCATGCTATCAACAGAACTAAATTATTCAAACTAAAAAGTCACTACGTAACACGCAAAATAGAGGAGAGACTACACTACTGACATTAAAAAAAAAAACTGGCTTTATAACTCCTATTAAAAATAAAACGATTGTTTTTTCACTAAAATTAAACCTTTAAAGAAACTTATATTTGAAGTTATAATTGATTAATATAATCAATAATTAATTGATTGGTATAATAAATTTAACTTCATCATACATCAAAATATATATATATATATATAGATTAATTTTTGTAATATATTTTAATTTTTATCGACTTCTTCTTCTTTTAATGGCACACCAGGCACATGAAGCTGCACTTGGCCTGCTCAACAGCTGCCAACCATGTCTCTCTTTCTCTTGTATGGGTAACAGAGATCCCCAGTTGCCGAAGATCCTGCCCTATCTCATCCTTCCATTGGCCCCTTGGCCTACCATGTGGGTGATTGCTGTCCGGAACATTCATATACAACCTATTGGTCATTCTTTCGTCACCAATCCTCATCACATGGCAAAACCACTTTAAACTTTGTGTCTTGATAAAAGAGGATTTCCTTGTAGAGCCTAAACAGTTCGCTTTTTTCCTACGTCACCAATGACCATTCTTGCATAAGGGCCCTAGAATTCTCCTCAGAATCACTCTTTCAAACCTGTCTAGCAGGTTGATGCTTTTTTTGTTGAGCGCCCATGTTTCTCCATCATATCCTAATATCCATATACTACTTATACAGTATACAGCATAAACTGGGTGGTATAGCTTACAAGTTTACTTTTTATTACTATTGAGATGGAAAAATATGCTCTATTTCCTGCTGTAATTCTCCTTCTCACCTCCTCTTCTTCTTCCAGGTTATCGTTAATAATAGAGCCAAGGTACTGAAAACTGATGAACATTTGAAAACTGTAACAGCCTATCCCAGAGTGACTTTGCGTCTGAGCCTACTTATTTTTTTGTAATACCATAATCTTGGCCTTCCTCTCATTAATCTGTAGCCGATCTTCTTTGCCTCTACATCTAGTGCTTCAAAAGCCATCCTTATGCTCTGAAGGGATCTCCCAATGATGGCTACATCATCTTCATAGGCCAAAACTTGTGTCATCTTTGTGAATATTGTTCCTTTTTGGCTTAGCCCTGCTCTGTTGATTATTACTTGCAGAGCGATATTAAATAAGAGAGGAGCTGTTGGGTCCCCCTGTCTTTGGCTGCTTTCCACTCCAAAAGGCTCTGATAACCCACAAAACTTTACTTGGCAGATAGTACTCGCCATAGAGCATTTTACTAATCAAGTTAGTTTACTTGGAATCCCAGCACTTGCATGGCCGATATGAGTTTACTCCTTACAATTGTGTCAGAGGCTGCACTAAAATCAATACATAGCATCGAAGCACTCTGCTGATATTCTTTCATCTTCTCAGAGATCTTCCTCAGGGTGAAGATTTGATCAATAGTTGACCTATTGGGCCGGAAACCATCTTGATAGTCACCCAGTTTCTGTTCCACATATTGATGGAGCCGGTTTTAAAGGGTTATAGAGAAAATTTTAAATACAGTGTTAAGCAAACTAATCCGTTGGTAGTTGTAGTATATTGCTGGATTCTCCCTTCTTCTTGCACACTGGCACAATAAGGGCCTCACTCTATTCTTTAGGTATTATCTCCTCTTCCCAGATTTTAGCTATTAATTCCTGTAGTTCTCTGGCTCTGCTTTAAACAGGTCTGCGGCAGTCCATCATTACAGTTTTCCTAAGATATCTTTGATGTCTCTACATCTGGTGGAATGGTTTCCAAGTCATCTTACCACTGGTAATTGAACTTGGTCTTCCTGCCAGTTCTCAGATTCTCTGGGGTTCAGTAAATTTTCGAAATGTTGGCACCACTTTTCTTGTACTTCTTCCTCCAGCATTAGTATTTTACCATGGTCATCTTTGATTAGGATCTGTACACTTTTAGCGCTGTTCACCCTTTTATAAATTGGCAGGATTCCTTGTTACTTCTTGAGCTTTTAATGTCCTTAATTTGTTTTCTTAATGTCATTCTCTTCTTGCTTCTAACCAGTTCTTTGCACCCATTCTGGCCTCTTTATACTCCATGTAACTGAGCCATGTCTTTCGACTAATCCATAATAATCTTTTTTCATTCCGTTTCTGAATTGCCTGCTCGCATTCTTTGTCAAACCAATAGTTACGAGGATACATTATCTTTTCCCCACACACTTCCATTGCAGTATGGGTCAATCCTACCTTAATAGACCTCCATCTGCTTTCACTTGTTCCTGAAGCATCATTGACTGGTCAGCTATTTAGCTGATCAACTATTTCTCCCTTCTTCAGGCAATCTGCATTCCATTGTTTATTCTGGAGCAGTTGTTTCTTTACTGTGCATTTTATTTTTTGGTGGAGTTTCATCATTATTAGGTGGTAATGATCTGAGTAAATGTCATATTCTCTATAGGATTTTACATCATTTATAGAGCTGAAGTTTTTGGTGGATACCAGAACATGGTCCACTTGATTTGCTAAGGTGCCTTCCGGAGAGTGCCATGTTCCTTATGCACATTGTTATGAGAGAACATGGTGCTCATGACAGCCATGGATTTTACAGTTGCAAAGCTTATCATCCTATGTCCATTGTCATTAGTTCTTTGATGTAAGCTATGCGCTCTATTGGTAGGTCTTAGCTCTTTTTCCTTCCTGACCCGTGCATTGTAGTCTCCCAAGACGATTTTCACATCATAGCTGGGACAGGTGCTATCGGCATCTTCTAGCTCTTCGTAGAAAGTATCTTTCTCCTCTTCATCCTTCTCTTCTGTAGGAGCATACTGTGTGTAATCATACTGATGTTTCTGAAATGACTTCTAATGTGTAGTTTGCAGAGCCTTTCATTAATTTGTTGGAAATTAAGGATTGCAAATTTTCATCAACTATAAAGTTTTTTTTCCACTTATATACTTTGGATTGACCAGCTCTTCCAATTAACCGGTGATGTACGGGTCCTGACTAGGATGGATAAGCGGGGATCCACTGTAGTGAATGTTGCCTTAAAATTTAATATAATGCCATAAAATTATTCTGCCAGGGAACATTTCATAAAATATCAGTTTTTATAATAGCACCTAAAATGAGAGAGAAACCTATAGTGATTTATTAATTAATTGAACAATAGGAGTTATAAATCTTTTTTTTATTTGCTTCTCTTAAAAGTTACAAGCTCAATGAGAAATTAATTAATGGTTAATCAAATGCCAATCCAATATCCATATTATTATTATCCAAGAACCAGTAGTTTAGCTAAATAGACATGTTAGAAAAGGCTAATAATGGATGACCCAATTATTTTGAACTTAAAATGCATTATACGTTTTCAGTTAAAATATATAATAACATTTAGTGGACTTGAAATTGGTTTTGAGAAAGTTATTTCAAAGTTTCTATACTCTTTAAGTTGATAAAAATAACAGCTCTAGTAAGACATTACGAGAAAGAAGCATAAGCGCTCTGAAGGGTCTCAGGTGTAATTTATATGAAAATAAAGATTTAAAAAATATAAACCTTTCTTTCATTTAAAAGTTCCTTGATCATCAGAGCATAATGAACTGGTTTTCTCCAAATTTTTCCTTGTTGTCCATCAATGTAATTAATTTCTTCCACATCACCTTCCTCATCTACTTCTTCCATTATCTTCCTCATTTTGCTTTAAAATAAGTTGGATATACAATAATTGAAAATACATTATATCAATTGAATATAGTCAGTATTTGATAAATAAATGGAATTAAAGATCATCACCCACCTATCACCACTTAATGTTCCGAAATTATCTGGATTCTTATCAAATATCAGTGATTTTTCATCGAGTTTTTTAAAGTTAGCTTTATTAAGTGAAGCCACTTTATTATCGCCATAAATTTTGGCATTTAATTGTTCACTAGTCAGGGATGGAGAATTAGAAATACTTTTGGCACTTGCAAGAGGGAAATACTCAACATGTTTTAATAAAAGTCCTCTATTAATTGAACGCAATATTTTTAAAGTTGACATTCCAGAGGGAAAGGGGCACAAAAAAAACAAGGAAAGTAATTTAAAAACTACAATTATAAAATAAAATAGATTCTAGAAAGCTCATTGATGACACAACTTTATGCAGAAATCGGTTTATGAAGGCACAACAGGTCTAATTCTAACAATAGAGACTGAAATTTCTCTTGCTACTTTACACCCGGTGTGAAAGGTTACAGCTGTTCTTGAAGTTATGAATCCAAAGAGGAACTATAGAGATAGGGAACTGACTAAAGTAAGACCATGGCACATTACAGTGATATGCTCAGATCTAGACTTTTTATGATCAATAACTTTTTTTATTCAAGCACTAAATTAAACTGTAAATTGCACGTTTTGTGTTTTTACTATATTAAATTGCAAATTTAGCAGTAATTAAAAAAAATATATTAGTAAATTGTTTGAAAATGTAAACATTGAACCAAAATTATATAGGACAGATTCACGAAATAATACGTTACTGTTTAGGACACATTGAATATAATTCAATCTTTTGGAAAATTCTGAAACTGAAAATTGAAGTTTGCTTTGCTCTTTTTAGATTCGTGGAAAGCCAGTTAATCCTTACCAATCCATTCATTTCCTTTTATGCTCTTCAGTGCTACACTCAGTCTATAGTTGGAAAAATAATTATGCATACACACAGTCTTTCGGACAAAAATATGTTAATTTATTTAAAATAAATTAATTAGTGAATATGATAACAAACAACATCCCGCATAAATTTTTGCGAGTGAAGTGAATTAAAAATCGGCACAACCTAATTAAAAAAAAATATCGGAAATTGGTAGAGCAAAAAAATTCTCTTACTCTTATAAAAAAAAATACTCTTACAGCTCTCATACTGTTACAGTTGAGAAATTAACCAGTTAATTGGTTATCTGCTCATGGTTTTCACCTAATTAATTATATCTCATTCAAATATAAACCCAAAAAGGGAAAAATGATCAGAATTGAAAGACAATCCTCCAAAATGGATCGTAAATCCACAGATTTAAGTTCTACTGGCAAAGATGAATAGTTTAAGTTTATCGATAAGGATTGAGTAATCGATATACCGGCAGAAATTTGGGATTGAAGCACTTGACTATGCGACACATTATTACAAAATTTATAAGTTGGCAATAAAAAACACTTAGGCAGAAAATGTGTTTCAAAAGTGCAGTTGGATGAGGCGAGTTCCTGATTATGCACTTTTTCTACACCATTTGGCAAGTACAAGTTTGAAAGGTTATCGTTTGGCTTAGGTGTTTCAATAGAAGCTTTTCGGGAACGTATGGACCAGGCATTCAAGGATGTTGAAGGAGTAGTGATTTATGTGAATGCTCTCGTTATTTATGCTAACTCCATTGAAGATCATAATAGAATACCACAAAAGATATTGGATATTGCTAATTTGGTACAACTTTACAAGAGGGGCTCGTTATCATTGGTACTCCCGATCTTACCCGAAGGTCGCCGGGTAACTGCTTTGCATTCAATTGTAACATTCATATTAATTGCAATTATTAAAATTGTTACTGCCTTAATTACATATTATTTAAAATTGTTAGTGCGTTCGACTTAAAATTAAAGCAGTAATAATTTTAATAATTCCAATGAACACGAATGTTACAATGTAATGCAAAGAAGTTAGCACAAATGGCGCTAGAGCATACTAGTCAGCAACCTTCGGGTAAGATCGGGAGGAACAAGTGATAACGCACCCCTCTTGTAAAGTTGTAGCGCTAATTCTAATAACATAAAATTCAATTTAGAAAAGTCGAAATTCGGAAAAGAAGAAATAATTTTTTTAGGAATCGTCGTTAATAAGAATGGAATTTCCACACACCCTTAAAAAAATTGCGGCCATCACTGAGATAAAGTCATTAACAGATAAAAAAGATGTAGAGAGATTTCTTGAACTGACAAATTATTTTTCCAAATTCATTACAAACTACTCAGAAATTTCCTCACCATTGCGCGAATTGATTAAAAAAGACAACGAATTTTGCTAGGAAATAATTCATGAAAAAGCGTTCAATAAACTGAAAGATAATTTGGTTAAAGCTCCTCTGTTGTAGATATTTGACCCCAAGAAAGAAATAACGATTTCGTTAGATGCCAGTTCAGAAGGTGTAGGTGCTTGCTTATTCCAAGAAGAAAAAACAGTCAGTTACGTATCAAAGGCATGGAATTTATGATGGAATTAACTGACTATCAAAAGCGATATGCTCGGATTGAACGAGAAATGTTTGCGATCGTATTTGGATATACACGCTTCCACAAATATATTTTAGGTAATCGCACATTAATCTAGACAGACCACTCAGCATTGGAGGCATTGTTTCAGAAGCCTCTGAATGATGCTCCTATTCGCATGCAAAGAATGATGCTAAAAATACAAGGTTATGACGTAGTAGTTAAATATTTTCCAGGTAGATACATGTTTGTTTCAGATTTCCTTAGCCGATCCTTTCTTCTTTCAACTGATGATGATGATGATGTTGATGACCAGGAGATTTACAATGAAATAGTCTGTCACGTGAATGCGACACTTCACCACTTACCTATATCTGATAACAAGAGAGCCCTATTTAAACATAAAACTGGTAATTCTCAAGCAGTATATTCATATTGGATGACCTTCAAACAAGAAAGATGTAAGTGAGTTAGTTATATAATTTTGGAACATTAGAGATATAGAGAGCTATCAGTAGTTGATGACATTGTTTTTAAGAAAGATAAAATTGTAGTTCCTCAGGTCTTGCAAAGAATGATACATCAATCGATTCATGAAGGTCATTTTGGTTATCAGACATGCATAAATCGAGCTAAAATCTTAGTATATTGGCCTAACATGAGGGCAGAAATAAAAGAACTTTTCCTAAATTGTCAAGCATGTGCTGCTTATAGGGCGAATAATTCTAAACAACCTATTAAATTTCATGAAATAATCATGATGTTCCTACGTTTCCGTGGTTAAAATTAGGTGCAGATCTATTTGAGATAAAAATAACTATGTTATCGTTACGGATTATTACAGTATATATATATATATATATATATATATATATATATATATATATATATATATATATATATATATAGAATTAGCGAAGCTGGAAGACTTATCAAACATATGAAATCAATTATAGCTCGGCATGGAATTCCTGTGGAGATAGTTACTAATAATAGCCCTCAATGCAGTAGTGCAGAGTTTAAGAGCTTTGCTAGATAATATGAATTTAATCATGCCAAATCATCTGCAAATTATCCACAGTCTAATGGACAAGTGGAATCTAGCGTAAAAATTGTGAAAAATAACCGAAGAAAATGCATGTCATAGCAATTCTGATCCATATTTGGCACTTCTAAACTACAGGAATACCCCTGAAGATGGTTCATCATAATCTGCTAACTTATTGTTTCATTGTAATCCTCATCGGGCTTAGGAAATCGAAGATACAGCTGGAAACCAGTTAAGAAGAAATAGAAAGGATATCATAGAAAGTAGTGGCGAATATGAACGCTTATCCTGATAAAGATAGTAAATGTGATTCTGAAAACGAGGCTGGATATGAATTAACAAACTAAGTTCAAGTTAATGGAAATAACGAAGATTACATGACCAGAGCGGGAAGATTTATTAAAAAATCTTAAAGATTAACTTTGTAAAAGGTTATATAAACAATGCATTACTAATGAATTCAAGGAGAGGAATGCTGATGCATCGATAGTGATCATATTGGCATTAACCCATATGTTTTAATTATAAGAGCTTAGTTAACAAAAATATTACTAAGGGTTTTTAATAAAAGTTTCATTTATTAAAAGTAACTTTGTAAATATTCTTATCCAAAACAACGTTTCTCATATTCATCCACATATCAGCTCCTTTTAAAAATTTAACTTCATTTTTCTACATAGATATTGGGAAAAACTTGAATTTTATAGAACATTAGATATTGTTTATAATGACCCTGAAGGGACTGGTCAGTTTTCGTCTGGTGCTCCTTATTACATTTTTGAGATGTAAAAAACAAATTGTCAAAAATTGGAATTTATTTATTATGAGTATGAATTTATAGGCCT
Organism: Rhaphigaster nebulosa; assembly: GCA_948150685.1. Taxonomy (NCBI): domain Eukaryota; kingdom Metazoa; phylum Arthropoda; class Insecta; order Hemiptera; family Pentatomidae; genus Rhaphigaster; species Rhaphigaster nebulosa. The sequence continues at coordinate 127,368,731 of OX411309.1, read as the reverse complement.
GTCTTCTGACTTAGACATCCCCGAAGCGATGTCCACTCTAAACTCACTACTGAACAAGGAGAGCTTGCAAGACACCCCATCACAAAGACACATTCCATCGGAAGAAACTGCTTTTCATCAACCGAATCTTGCCACCACACCTCGAAGATGGTCTCGTATTAGACGCCCTCCTCAGTATTTTAAATGCTACTTTTTTTAAACGAAGAGGGAAGAGTGGAGGAAAAATATCGAAGTATTGATTATTGAAAGCCTAATTACAACCTTACTCAATGTGAATTCAATCAGTCTGTTAACCAATGTATTATTTTATGTTTATTAAAGCCTTAAAAGAAAGAGGTTTACTTTTATCATAACACATTTAAAATCATTAAACTTGCTTAATAAAAGAAATTAATTATACAGGACTTCTTAAAGCATTTGTTTGTACAGTATTGATATGATATTTTAGCCTCAATAGCATCAACACTCTGTTTGATGATGTCACTCTGAAGGTAATGAATGGCCTTTTCTCAAGTAAGAATTGAGTCCGAAGCATCTCTTATTGAAAGTGCCTGCTCATCATCTTCTTTTTAAAAATGTTTACGACGTTTCTTTACATTTTGAGTTGAATTCTTCTTCCCTTTTCCATTGCCAGGCTGTTATAATTGATGTTTTCAGCCACTAGCTCATTAAAGCAGATAATCGTACCATAATTTGTTCGCATGTATTTTTATTACTTTTTGAATTTTTGTCATTCATCCACAATGTCACTTTGTTATTTTCATACATTATTAAATTGTTATACCAAAAACACTGGTGTGTTGAATGATCCAACTCTTTCGGTAATTCAACGATTCGTAAAAAGCCAATAATCATAGTTTTTCAATCTTATAAATACTTCTGGAAATTCTCAAGTTCAAAAATTAATTGTAAAAAAATTAAATAAATATTTTTGATAGTTAAAAATGTTATAATTGTTAATTTTTCTAGAGATTTTTTCAAGACGTTTGGTTTGATTTGTATATTGAGAGTGTTGTGGAAGAAATTTTCGATCTAGTTACTTCCATAAAATAAAGTTCTTTTCTTTTCTTTTCTTAAACAAAACTATTTCACATACATTATATTCCTAAATAGTTACAAAATAGGTATTGCATAAATCCATTTACTTGATTTTATCCTAGGCTCAAGATTACTTATGTAATCTTTATTCCATTGATGTATGCTTACTGTTAAGCATTTTTAATTCTGGGAAAAATAAATCTCTTTAAAATCCAACTAAGATCCTCATTTTTTACCTATGATCCACCCGTATCGACCAATTATGCTCCTATAATGATAAATGAACACATAGATTTCTGTAGCTACATCAATAAAGTAGTTATAATGGCCCGATGCAGATTAAATGGATATTAATAAGAAATATTAATTAGTGAAGATGTGTTAACTATAAAAAGTGTATTTACTAGTTTTAATAACCAAATTCTTATACCTCACGCTATTGAAAATCCTGCCATAGATTTTTAATACCAAAAAAAATAAACAAAACACTTATATATAAATGACTCCATATTCATGAAATCAAATATTCTTGAATGGACAGCGGGAGGGAAGGGACCTTACGTTTGTGTGTGGTCCAGGCTAGATCACATCCTTACCGTTGGCTAAGAAACGATACTTGCTTTTCAATTATACTTAATTCAAGATCCTTCATCGGTTATAGTGGTACATTTATCACTCATTACTCATTGACCTCATTTTGCTCGACTCAAGATGGAATTAATGTCTATCAACACGTAATCCAACTCGATTCAAAATTTACCCGTAGGTAATTATTAACAAAAATGTTAAAACTATCACATATTGTCGTCTTTGTAGAACAACCGAAAACCTATTGACACTAACCTTGCCTGTATCCAATTTGGTACAAAGAAGTTTCGTTAGTTTCTAAAGTATGATAACCACTAATAATTTTATCTGGAATTTATTCAAGAAATTTTACTATATATAATCTACTCTTAAATAATTTTGCCCTTAAGTGCTATCTTTTAATCCTATATGGTCATGGTAATTGTCTCTAATTTTAATTATTATAAATGTTCTAGGAATTTAGTAGTTTTATATTTTAAGTATTTTGACATTATTGGATCAAATGGCAATGGTAAGCAATTCCTGAAATCTAATTTGTAACCAACAAAAGTAAAAAAAAAAAATTTGAAATGGTTCATCATCGATGAGACAGGCTAAAATAATTCTGATTATTTCTAATCAGATGAGCCTTCTCGAAAATATGTAGAGACAATGGCGTAACTGGATTTTTTGCGCATGGGTAAAACTGGAAAAGTGCGTCCCCTAACATTTATAGCCCGTGGTGTAAAAAAGGATGCTCGAGAGGGTAAATATTTTTTTGCGTTATAACAAACATTGCAAACGCTGTGACAAGAAATAATTATAACCATTTAAAAAATGAAATTTATTACAGTACAATACTTTGGAATAATAAGAAATACCAATTGTTTGCTCAACTTTTATGCTCGATCTATACGAAGGCAGCACTGAAAACAAAAACCCTCGTGGAGTAGTTTGGAAAAAGCTTAGAGGAGAAGTAATAGTTTTGTTAAGAGGGAAGCGATAGCGCTACGCGCAGTATCTTAAGTTTACTCGGTTTTAGAACGTTCGAAAACTAACAAAGAAGCTAGCTAAGTATGATAAAAACGTAGGTCAGAAGATTCCTTTTTTCCACCGCATTCCTTTTATTGCTTTTTTGAGTTACATTAATCTTTCATTCTTTGTTAAACTTGAGATTTTTTTTTATAGTAAACTTGGTAAAAACGGAATTTTTAATCTTCGCTTTGATATTTTCATTTTTTTTTGGCGCCCTCCAAGGGTATCCGTTCAAGTTACGACAGTGTGTAAAGTGTCAGATTTCTGATTATCTAGAATTTCAGAGGTGCCAAAAATGTTGGTACCAACATTTAATAAAAAAACTTGTACGTTCAGTATCAAATGATCTCTTTATTTTATCAACTTTAATTTTGTAAAATTTGGTCATATCGGATTTGTTATTCTTGAATTTACTAATACTTAATGTAAGGCGTATTAAAATTCAAACGGCTAAAATCACCACCTTGAATGACTAATTTATAGAGGTGATTAGTCGCTATATTTAAAGCAGAATATTTTACATCAATTTATGAATTTTATTTAATTACGGTTGAAGAATTATGTTTTGTTAAAATACTTAAGGAAGGACCTTTTAAGTGCTCATGCGTCTATGTATAATCATTTGCTATAAAAATAACAATTGCTTTACAAATTAGTGCACGCGATTGAAAGACTGTAAAACAAATCCAAGATGGTGTATTTGACAAGGAAGCTTTTTGAAATAATACAGAGGGAGAAGGCTTTTTCCGTAAAAGCGTAATATCCCGGCCTAAGCTCCGCCCACAAGGTTCTCTCTTAAGTTGTTTGCCTATACATATCTGTTATTCTCGAGGGACTTGATCCTACATTTTTTTTTCTACTCTATTCTTTCTACTAAACATATATACTTACATAGAATTTCTTTTTCTGCTCCTCTTTCAGCAACAACCAGTAATTTATCAGATCAGCAGATCAAAATAGATGATTCAGAGCCAAGAGTCAATTTATTATTTCTCATCGCTATATTATTTTTTTTTTAACGATATCAGTTGACTTGATTTGTAATTTAAACTATTCATTTGTAAGTTATAATTAACAGATACTACTATTTCAGGCTCATTCTTAATGGCATCAAAATTATAAAGATACTTTCATTTATGACACAATTATGTTTGAGCTTTGATAAGCGATAAGAGCGGCGATACTTTGGCTCAGTGTCGAAAGTGTCTCGATAAAAGATTATATTCCAGTATCTCTTACTAAACCATTACTAAACCATTTTATTTTTTTGTTGAAACTGTGATAATAAATAGTATCAGCACAGAAACCTTAATATGGGAATAGTTTTTAATGGAGCAGCGATTCCAACTTTGCAATTCATTTAAATAAAAAAAAAACATAAATTCATCAAACACTCAGGAGTTAAATTAATACATCACGTTGAAAATAGTCTCAAATTAAATATATATGAAGCACTTGAAATAATAAAATCCTTCAAATCCAATCCAGATTTTTGCTTAAATGACCAATAAATATCTCCAATAGTCCAATTTTAAATTTATTCCCATCAATAACAGAAAAAACAATTACTCACCGGAATTACTGGAAAAACCCCGACCCATAAACCGTTCACGTATAAACACCCCACCTTTCTTCCATCGCTAGTTCAGTGCGAGAACAAACCAATACAAACTTTTTCTGTTTGATATAATCTACTTAAACCTTGGTGAGTACCAACCTGTATTTCATTTCTTATCTTAATTAAATTCATAATTCATAAATGTTTTATAATAATAATTTATATTACACTTAATTTAATATGTATAATAATACCAAACTATATTTTGAATTGCTTATTTTTGAATTTTGTGTGTGTTTTTAGAACTGAGGATGAATGTATAACATTCGAAACTAGTTTTCAATAAAAACAAAATTATAGAAGCTGCAAATAATTTATCAATCCCTAATTAGATTGATCCTTCTATAACATCATGCAGACGTCAACTGATTAACCTTAGAGATAGTTACCTACTATGCCAAAAAAAAATAAAAAAAATAATAATAAGTAACGTACAGTTTTTGACTATGGAAAATTGGGTGGTTAATTTTTGTTGTTGCATATTTCAAACTGGTTTATTGGTTATACAGAAATAGTTCAGGGGCCATAGAGAAAATATATTCATTTTTTTAAATAAATTTTCAATAGACTTTCTCAACATGATAATTAGAAGAAAAATAGTAGAAACAAATTTTATTTTATTTATTTGTAAAACAAAAGTGACATTCAAGATTTGTCACCAAATCCTATTTGGTCAAAAAAATTTGAAAAAAAAAATGTATATATTTACATATAAACATTGATTTAAGAAAAAAATGGTAATAAAAAAAATTAAAAAAGAATGATAACAAAAGAAATATAAGTGAAATATAAATGACAAACAAATAACTAAAAAATGATTTTAAAAAAATTCTTTCGAGACTCACTTAACTAAATTCTGCAATGAGTGTTTATGAAAAAAAATTCTAACTTCCTAGATCTATTTTTTTCACTTATCATCATGTTGAGAAAGTCCATTAAAAAGGTATTTAAAAAAATAAACTATTGAGGCTGGAATACATGTCGATAGGTTCTAGAATTTTCCTTCGGATGAAGCATGCAAATATGGAATGCAAATAAATCATACTTTAAGACTGATGCATTATATTTATTTTGTAAAACGACCATTACATCAGAATTATATGGTTTCTTAAATGGTTGATGATCGATTCATCAAAATTCAAATATCACAACATTGATATGACATCAATAGACATCAATACTATCTTAAATGTTAATAATAATTTATGAATTTACAACCTATAAGTTAGGTAAGGTAAATTGTTATTCATTTTAAATGCAATCTCCTTCCCATGCTGTTGCGCACACCAAGTAAAAGTAGGTAAAAAGTCTTATAACTTTAAAACAAATTATAGCTGCTCAAAAATTACGACGCCATTTGAAAGAAGATGGAAAAACCTTTGTTATAACTGATATTAAAAAATAAAAAAAATGAAAAGATTTGCTCTGTTCAATAGCTGGCAGATTTTTATTCAGTTATTGCCGGATACAATAAATAACGGAGTTTGGAAGATAGTTCGTGTAGTTCATAACCTTTAAAATGAGCGGTGTAGCGATCGATTTCATGATTATTTATGTAAGTATGACTTTATTTAAAAAAAAACTTTTCCGATTACGAATATATCAAAATCTAAGAGATGGGAAAAAAGTTTAAAGAGATTAAAATTGTATTTTTAAACAAATAACACGCATCTGTGGTAAAAAAAAAAAAAAGAAAAAAAAGGAAAAATAAAGAGATAAAAATTGTATTTTAAAAAAAATAAAACGGATCTGTGGTAAAAAAAAATTAGAAAAAAATAAAGAGATGGGAAAAAAGTTTAAAGAGATATAAATTGTATTTTTAAACAAATAACACGGATCTGTGGTAAAAAAAAAAGGAAAAATAAAGGGATAAAAATTGTATTTTTAAAAAAATAACACGTATCTGTGGAAAAATATAGAAGAAAATTTTGTTTTGCTTTTTTATGCCTTAAAAAAGTTATTTAAAAATGAAATTACAGACATAATTGTTACACTTATATTCTTCGAGCTTAATGTTAATCGTTGAGGAATATTGCCCTACATTACGCAGCATAATTAAAAAGTAGCTTTTATTAATTGAATTGAATATATAACTTCCATTACAATCTCCTCCTTTATTTAATTATGTTTACGTTTCGGGGAAATATTTCCTCATCTTCAGAACAATTTTTCTCAGCTTTTATCTCTTAAAAGATAGAAGATAACAATTTTTTATGTATAAATAATTAATATTTTTTCATTATATTTAATTTTATAAAAATAGTAAGTTAAATAGAAAGAAACTATCCACATATGTCTTTAATTTCATTCAATAAGACTTTTTTAAGTTATAAATAAATTAAACAAATTCTAATTTTTTTTTTTACCTCCAACCCATGCTCTATTTTCGAAAACAACTTTTTTCTCTTGACACTTTTTTCTATCTCTTAGTTTTTGATATATTCGCAATCGTCAAAAAAGTGTTGTTTTTTTTTTTTTTACAAAATTAGTCATACATACATAAAAATGACAAAATGGGTCAGTAAACCCATACCGGTGAGTACTCGGTACTGATTTTAAAGGTAAAGGGATTACTTTTCAAACCCTATTGGTTTTTATATCCTACAATATAAAGCGAGCAATTTAACAGAGAGAAAATATTTTGAATTTTTTTTTTATATTTTATCATCAATCATTTGAATGTTTTTAAGTCTGCAATATCACTACATGAAGGTTTTTCTTGCTTTTTCAATGCCGTCGGAATTTTTGTACTGCGATAATTTGTTTTAAAGCGTTTTAAATCTTTTTTACCAACTACGATTTACGATTGGGATGCACAAAAGTATGTGAAGGGGAGTGCAAGTACAAACATCATTATTATTATTATTTTATGAAGTTCATTTTAACACTGATGCAAAGATGGATAAGAGAAAAGACAAGATGGAAATCAGGCAGAAAACGTGAAGGCGAGACGAGCCACTGCAGATTGCTACATCGATGGACTTGCACCTCGGCGTGTAGACCCTGATGCTAGCCAGAGTGTCCGCGATCTTCCTGATGAATATAGCTTCTTCTTTCCTGCACTTCAGCCAGCTGGCGTAGTAAACGCACTTCAGGAAACCATGTTTGGCACTACACAGAACGGAGGAAACAATATGAAACTGGTTATTATCAATGAATAACTAATGTATAATTATCAAGTAAAACTACACTTAAGGTTGAATATGTGTTGATAAAGTAAGTGTTGCTTAGAAGATATTGCACAGAAACTTTTCGAATAGAGTAATTATCTTGCATTTCTCATAGAAAAAAAAAATATATTGGGTTTTTCGCTTAAACATTGTCAAACTAATACAATCTACTCACCAGAATGGAAGGGCTCTGATTTATTCCATCCATCCATAAACCTATAACCCTAACAAACCATGAAATTTTGAACGCTGTTATTTATATTAAAGTAAATAAAAAAAAAATGGATATTTGCGATAAAAAAATCGCAACGAACGAATCAATCAACTAACGAGAAAAAAAAAGCGCCAGCAGCAGAGCTCCACACCAAAATTTTCAATTATCTTTAATAGTGACTAAAATACAAAATTGAAAATATCAACCATCTAAATCAATTTGGAGAGGCTGTAGAAGTGAGCAAAACCTTAAAAAACACAAAAAACAGGTAAACATACCGAAATATTGAATGAAATTTGCCCCCACTTTTATGATATTGTTCCGCCTAGAAGACAAACATACATACAGAATATAAGTTCATTTGATCCAAAGAGGGCCGTGAGAAGTGCCCAAATGATTCCGAAAAAAAAAAAGAAATATAATAATACATTCTTTATTTATTCCGGGACACATCCCTTTAGAATAAAATAACGGGTAAAATCAATAGAGCTTCAGAGCCTTAGAGTAGAACAAAAAACGCTGAAAATTATTACACAATGGTTTATTATTTCCACTTATTAATATTTCAAAAATATCTATTCGGCCCAAGTAAACAAAATTAAGCAGTAGGCACCAAAGGAAAAGAAATTTAAAGCTTGTCCCAAGATGAACGCCGTGAGAGTGACGAACTGATAGCTCAGAAAAAAAAACTGTGTCAATGCAAGTAGGCTGTGATGGTTAGGACATGTAATAAGAGGGTAAAATGATATAGAGGAAATATTTGATGTGCACTTCAGTAGGGGAAAAAAAAGGATAGACTAAGGAAGCTAAAGGAATCGCAGAAATAATCACAGGAAGGATAAATCAGAGAGATACGAGGAAGCCACAAGCCCAATAGATGAGTCAGGAGGCCTAAAGCCACGATATTTTTTTTCTTTTGTAGGGACTTTCATCAGCTTTCGTTTAAATAAAATAAAAGCACCAAAAAAAAAATAATAAAAGGCCGAGTTATAGACTTTTTTTTTTTTGCGGACGGATTTTTTTTACCAATATTCGGATTCTACGTATCTTTAAACGTAAAACCTCAAATTTTGAGGGGGTTACAAAATTTTTTTCTTGGTCGATTCCAAACGTCTATTATTGAAAATAATAAGCCAAAAAAATAAGATAATGAGCAAATTACCTATATAAAATAAATAAATAAACAAATAAGAAAAAAATATATTATATTTTATATACACATATCACACGTGTGGTAGGGATCATGAAACGGATTTAAAATTCACTCCTATCTCCTCCGATGACCTTCGATACCGTTTGCAAATCTATTATTGTCGAGATATATACGACTAAAAAAATGTATCTGCTTCGTGATCATACCTATTGATATAAATTATAATCCTTTAATTATGATTTTTTTAAAAAAATTCTCTAGCTACTTTATATATTCGGAAAAATACAATACCTTTCTTCATTACTTTCTACTCCACTTTTGTTAGCCTTTAAATTTATTTGAAATCTCCGATTATCAGATTGCCAATTACCAGTTACCAGTTGCCAGGTTACTTTGCGATTATTTATGCTTATTTATGTCTGGTAGATCATTTATGCCCACAGAATATCCATGGTGGCATCCGCCCATTGTATATATAGTATTTTGGCCCATGATGATGACAAATGAAAATAAAAAGGCCTTTTTTACGTGCAATTAGTTCGACAATTCATTTGCTGTTGTATGAATATTAAATATCATTATTTTTTTTTATATATATTGATTATCAGCGTTGTGGAATAACTTTTTGATTAATATTATAATGCTGAGATCTAAGAAAAAAGTCGAATAGTTCATTGTGAGTATTTCCAAGTTAACTAAACCTGAGGAAGGAATCTGACCTTGGCTGTACAAACACTTTTTTTATTAAAACATTCTTTACTAATTTTCTAGAATCTAAACTAGTTTCTTCAGACAAGCTAATTATTCATAATTTATCCTTCCCTCTTTCATATAATTGTTATACCAACCCATCTGCTAATTGTTAATCTTGTAATTGACAGGTGTGGATTATAAATAAAAGTAAATACCTCAACCTTAATAAATTCGATTGCCATTGAACATATTTAGATTTAAAATTATATTAATTAAGCAATTACCAGCAAAGCTCTACAAGCCTTGATTGGTCGGTTGAATTTTTCCTAGCTATTTCTTCTTCGGCCAACGATATGAATTTGTTGGCGCATGCGTCCCAATCTTTACTGATACCCTTGTAGCATGTCGTATAAGTGAGGTACTCTACAACAATAGCAATCAATTACTGGCATATTTAACAATTTGGGTTCTGAGTTATGCAAATTAAAATTATCTCAGAAAGAGCTGCTTGAAATATAATTGTTCTGAATGTAAAGAAAAATAAGAGGTCATGCCCAATCTCATTTCCTCTCATAAACCTTTTTTTTTAAAGTACACAATAATGAAATAGCATCAAAGAAACTTTTAATCTTAAGCAAGAAACATGAAAGGAATCTCTGTATGAAAAATAGTGAATATTTTTTTCAAGAAAATATAAATTTCAAAGGATATTATAATTAAATTTTAATGAAAAGAATACGTAATTATCAGTGAAAAGGATTAACAGTGTTAAATTAAAATACAAAGAGCAAAACATAGAAGATAAACATTTTTACAAAAATAAAAATAAAACTTCAAAGGGATGTTACAAGATTTTTTTTAATTTATATTTTTCTATCAATTTTGAGGTAATTATTAATAATTTAAAGTTAGATTTTTTAATTTGTTCTAGTGAGTATGTTCAACTGAGTTCTAAGTAATTTCCACCTACGTGCTCTTGAAATATGGCTTGATCCTCTTCAATAACATTCAAAAATAATTTATAGATTAAAAATTTGTAAAGGTTTATGAAACTTTTATATGGTTTAACTTAATTTTCACAGATTTACAAAAAATAAAAATTAGAAATATTCTTTTAAATGTACTGTGTATCTTTGATGCCTTTTAGTTGTTAAGTCTTCAATTTATTTTATTTTTTATTGGCTTTGTTTTATTTATTGAAATCAATTTATTTTTAAAAATAAGTAAACAGTTTTACGAAATAAGAAATAATGATTTTTCACAGCTCAACTAAAGTGTGTTTCATAATAAAAATTATATTTATGCTCAAAGTTTAAAATATTGGAACTTACATACGACTAAAATGGATATACACATTAAAAGAAAAATTTATCTTGATATTATTATGCACATTTTACCTTGATATTATTATGGTAAATTTTATCTTAAACGTTTAAAAACTTGTACTTTTTGAAGATGATTTTTTTAAAGAACGCTTGTAACTAACTACACATTCATAAGATGCCAGAAACCTTTGTCTGCCAAAATTAGGAGGGGCGTCGCACCAGCAGACAACATTCAAAATCCACGTTTTTTATTTTTTTCAACTGCGCATTTTTTAACATGATTTGTTTCAAGCACAAATGAAACCGCACACCTTCGGGATGCCAAAAAAACTTTGTCTGCCGATGTTAGGTGGTGGCGTTACATCTGCAGTCAAAATTCGAAAATCTCATTTTTTTTTCGTCTAACAATGCATTTTTTCCAGAAAATTTGAAAACCCAAAAAGTTGAAAAATTTCAAACTTGAGAATCTACTAAAAAACATTTTACTCAAAGAGATACTAACATTAAAATCTAATGCCAATATCTTTTAAGTTAAGGCATTGGGATTTTATTGATAAAATGTGTTTGAATAGAAAAAAAAAATTTGTCTAGTGTCAAAATGCGTAACAGGTAAGTGAAAATTTCAAATCCAAAAGAGGATAATTACAATAAAACATAATATAGTTGGGAAAATTAAAATATTTAATATAGTTGAGTAATCCGGTAAAAATTGTTGGGAAATGTTAGATTTTGTTCCCACCAGTAAATTATATAGGCAATGTCCTTAAGTTAATAGGTAATGTCCTTAATGTCCTCCCTGCTTTCAGCTTATGTAATTCAATAATAATTTTCGTTTGTTTGTATTGTTATTGTATTTTAATGTGTATAATTTCAATTACGTAAATAATTAAATTTAGGATGAAATAACATGGAGTTTTATTTTTATCCATAATCCTACAAGTAATAGAAATATATAAAACAATTAAAATACTTTTATTTGAAAAATAAATAAATGATAGTTGCGCCGGGTCGCCGGGACCACCAGCGCATTTGATCATTACGTTCTGGTTATAAATCATTTGGACAAGTAATTCTACCATTACTATTAAAAGATGCTATACACAATGTTAAAATAACTGAACATAAAATTTGATGAGACTTACCCTCTCGAAAGCCCGGATCATTGCATAGGAAGTGAAAGGTATGCCTGGCTCCAGCAATGTGATTCTCAAATATCTTTCTGTCTTTCTCCGACAGGCACTCTTGGGAGTAAGTGTCTATACATCCCATTCCAGTTTGGAAGGCCCTGGAAAAGTAATGGATAATTTGCCTATAGTTATCCTTTCTTCTGATAAGCAATATTCAGATAAAAACATTAGGTATTTTATTTATGTCAATAACATTATTATATGAGGTTCTACAAAGCTATTGAACAATAATCTGTTGTTTTGTTTTCTGCCACTACCCAATGTCTTATACCATCTACCTGTTATCCATGCTGCCCGAAGAAAAGGCGCAAAAACAAGCTATACGATACTCAAGTTATATCGAATAAACCATAGAACTCAAAATCAATCGGCGTACAAATTTTAGAAAGGACGACTTATTTGTGAATTATATGGGGCAAGCGTAATTTGAACAATAGAGCAATATCACAAAACTTCTATTTTCTTAATTATACCAATACATTATAATAAATAACCACTTCCCTTTATTAATTCACAAATAAAATTATCCACACTAGTCTTCAAATTGTTAATGGGGAATCCATGGAAAACGTCTAATTTGACCTGAATGGTTTAACAAATTTTTTTTATCGATTTTTCTGATTTTTTTTGCTCATTTCTTTAAGATTGCCTTCCTACAAAGTGGCATCACACAGTTATGTCTAATTTACCAGATATTATATTTAGAGAAAAATACTACTGTGTAGCCAAAATTCTACACATATGCTTCTACAGATTTATTTAATGAATCAATAACCACAAGTACACCTTTACAACATGCTAATTCTCTTGTCGGCACTATCCTTCAACCCTGCTGAAAAGTGACTGGCTTTTCCCGACCTACCCGGCTCCTTTTGGTCTGGCCTTTTCATTTATCATCAAATTTCCATGTTTTGAGTAAAAAGATTTATTTATATAATTAATTGAACTAATCAAATTTAATGAGAGATGCTATTATACTTCTTTGCAACAATAAAGTACACTAAACATTTTTCTTTCTGAATTATTTCAAGTGAATTTAATGATTTTTAATTGTCTTTATCTCGTTACTCATTGAGAATCTGATGACCAAACTTCCTCGGCCTGCTGAATTCACTTGGTCACACGTGATGACCGAAATTCGACACAATGGAATGATTGTATCCGCGCTAATTTGATTAAACTCCCAAGTGACGATGTTCTTGTTATTTTAGGTTATTTTAATGCCCGAATCGGTAAAGAGGATTATTTATGTAATGTTGCTGGAAAGTATTCCCCGCATGATGTTACTAATGATAACGGACAACGCTTAGCGGAGTTTTGCTGCAGCCAGTAATTTTAAGATTCAAAGCAAATTTTGTCAACATAAGCGCAGACATTTGGGAACATGGAAACTTTCTAAGAGCTATTTTTAGGCACATTTTATCAAATGCTTAGAAAGGTAATAGAATAAAGAGAAAAATATGGAATTGTTGAATGGTTTGATGAGGACTGTGCTAATACCATAGTATTAAAAAATAAAGTTAGGTAAGTATGGTAATGTTGCAAAGAAATAGTAGAAGAAACAGAGAAAAATAGCTTATTAGTAGGAGAAATGCGTATAAATTATGCGGAGATAAGAAGAGACAACGGTTGAGGAAGAAGATAGGAAATGAAAGAATGTAAATAAGAAATTTTTACCAATCAGTAAGAACAACGAGAAAGAGCTTCCAACGTAAAGTGAATAAATACCGCAATAAGAATGGAGTACTTATTGGCGATGATAAACTGGTGTTGGATAGATGAGTTGAACATTTCGAAGATGTTTTCAATACCAAAACTAAAAATAACGAACTGGCAACTATTAATATATGGATAGCAACATCTACTCGAACATAGAACTGGATAAAGTTCTATTTCTCCTGATCTTAAACCTCACTCTTATGAGAAATTCTTAGATGCACTAAATCTCTTAAAAAATAATACGGTGCCTGGCGAGGTTAATCTTCCAGGTGAAATTTTTAAGCCTCGTGGAGAATATCTGAATGGAAGAATTCACAACTTGCTTTTTGAAATATGGAATAACGAAAGCATGCCTGAAAATTGGTGTTCGGGATTGATAATTCCAATTTTTATGAAAGAAGATAAAACCATTTGTCTAAACTATTGAGGTATTATTCTTTTAAATGTAGCGTATACAATTATAGCAAACCTTTTGATTGAAAGGTTTTAGATTTATTCTGAGCGGACTCTTACAGATCATAAATGTGGATTTAGACCAAACAGAGGCACATCATCATAATAATAAGCGCGAATAAGCGAATAAGGCACCTGACTGGAGAAGAAAGGCTCTGGGCAGAGAGGAGTGGAGGCGAATTATTCCATCTTGGACTGTAGAGAATTTGATTAAATTAAACGGAGAGAAATCAGAAATTTTCTTAGGCTGTGACTGTAAACGAAAATTTAAAATTCTAATATTTTTCAATATAGAATCACCAGAAAAAAATTAGTTATAATAGTTACAAAAATTAGAGTAATCTTAAAAATCGCCCCTTCGTTGAACCAAACCACTCTCCCCTGGTTCCTTAACTTTCAAGAGAGGTCAGTGGTGAGAGAACTTAGTGAGAGAAATTCCAATAAAAACCTGATTGATCATCAGACAATAGAAAGGACATGGCGCAAGGAGATCTTGTCTCTTCCACAGAGAGATTTAACTTAATGATAAAACTTATAAAATAACACTTACCACTGATGAATAATGAAATCCGAGAAAGAGAGATTGAATTGAAACAGAAACACATTGTTTTGATACGTATAAGACATTACTTTGATACTTGATACTTATCTTGTTATTAGTTCCATCAGAACTACTGAACTGAAGCTTCTTTGGACAAGATTAGTCAGCCTTGCTTGGTGGCATCTAGGAATTTTGCTACGCAACTGGAAACACAAAAATTCTCATTTTTTAGTGTTTTGGAGGGAGGCTTGAAAAAGACTAAGGGAGAGAAGCTGGGCGCATATTCTTAAAATTACTTTCTTCTTCTTAAAATACGAAGTAGTGGCTCAAAAACAGCTCGAATCGAGAACAAGAACCACCCTAATGTCGATTTATCCTCCTGTTACTTAAGTATTTATTTTAGCTTGTAATTAATTTTCTTAAGCAAAGCTGATCTGAATCTTGAAAAGAGCAACGATCCTTAGATTATTATGTTTTTATAAGTGTTGTTAAGAGACTACTTACATGCAAGCGTTTTCGACATCCCTCCGGGAGCTGGGTATTCCTTTCAGCTCGGCCTTTTCCAGGATCGGAGGAAGCTCGTTCATACAAGAGTCAAGAAAGCTCCTGTCCTTGCAGTCCACTTTTTGTCTTCCTCCTTCTGCAAGGATTCCTCCCACTGAAACAAGACAAGGCTCAAATAAACATTTCTCAATAGGTTGTAGTGAACTTGAAAATTTTCAAAGTTCTTAAAAAACAGTAGGAAAATGTGATCTCGTTTATTAATAATGTAAAATAATAAAATTGGCTAGATATTTGAAAATTCAAAATGCAGTTTAAATAATGTAAAATAGATAGTAAGCATTAATTTTTACTTTCCTTATCACAAAGGTAAGGAAGGTATTGTTATCTGGTCAAATATTCGATGTGCAGTTTTCAACGGAACTATGTTTTTCAGAACCCCCTGAATAAAAAAAACATACGCTCATTGGTCTGTCTGTACCACGATCATCTCTTGAACGGATAGATCAATTTTATTTATTTTTATTATTATTGTGTTTTTTTTTATAATTTAAGGATTTCGGCTCCTCATGCCTGTGTTCCAAATCGGGTACATTGTGCACAATAGCTGGAAAAAGGGTTTTTCTATAGAGCGTAGAACAAAAACGGCTCTAACAATTTTGATGAAGATAGCCTAAAATATTCTCCTCAACCCTCTTTTACTATTCGTATACGCTAGACGTCACCGAGAAAAAGGAAATAAATAATTTATGAAGAAATGAAAATTTTATTTGCACATAACACAAAAGTATACATTTTTGCATGGTTGTATGCATAAATATTTGAAAGGCAATTTAATTCTCTAAAAATATAAATAGAAATTATCGAAATCGGACCAGTATTAATTAGCAAAGGTAACAACTTTGAACAACTTTTTTAACCGGTACATATACGTTTCTAGGGCAAACCGTTTTCATTTTTATGGTTTTCCGAATAACTTGAAAACTATCCATATATCGAATAATTTTCATGCGGATTTGAAAGATAATTAATCGGTCTACAAAGCTAAAAAAAAAAAGTCGTACCAATATCAACTAAAGATACAACAAACAATTTATGTATTGGACTTCGCTCACAAAGCTGTAAGAAAAGTCTTGTGAGTGGACACACCAGATATTTAAATTTTATTATAAACTAAAAAAATTGGTGAAGTGCGACAAAGTGTATGGAATGTATGGATAAATATCGAAATTATGAAACTATCAATAGTGAAAAACTATCATTTATTAATTTAGTAATTAAATTTTTACTTCCTTGTAAGAAGTAAAGGAAGTATTGTAATCACGAAAATTTTCGGTTTTCAGATCTCAATGGAAATATCCATTTTGATCATCACTGAATCCATTTTGACTAGTTTCGTCGTGACGTCTGTACGTACGTTCATACGTACTTGCGTATCTCGCATAATTCAAAAACGATTAGCCGTAGAACGTTAGAACTTAGTATGTAGGATTGCTGAAAAATCTAGTTGTGAACCTCCCTTTTTGGTCACTTCATGATTATCTTGAAGGTCATTATTGATTTTCATAAAAAATAATAATAAAATATAAAGCAAAACTTCTCAAATTAGGTAAACAAGATTTACATATTAATATAAATAATATAATAAATTTTGGTTAACAATTGCAGACCAGAAGAGGTACTTTACTTTACTTGCAGGTCATATTAGACTTTCACCAAAAATTATATTGAAATGTAATGTAGAACATCTCAAATTTAGTAGATAGGACTTTTATATCAATATGAATGTATTTTCTAGATTTTGGTTAAAATTGGTGAGCCGAAAAGGTTATTTTACTTGAAGGCCATAATAAACACATAAAAAAAAATATATTAAAATTCAATACAGAAATCATATGGCTCGTTAATAAAGATTACAAACGCGATTTTTTTCCCACTCGAATTAAACATTTTTATCACTTGTTTTAAGTGTTAAAATATAGTGTAAAATGCTGGTTTTTCTCTCCATTAGTGAGATGAACAATTCTGCAGTAGGAGAATAAGATAAAGTTAAGTGGGTTCTTCCGCTTAAAATGTCGAAACTGTCGATTTACAGTGCTTTATTTATTGACAGTTCTAATGTTGTCATGGAACACAAAGAAATCTCTTGGGAACTTGTTACCAACTGACAGAAAACGATATGTAATAACGGAACGAGACATCCAGAAACAAGAGCTTGTGTATGTGTATGTGAGACATACACGTGTGTCTGTATGTGTCAATAGATGGACGCCGAGTGTCGTTTTTGAGATACTGCAATCTTCGGAAAGTAGTAACCAGATTCAGGATCACTTTTTGAGCCACCGAATTATAGTTTAATAGGCGTACAAGGAAGTCATGTGTTGCCCATTGAGATATTTTTTGACCGATATTCGGATTCTACGTATCTTGAAACGTAAAACCTCAAATTTTGAGGGGGTTACAAACTTTTTTTCCTTAGTCGTTTCCAAACGTCTATTATTGAAAATAATAAACCAAAAGAATAAGATAATGAGCAAATTACCTATATAAAATAAGTAAATAGAAAAAAATATATTTTATACACACATATCACACGAGGAAGTCATGTGTTGTACACATCAGATATTTTTTTTAGGAATTAATAACTAATAATTTGTGTACGTGACCTTCCAAATATTTATGAAACATAGGCTATGTAATGTTTCATATTGCTGTGTGCAATAATTCTCAAAAGGAGGCAATGTTAAAATTCTGTGAATAGAATGCAAGACCACCATCTGAATGCTAGGCTACTAACAACAGCAGAAATGCCGAGACCGTCGATGTCTGTTATGCCCGAAGTCAGAACTACTAGAATCGCAGGCCTTATAAATGTATTAATACGGTTACAGTTTAAATGGCAGAATTGTGTTACAGTAAGAATAATAGATATTACTACTTTGAATTTCATAAGCATATCTTTCTGCTAAAGTATTTTACTGAAGATAAAATCGTAATTGGATGACCTTTTTTTTATATGAATCTGAAGAAAACGGTATTGTTATGCTTTTTACAAATAAAAAAATATAATCAAATACATTTATCTAAAAATGTCCACAAGCCATGATATATAATTGGTTCGACCTGCAAAATTTAACTGCGTTCTTTATTTCGAATTGAAACAATAGAAAAAATAAATTTATCTTTTCATATGAGGCTGAGAAGCAAAAGGGTACAAGTGACTAATAATTTTGTGAAAAAGCATTTTAAAGTTAAAACATTCTGATTAAACCTAAAACATTTAAATTATCATAATTACATTCTAGCTCTACTGTAGGAATGTGAATATCGATATATATATATATATATATATATATATATATATATATATATATATATATATATATATATATATATATATATCTTATTGAAAGTTTTTGAATATATCGAAAGAGTAGTCGATATATCGAAACAAATATATCGATATTTCTGTGTCAATATAATTAAGATATTGATTTTATAAAATCGATATTTCACTACCGAAATAATTAGGATATTTTCTTTATATATTATCGATATTTCACTGCCAAAATCATTAAGATATTGTTTTTATAAGTTAATTTACAGCGGACTTTAAATAGTAAGAAACAGGCTATTTTCTATTCTCCTTCTAATTTTATTAAATCTTTTTTTAATCTTTAATTTGATAAAAGAATTAACAATACTTTGAAAAATCAATATTTCTATGCCGATATAAGTTAGATATTATTGTTATAATATCGATATTACACAGCCGATATCATTATTAAATTATAATTATTATTAAGTTCATTTATAACAATTTATAGTTCAGGATTTAAAAATAAGAAGTAGGTTATCTCCTAATCTCCTTCCGATTCGTTTAGGCTTTTTTTTTTATTTGATAAAAGAACTAACGATGTTTTGAAATATCAATGTTTCCGTGCCGATATAATTTAGATATTTTTTTCTTAAGTTCATTTCGAGCAGGATTCAAAGATCAAGAGACAAATTATATTCTAATATTTCACCAATTGTTAAGGCTTTTTTTTTAATTTTATAAAAATACTAATAATATTTTTATGCCGATATCATGAAGATATCGATATTTTACTTTCGACATTCCATTCCTAGAACACATCCATTATAGATAAAACCACGAACAAACCACAACACATGTTTTTCGCGTTGGATTCACAGATATCTCCGCACATTAGGAAGTTATGGTGGCCTTCAGAACCTTTAACGTGTGATTTAGTCTGTTTGGGTTCTTGGGAAAGATAATCGAGCGAAGGAAAGCTGAACCCGCGAAAATTAGAGGAAATTGACGGATTGACAGACACAAGCATCTTCTTCTTATAAACTACTTATTCTGATATAAGAGGGTGGCTATTTTCTCGATTTTGAACAGTTTATTAAATAGTTCTGTAATTATCAAGTTTGTATGGGACTTCTAGAGTCAGAAAAAGATCTGAAAAGTTGAGAAGGTTGGAGCCGGACAAGGTGAACGAATGACATTTGGTGTATATAATTTAATTTTTCCAAATTTCGAATTATTAAATAAAATTATAAACTAATGTCAAATGTAGATAAAGTTTGCAAGTTTATTGGGATATTTTTTTATTAAGAAATTATTGATGCGAAGAGGCAATAACCTTCAGACTGTGTTTGACACTTTCTGAGAGAATGACCCAAATATACAATTATCTTCAGCCAAGAAACGGTCCTCCCTTACCAAGAACTGAATATCCAAGATTTATCCGTTGGCGCAGGTATCATTTTTTTTTATTTGTTCATTTATTATACTTTTAATATATCGTCGAGTTGGAGGTAAAAGTGATTAATTAATAAGTTAATTATGCAAGAGATAATAACGCCCCCAGCTCGTGACTCAGGTAATACTCTTATATATCACTCTTAATTACGTCAAAATTATTTTCACCCCGATAAAACTTTTGTATTATGTCAATTTTGTGATCAATTACCATTTTTTTAAATAACTAAATTTACGCTTCAATATTGAAAAAATTGTGAAATGATCAGTTATTAACTAATAATTATAAATAATTTCGTCCATAATTAAGCAAAATTTGGTTCAGGAACAGATAGATAGCAACAGACCTCATCTTTGCAAAAATGTCAGTTGATCAGTTTTATCTCTAGCCCAACGATATGTACCAGATGAGATTTGTATTGTTATATGTGTGTAATATTTCAAAAGGATAAATATAAAAAAAGTATCTTCTGGTCCACATGAATAAATAGAAATATTTCGATCCAAAATAAACAAAAAGGGAAAGTCTAGGCTCAATCTGTCATGTCAGGTTCACTGTTCACGTTTGTTACTGATTTTTGTAAAAAAAACATTTGAATATACAACAGTCATAAATTTATCTTGCCCGTTGAGTATTCTGGTTATTATTGAACAATTATTTATTTTTTAAATTTTAGCTTTTTTTAATTTATATTTTTTTACATTTTTATATGCATAAACTTTATTCAGAGCCATAGTTCCCTTTGAATAACATTATGGCATGGGTCACACTAACCACCGGGCTATTATGTTATTTTTATTCAAAATCTTTTCATGACAAAAATAAGAAAATAACCTGTTCTAAATGAAATGGAAAATATATGTATCCGGTGTATGCATATCTAACGCTCTCTGAAGATGGCACATTATTTTTAGAAGCCCACGAGCGTTGAATATCTTAGGACGGCCCTGCTAACGGTAGAGATAAAAGTTCACATCCGGTCACTCACTAATGTCTTAGTAAATCACAAATAAATAATATAGTTAGGTATATAAAAAGGAATAAAACTTCTTTTAATTTATATTTGAAATTAGTACTTTGAAATTAGTGTTGACCAGATGTGCACTTTTTTCTGTACTATAATGTTATTCAGAAGTAAGCCAAAATTTGTTTTTCTACTTAAAAAATGTTTTCACATTCTATAAATTCTCGTTTATTTTCTTTAAATGCAGAAAGTATACATTTGGAGGCAAAAAACAACTCTGAATATTTGGAGACGTTGAATACACTTAGCTAGTCAAATACAGGTAGCGAGGGCAGTTAATGTTAGAAAACACCGTTCTCGTGTTAGCTTTGATGCTGTGTTTTACGACGTTTCTTCAGCCGTCTAGAGGAAAGGGATGAGTCCCATTCCCCTGTTTGAACAAAACATCTGTCCAACACTGAGGAATACGATATACCTATTAATTTTTTGAGGATCCAGCTACATCGTTCGTTTATTCAGTTGTACCAAAAAGGACTTATTTTTCTCAACAAAATATTTTCCATAGGTTAACATTTTTAATTAATATAATTTTTTAGTTATATTAAAATGTGGATGTAGTTATAATCATTAGTAAGAGGAAGGAAGTATGATTATCGGCTAACTTTTTATTTAATTTTAACTGTTTTATTTTATTCAAAAAAGGAAAAATATTCAGTCCCTCACTCAACCTAGATTGGCTTTCATTATCAGTAGCGCGGTTGAAAGAGAAGGATCTCTTGGAGTCCTACTGCGCCTTCCACAAGTGGTTGACAAGTTTGGAACGAAGTTCTCCACGCTGAGTGGAAATAGTGCACATAAGTATTGCTACGCTTATAATGTTTTATTGTATTTTAATTTTCTTTGTTTTTAATTTTCTATTTTTTATATACAGTTCAAAAAGATACATAAACCACTACTTAACAATATTTTATATTGAAAACAATAAATATTGGAAAAAAAAAATACAATATCGATGTTGTCGCATAATTTTCTGATTTTCTACAGTTCTTTTTTTTTTCCTAATTTACTAAATCGTATTAAGTAAAACATTAATCATAAATCTGAGTGAAGAACACGACTTTTTTTTCTGGGGGAGAGGGAAGGAGAGGGCGCACATGAACGCTTGTATTAGACGCAGTCATTTTAAGATCCGCCACTATTCCTTTGTAGTATCACCATATAAGCGCAGATTATTAAAAACATTATTAACAACAAAAAATGTTGTGGTCCATTGGTCCATGTACCTCTGACATTTTAAGAATCCAACAGATTCTTAGCACAGATCAATATGTTCAGAAACGGGAAACCATCATTAATACTATGGAGACAAATGGACTTAATATGACCACAAACAGAGACTGACAAAGAAGAGATGATCAAAAATACTCACATTACTACGGCAAAGAGTGAGACCATTGGAGAGTTGAATGAGCAAAAAGGAATGGTCGCGGATTTACTACAGAATAACTTAAATATCGGAAAATAAGATAAGTTTTTTGGGGGAGTTACAAAGCAGTAAATTCGGTGATAAAAATATAATAAAATATAAAATAAATAAAATATTAAATATAAAAATAAATAAAATATTCAGCAAACGATAAAATGTTGTTCATATCCCTTGCGAGATTCGAGGAATGATAAAGCAGATAAAGCGTCTAGGTCAGTTCGAATAGGCAATCTCGTAAAAACAAATGATAAAATTCCAAGAGAAGACTGGGTGAGACAGGGTAAGTCGAAGAAGAAATCTCTAAATTACTCGAAGTCCAAATGGTGCAAATTGTAAAGCAAAAAGTAGAAGCTCAAACAGAGACTAGCTTGGGTCATCTCAACATCGGCCATAGGGATTCCTAACGTGGTTGCTTGCTCTAGAAGCCTCTACTTGCATCATATGTTATACGCATATTACAATAAACCTCTTCCTGATTGGTGGATGTCAACATTATTCTGTAATTAGAAAAGAAAACAAAAATGTGTTGAACTTTAGCAGAAATTCCGCAAGACTCGAAAATAGCTGTGGAATCCCTGATAGACTTCCTAAAAACCAGATTCTACAGCAGGGTATATAAAAAACTATGACGCTATGAGATAGAGTCGAACATATAATAAATAAATAAAAAAGGTCAAAGCTCAAAATGTGAGACAAGCTCATATTGTGAGCTATCTAGATTAAGGAAGGAAAATAATAAAGAGGTAAATGGGATCGAAACATTTTTAAATTAATAAAACAAATATCGATAGAAATATTTGTTGATTGTTCAATTGTTACTAAAACATTCAATATTAAATATATACAGTTAATATAAGTTTCCTGTACGAATTGTTTTTCAATAGTTCAAATGTTTTTGCATGGATGGAATATAATTTTTATTAATATGTTTACTTTTATTTTGGTTGGTTTCGTTGGATTTTTTTTTTAATTTTAAGTATGTGCCGAAGCTTTTCTCAATGTTTAGTAGCCAAGGTGGTTTTTACTTAAGTCGTTCACAAATAAGAACCGATAAAATATTAAATGACCGTATATTACTTCTTTAGCTATTGTTAATTTGTTTTAGATAATAATTGATTCTAATCTATAGCTCAAAGATTCTAAAGAAATACCGGAAAAAAGGAAACTACCACTTTAATTTAGAAAAATGATCCTTGGCTTGAATAAAAACAATTGGGGCTGATAAGCAAAGTTTCGTTAGCGAGTCTTTACTCTTGAATAAGCCAAAAAAATGTCTTGTAATATACTATGAAGTTGCAAAGCGTGGATAAAGTTTTTTAATATGTCCTCAGAGAGGAATATAATACAGAAATAAATGGCAACCAAGAGGGTGGAGGGAGTCATTTATCTTTTTTCATTATTTTTTTTTCCAAAGCTGCTTTAATTAATTTTCATTCACTGTGGTCGCAAAAGAATAGCTGTGAATTGAACTGTATTTCCAGCAAAATTATTAACAAACTTACTTTGTCTAGATGATAAAAATTGTTAGAAAACATATAAAAAAATGACTAAAACATGATTCAAATTATAGTATCTAGGGAAGCTAAAATTATAATTTCGAGAGAAGCTAACTATTTCAACCCTTAAAAAAAATATGAATTTTTTTTTAATATAGGAGCTGCCATCTCAGTGTAAAATGAAATGAAACGATCCATCTTACTTTAAGTCTCATGGGACTAAAGAGGAGTAGCACTGAGGACAGAAAATAAATGAGCAATATTAATATATACAGGTGCTATTTATTAAGCTTAAATAAATATTTTTTTTTTGTTTTATCAGTTCGTTTCTTTATTTTATTTTTTACGAAAAAGACAACCTAAGAACAAAAATTATATTGTGCTCATATTAACTTACGAATTTTGGTATGCTTTCATGCAATAGAGTATGTACAATTTTCCTTGCGCATGACTTTACCGTATACCTTATTAAAAGAATTTAGGGAAAGTACTCCAACAAAATCTTTCTATTGCTGGTTACTCGATCTTCTTGTAGGAATGATAACACTGAGCCCGGCTCATAGCCTTACCAGCTACTGTTTTTATTATGTTTATTTCCAGCAGGATTTAAATATCAAGAAACAGATTATCCCCTAATCTTCCTCCAATCCGTTTAGACATTTTTTTTTATTTTATAAATTTATTAACAATACTTTTTAAATATCGATATTTTGATGCCAATATTATCAAGATATTCATATTGTTAACCGATATCGATATTAATATCAATATTTTGCTTTCAATATCCCATTTCTAGAACACATCCACTATAGATAGTAACACGAACACACCACATCACTAGTTTTTATGGCTCTTTGTATGTCAAACCCGCCGTCTTTGTAAATTTATTTTTTATTTTTTTATTCCCAGCATATTTGCACCGCGGCCTATTAAGGCCCATTTTGCGCTGGCCTAAACCGTTTAAAACATGCCAGTAGCCTTTGCAAATCTGAGTAGACTCATCGGGTCCATCATCTCGCAGAACTTAGGGTCAGTGATCCGGACACAACCAAAGTGGAGGTACCGCACCCTTGCCAAAGCATCACATCCACAGATTATGTGGAAAGCCGTTTCGTCCTCCATCCCACATAGTCTACATGTCGGTGACTCAGTTAGTCCCATATTGTGGAGGTGCTTATTCAGTTGACAGTGACCTGTATATAGTCCCGTCACTCTCCTAATGTTACAGCTATCTATAAACAGAAGAATCTCACTTACCTATGTACCATTTCTCTTTTTTTAGTAAAAATATATTTTAGAAGCCACTAGAGGCTTTTAAAGGTCGAATTAAAAAGAAAATGAAAACTATAATTGAAAAGTATCCAAAAATAAAGTAATATAATATTTTATCCTAAAACTGTCCTGAAAAGTTAAAAGACCCAAACTCTAAATTATTTTTTAAATACGTTTTTGTATTGTACACGAATCGGTTTAAAAATTACACCTTCTTAGAAAGGCATTATGCATTGATTGGATCCAAATAATTGGAATTTTAGCCTTTCTCAAAAAAGGAATATATTTTTCAGAACAATTTGGGTACTCTACAAAATGTGTTTAGGAAATTAATTTGGAGTTAGGGCCTTTTAACTTATCAGAGCAGAATAGCGTTTAGATTTTTCTATAGACGATTAAGAGGATGGTTTTCAATAAACCCTTTCGGTTTATAATAATGCCATAATAATTTATACTTATTAAAAATGTAAGAATAATCCACATAATTTTGATTAAATAAATAGAAATAGAATTTATATCTCGAATAGATAGAAACATGATTTGATAGATTGCTTATCATAATTCCAGAAAGCTACAGAGATTATGTAATAATATAATCACTTGTCATTCAATTTATTTTTTACCTGTATTATTGCTCGAGCCAAATGGATCTAAAAGTTTATCTGATTAGACAGAAAAAGAAAGATCAGTTGGGAGAAGATCAAGAAAATAATTTAGTATGAATGAAACCAACACGCTATGACCATATTATTTTAAAATTGATCCTGTATGTAAGTGTCAGTCTAAATCAGTTCCTAGAGGATAATTTATTTTTTAACTACAAGAAAAAATAAATAAAAGTGTTTATAGTCGAAATAACGGGGTGGCTAAATCGAGGGCACGTCACCTATATCGTGAGACCCTTTGCCAAAACAGACGCCGCAAACAAGGTGGCCTTTGAACATAACATGTTTACTCTGACAGCGAATTCGGACATTAAACTCATCCTGTTCTATTTAGGCGTCTCGAATGTATCCTTGATATGGCAGCAGTTCAAGAGACAACAAACATTTTACAGTGCCTGATATATCATTTTCATCAACTGCATGGAAATATATCATTTTATAAGAATATCAGATATATATTATATAAATAATCATATTTTTTTACATTCACATATCTATATAATTTTTTTTATTGAAAAAACAAAACAATAAATGAAATTAATGGTATGGGGAAGTAGAGTGATCGTGAAAATTTTCGAATTCAACGGAAATACACGTTTTAAGGTCCCCTGAGTCCAAATAACCAAGTCTCATAAAACAGTGTGTGTGTATGTGTGTGTGTGTGTGTGTGTGTATGTGGTGTCTAGTTCAAAAACGAAGAGCTGGGATCTTACTGCAAATTTTTCGACAAAATTATCGGAATTATCGGAACTTAATCAACTTATTGGATGTTCTACATTTTATCATTGTTTTTACAATTTTCTCGAAAAAGGCTCTACCGATTTTGTTCAAACTCGATTTGTCTATGTACTACTAAATGACCCTTTAATATTAGGTAGTTCTTAACCTCATTGAAATAGTCTGATGTCTTAATTGAATTTTCCAAATTGCTTCCTCTTGTGTATTTGAAATAATTAATCGCTTCCCATTATTAATAGTAATGAAAAATTAACAAATTTAAACTATGAAAGAATTTTATAATTAACAAAAGGAGAAAAAAGGATAAATATTTTCCCAGGCTGAACACAAATTTTCGGAAATACGAGTAGTCGGAGAGACGTTCCTTTTTCTTCCCTTAAACAATGGCAGAAAAACGCAATGAAGGATTGATTAAGGAAGAGAGGTAACGGAACTGTTACAAGTTATAGCAACCTCTTGTTTGTAGTTTATTAATTAATACAATTGACGAGTTTTTTTAATAAAGAAAATTGCCGAAGAAGTCCTGAAGAGATCACAAACAGAAACTTAAGCCTTTGAAAAGATAATGGAATTGGAAACAGCATTTTTTTAAAACAATTAGAGTAAAAAAAAAAAAAAAAAATGGTTTCTTTCATAATACTGCTTCTTTCATAAACTTAATAATGTTTTGAAAAATGTTATGTAATTTCTACTTCCTTCGATTAAATATTAAGCAATAATTGCAATTATAGGGTAATAAATTATATTTTTCTTGAATTAATATTAAATATGCTATATTATAAATATTTATGGTGTTTTTGTTGTATTGCAGAATTTTAGAGAGAAAATAAAACTGAAGACGAAGGAAGACTTTAAACGTCAGTTGATAGAATACAAATATAACTGTAACGAAAATAAAAAAATGTTAAAGGGAAGCTGTGTTCACTGAAAAGATATATATATATATTTCTATCATTTTTCTTAGTTTTTCAGGGAAGCATTAAACTCTTCATAAATTCAAAAATATATTATTTATTTATTTATTATTACCTTATTTATTACATTCTCACCAATGTTTTGAGCTCAAGTTGGCTCATCAGGATTTTAATCTAGTTATTTCAGTCCTCATTGTTAAAATAAATAATGTATTCAAAAATCCTTTGGAATGTTTGTTAATTAATATTTTTTTACAATTAAATTATTCATTTATGGTTTCTAAGCTTGTTTAATTACTTATGTCTTGACCACCCTAGACGAATTTGATAAATTGGATGGGCTGACGTCTTTGGTCTGAGCATACCCTAATAGAGAGTGATGAAAACGCATTGACTTGAGTGATTTTTGGAGTCAATAATTTCTACTTTTATATATTATTTAATGGAAAACTAAGTGGAATGTTCATGTAAAATTTTAAATTTTATTTTCAGCTTGACAAACTAAACATATTATAGCGCATAGCATTCTCATACTATTTTAAAAACAAATTTTATTGTACTTGAGTAAGAGAAGACGCGAAGAAATGCATGCTGCCGTAAATATTTCAAGTAGTGGTATTTATGTGAATTCTTTAAAAAAATATTTTAAAAATGGATAATCATTATAAGGCGGTATGTGAAAGTTGATTGATGCAGCGTACCAGATTTTTATTAATACTCTTGATTTATAATAATAATTATTGCTTAAATGAAAAATGTTTAATAACCTCTTAAAAAAAACAGCCATGACATACTATATCACTGAAGCTAACCTCATGTGTTTTTCGATGTTATTTTTAAAAACTTATATTTGTTATATTCGGTACCCGTGATTTGCATGAGTGAACTTATATAGACTGAGAGGATATAGGGGGGACCTTGAATTTATACTCCTTATCATCAAATATTGGTGGTGTGACTAAAGCCAATCAAGTTTGATTACACTCTACGTTAACCAACTGAACAACCTAGGCATCAGATATCAGCGCTTGGCGTAAATCCAAAGGAAGGAATCTTTTAGGTTTTCGAATTTATGGGAAATAACTTTGAGAAAAACACATAGATGAACATTAATTTAATTTTTATATTTATTAAGAAGTAATATATTTAAAAAAAAAGAATTAAGGTTCATTTTTCTCATTAAACGAGAATGTAGTCCTCGACAGCTTGTTTTAAATATAAAAAAATCGAGACATTTTTCACTCAAGCGAATACTGTCTTTCAATTAGATCGTTGTTAAAACTGATCCAGTTAATTTAGAATAAAATTTACTTTTATTTGAAAAAAAAAGTTGTTCCGTATTACTTGAACATCCTATAGTTTGTTATGCGGAATGCCTGACGCGCAATTAAGGTCAAGCTTTTCATACTTCATTTTCATCCTCGTTACACATGTAAAATGAAAAGTAAACAAATATGATTCGCGCATTTGACTTTTATGAAACAGCTTTCACGTTTGGATGACATGATAATTGGAAATGGCATGATAATTGACTCAGGGAATATTTTGAATGATATTGTTGTTAGCGATTGCCGTAAAACAATCCGAAAATATCGATCTTTTTGATGCAGGCCACAGTATAAATGGTTTTGTTTGATTTCTGGTAAGGATAAAACAACAAAATAGTGTTTTTTTTATCAAAATTACCTTCCTTAACTATATTAATAAATTAAAATTTCACTTTAAAGTACAATTGAGAACTAAGATGAGTTAGTTATATTGTAGTGACTATGGGTTTGAGTCTTACAAAATACAAGCCTAATCAGAATTAGGAATGAGACCCAAAATATAGCCGAACTTTGACCCTTTGTACCTTTTACAACAACGAGTTGGAGAATTAATTACAATGTTAATAAAAGTAAATTATTTGATCCTCTGCTTTATTCTGTTTCAATCTTTGAAAGATTAATAATCCACATTGATTATGGCTGTGGGGTCCAAAATTTTACGTTTGGCTCGTGAACCAGATATGCGTAATATTTTAACATTATCAAAATCTATTTCATGTCTAAGATTCTTGGCATGTTTTGACAGAGCCTTCCGAGTTTTTGTTTTGGGTTTTAGTGTGCTTTTGTGGTGATATATTCTGGTTTTGACATCGGTAGAAGTTACACTTTAGTTACACAAGTAGGATTTTTCACAGTTTTTACATGGTATATTTTAGATCAAATTTCTCTGATTTTCAATGGGGGTTGGATTTTTAGTTTTAGTTAATAGACTTCTTATCGAATATTTTGGTTTTAATGCAAATTTGATTTCATTAAATGTATGCTAGGGATTTAAATTTACTATCGTTTATGGAAGGTACAATTGTGATTTTCTGAATAATTTATAGTTTCTTTTTTTACTATTAGCGATGTGATATTAAAAAATTGTTTTAGGCTGGTCTGAGCGGGGGTCGATAATTGCTTATGTCTTTAGAAATTTCAGGAGATTCATTTTCACTATTATTATTTTTTTTATTATTAGGTTAGTTTTATTCATTTTATTTTCGATTGGGTCTTGTTGGTTAATGGTCAAATTTTTTTTTATTTTTATTGCATTGTTCCATATTTTATTAATTAATTTATTCGGATAAAAACTTTTATTGAAGATTTCGAATTTTTTTTGTTTTATCTCATTTATGTATATCTCATCTTTTATTCCTATGGCCTTATTTATAAGATTATAGGCCACATTTGTGATTTGGGTTTTTGAATGATAAGAGTAAAAATTAAGTATGTTTTCAACTGTTATTGCTTTTTTGTGCCATTTAGAGTATCATTTTTGTTTTTTCCGAATTATGGATATATATAGATAATTAGTACTATTTTCCTTTTCTATTTCGTGTGCGAATTTAAGTTGGGGATGATTGAAATTGAGATTTTCAAAAAATATGTGGGGGTCTTGAGTTTTTAAGAGAACAAGTCACCAATGTATTTTACAATAATTAAGGGTTTATATTCGTAAGGTTTAGTGCTTTTTCTATAATGTAATTTAAAACAATGCCTGATAAATTTACTGATAGGCAATCACCCATGGGAAGACCGTAAGTTTGTTGATGTATTTGTATGTTTATATATTGGCGAGTAATTCAGTGGTCAAGGGGATGGACACCATAATGAACAACTAAATAGAGAATATAAGAGACATTTTCTTAATGTAAATAGTAATTTAACCAAAGATATTGTCCTATGAAATGTTTACAAGTTATTCCCTGATAATAACCGAAGTCTCGGCAACGGAGATTTTACAAACATTTTGTCTATTCCTAAAAAACAGTCATTTTATTAAATATTGCCAAGAAGGTAACAAAGAAGATACATGTGGCTGATCCGCTTTAAGTGGGCTCAAGTGGTGTTACAGACTTACTAAAATAGGAAACTAAACGAAATGTGATAACAATGAGCAAATCCTGATTGTTTTAAAGTTGCCCCAGTTTACGGTATTTGTACTGTAATAATAATAATTTAATAATAGAGTAGAACAATACCATGAACGGCAGTTGGATTTGATCGGTGGCTAAATTATGAGCCTGTTCATCTTGGTGAGGTGAGTCTGAGATTTTGGAGTTTTGTATTGTGGGAAGAGAATTAGTTCTCAAGGGCTCAGCCTGCAATATTATCTCGGGAGAATTATAGTTGTTTTCCGTTTTCGTTAGGTCCTGTATTTAATTTAGTCTTGGAGCGCGCCTTTAAAAAGTTTATTTATTAAGGATAATATTTTGGAGAGCTTCGCAATGCCAAGTTTTACAACAATACACTGAAGATGAAATCATGAAAATATAAGAGTCTAATTAATTTTTAATAAAAAAATCTATCTTATAAATAAAAAAAGGTAATTTAATTAAAAATAAAAACCCCGATTACGCAAAACTATTATAACTTACAACTCTATTCGTCTTAAGAAACGAAATGTACTCAATAGATTAATTTACTTTCTGTACGTTTACATGCAAAGATGGAAGGAGTTTTCTGTATTTTGACATGCACAGATGAATTGGACGGAATGTACCTGCAAGGCGCAGTAACATATTGCTATGTTTTATCTAGGTTGAGTTGAACTTGATATCTATTTAGCTGCTAATATATTAGTCTATATATATAGGGATGCCATTGGGCAATCATTGAGGATGATTATCTCGAAATTATGTAAGCTTATGAATAATTTTGAATTACTTACTTTGTCCTCTAAATTGGATACCTTTCCAAGGGCCTGATTTATGGTTACCATTATTTAATAATTAACCAAGATAATGTTCCTACTTTTAAATTTAATACTAATGCTAATCAAATTTACTGCTATCATACTTAATGAAATATATTCAATTTAATAATGGGCATGATTACTAAAGAACAACCTCCTTTCTAACATTTATCTTTATTCCTCAAAATTAAAATAATAAATTATTACAATAAAAGGTTAACCATGGTATGATTCAGCCAAGACTTAGCCATTAACTGTTCCAACATAAATCTCTTATCTGTAATAATTGGTGTTGATGGTTCCTAAGCATCTCTCCATCGGGTTCCCCTGCATATCTTCAGTCATGGAGCCAGAGCGCATCTCTCATCTTCAGAGTAAGACCTAGTAATTGTTCCGCCCTCAAGCGAGATCAGCGGAGAAGTCCTGCGTCAAGCGAGATCAGCTAGGAATTCCTCCGTCAAGCTAGATCAGAGAGGAAGTCCCTTCTTTCCTGCCTCCTCGGCTTCTCTTTTCCTTTCTCTCTTATTCTTCCTAAGAGGGGATCGAAGATGTTGTTCATTGGTTAAAGAACCGGTACCCTTGTCATCATTGGCCGACTAGTTTTATAGAGGGAGGAAATTCTGGGATTTCATCGGATGGCTCCACCCCTTGTCCTGACATCCCCTGGGTGGTACGGTGTCCACGAATCCATTAAACTAGCTCTAATTTAATCACACCCTTCTCAGGTCGTCTCCACTTTTTCCTTGAGGCCAGCCGGAACCTAAGGGGGACTGTTAAAATTGATCAAGTCTTCCGAGCTTTGGCTTTGTCACACTGGCCACTTCTCGGTAGGGTTTTAAATTAACTTATTTCTTATCTCTGAGGGTAAGAGCTGCGGTGACATCTGTCATCGCCTGTCAGTTACAGTCATTAAATAATATAAGGATAATATTGTCCAATATCAATAAATGTCAATATGGAAGGTACCCGACTACTACACCAAGGCTGAATATTCATGGACATCAACTTCAATAACAACCCATCAACACCCTTAAATAGATATGCAAGTACATTCCTCCCCTTTGGATGAATAGGGTTTTAAGATATAAAAGTTATTTCCGTAATCGGGGTTTTTATTTGGTAATAAATTAAATTTTATTTTAAGGTTTTTAGTTTTTCAAGTATACAATTTATTACTATCTGATAATAAATTTAGAAATGATAATATCCTATATTTATTTATTATGTTATTAAATACATAAAGATTAAACTGACTGAAGATTGAAGACTGAAAGATTAAACACATAAATACAACATTTCTTTAGTATTTTGAGTTTAAAATGTTTAAAAATATTCATGGGATTACAAAGAATAATTTGAGCCATTAAATTTCAAAACTGGTTGAGCCGTTCGCTCAAAAAATCGTTACCTGCTAACCGTAAAGCTAAACATATTACGCCTTGTGACTTCGCCATAGCACCTATTTATACTTACAACAAAAAATTCATATTCTACTAAATAAAAGATATTGAACACTAGAAGCACAAGTGTATGGGCATGAGTGGTAAATCTAGCTGCAAAACAAAAATTTGTATGAAACTGAAATTACGTATTTAAGTTATCTTATACCAGGGATGGTACAGCAACATTTTCGCTAAAATTGACTTACCGAAAGTTCCAATTTATACCACCGATTTAAAAAGTACAAAACTTACACATTTTTACAATTTTCTTGAAAAAAGTTTTAACGATTTTTATCAAACTCGTTCATTAAATCGTAAAATTAAATCGTCTAGAATTAAATCGTTCCTGAAACATTTTTTTAAAGTTAAACATACAATTTAATGTAATTACTCTAATAAATAAATAAGTTCCATCTCCAAAAGATGATGGTACTTACTGCTCAAAACCTAAGTATTTTGAGTTTTATTTGAATTTCGTTGATTTTAGGATAATTTAAACTTTGCCCCTGACGTTTGTTATCATTACCCCCACATTATTGATTTTTTTACATGTACGGTATTTTCTGCGGAAATTTCTCGATAGATGACAAATGACAGCTCTGCAAAGAAGATCCACGCCCTTGCCTAATAGCCCACCAACTTAAGCTGCAGCAGTCACATAAAATTGACATATTTTCGGATAGTATTTTTATTCTTATCATCTTTATTCTCATCATTACCACTCTTAATTTTTCTCCTAAAGTATTGTTTTGAAGATTCTAAAATTAACTAATCTTTTTCTCTAGAAAAATCTTAACAGAACGGCATTTTGGTTTTTAATACAGCTCTATTAATTTTACTTTTGTAGGCCCTCTAAGTTCAAATTCTTATTTTCACTGCTTAAATCTTCTCATTAACGCTTTAAAATGAAGTAGTGGTGTGATAATGAAAACCTGATTGAAGATCAATTATTTTATTATTTACGATTCTATCAGATATGCAATCAATTGAAATTACATCTCCAATGTCTTACTTGTGATCCATAACTTTGCTAATGTGTTGAAATTAACTCTAATCACTCCCTAAAAATTCAAATTTCTAAAAGTTTTCTAGCATCCAGGATTAAGGTTTGGAATAACTCTTCATTACAGGGTTGGAAAGTATGTTGTGATTACAGCCCAAAATTCTCATCATCGCCACATGTGAAAATTTGAAATTTTTAATTCCTGGCACAAAATGTGGAGTTCAGTTTATAATTTTCCTAAAACTCATTGATTAGTATCTCAAGATCAGTCATCCATTTTTTTCAGATTTTTTGGGAAAAGTTCACAGACTCATTTTTTAGGAATCCTATTTTTTGAGCATTTTCTGAGAATCATCCATAAACTTAAATGATAGTTGTAGTTTATAATTTCTATATTTATGTTAATTAATGAAAACAAAATGTTTCTATAGAAACTAGCTAGAATTTTCATGGAAACTAACTAGAATTTCCATAGAAACTAAATAGAAAATTTTAATATTTATTTTCAACTTGATAAACCATTAATGCTTAGTTAAATTATCGTATTGGAATTGTTAA
This sequence comes from Rhaphigaster nebulosa, assembly GCA_948150685.1. Taxonomy (NCBI): domain Eukaryota; kingdom Metazoa; phylum Arthropoda; class Insecta; order Hemiptera; family Pentatomidae; genus Rhaphigaster; species Rhaphigaster nebulosa. The sequence continues at coordinate 127,333,983 of OX411309.1, read as the reverse complement.
AAAACGAAAAAAAAATTGCGAAGGATGTTACTATTTGCGTTAAAGAAGAAAACTGAAACAAACCTTAGGGTATTTAAGCTAAATTAAATATCAAATTGGCTCGTCTTTACGGGTCAATTCTCGCGCTTCTGACAAGACTCAAATGTTTAATCATTTTTTCTTCAACTCTTTAATGAAATTAACTCATCCATCATCACTTTAAAAGAGTCAATTAAAGAGAAAAGTCCTGTTTCATTGACGTCAAACTTCAACAGCTTCTTTAACTTTCTTCGGGACCACTAAGTGGAAGTAATTGGACAAAGAAGGGCAGCGTCGAAATTAAATTTGAAACCCCAGCCCTATATTCCAGGCTGGCCTACTTTTTAAACTAATTTTAATGCCAATTTATATCAGTTAGGACAGTTACTGAAATAATCAGAGATGCATTAAAATAACTAAAAATGTTTAGTAAAAAATTCAGAGATCCGAGATAATAAATAATCGACTGTAGGAAAGTATGCTATGGATAATGAAATCAGACAATAACTTTTAATTACTTCGATTTCCTATATAATAATTATTCGATTATCAGATCAAATTGAAGGAAATATACAAGCATAGTAAAGGCTTGATTCCAATGGAGTGACCAGTTTTGGTGCCTGTGCCAAGTTCCTTACTAAATCTAGGACTACTTACTAATCTGTTGTTTACATTCGTTTGGTGATTCATAGTATTAAGATGTACAGTTTATTGGCTCAAGGGTTCTATTCTTCGACTTTGTTTGCCTGTTTGCTCTTCATGAGCGAAAAATAGCAGACTTTTTTCTTTTTTTTTTAATTTCATGTAGCTGGTTAAAAAATATTATATATTGAACTGAAGTATAAATATATTCTCAAGATTTCGAAGCCCTTTTCGGCTAGGATGCTTCTTGACAAAACAAATCAACTTGAGTCACTATTTATTTATTTTCAACCTTCCTTGCCACTCGGCAGTTAGGGTTTCGGAAGCACTGCCTACCGATGTTGTCTCTTCATCCAATTGTATTTTTATCAAAATTATAAAAGAAGTCTCTTTCTACATTGAGAAAAAATAGATTGGATACAAGTTCTTGGCTTAAAATATACCAAAATCGATTTTAAACTATTTTAAATTTGGATAACACCCTTTAAAAATATCTGATGTGGACAACACATGACTTCCTTGTACGCCTATTAAACTATACCAGTATTTTACACTTAAGTACACGTTTCGGCTCACCAATTTTAACCAAAATATAGTAAATACATTTATATCGATATGAAAGTCTAAATTACCAAATTTGACATGCTTTATGTTACATTTTAATATATTCTTTGATGTCTAAGAATGACCTTCAAGTAAAGTGCCACTTGCCAATTTTAACAAAAATTCAATATGTTATTTATATTAATATATAGGTATTGTATATTAAATTTAAGAAGTTTTGCATTATATTTAAATATAATTTTTGATGAAAATCCGTAATGACCTTCAAGTGAAGTACCACTTGCGATAATCATACAATGGCCAAAAAGGGAGGTTCACAACTAAATTATACAGTAATCCTAGATACAAAATTTTAACTTTCTACGGCTAACCGTTTTTGAGCTATGCGAGATACGTACGAACGTATGTACAGACGTCACGACGAAACTAGTCAAAATGGATTCAGGGATGGTCAAAATGGATATTTCCGTTGAAAACTAAAAACCGAAAATTTTCGCGATTACAATACTGTCTCTACTGCGTACAAGAAAGTAAAAAAAATGCCTGTGTAATAAAAAATATAAACCACTTTTTATTTATTTCTAAGATAAAATGTAACCAAAAGTAAAAATTGAATTTTTAAGGATATAAGGACTTCTTTATGGGACAGACTCATCGGGATTCTCTTTTGTTGTGGGCGACTGCCAGCCAACAGATATGGCTAGTCCGGGCCTGCCATTGATCAAGAAACGGTACTTTTTGTATTAAGTACAAAATCAAAAATTATTTAAAAGTTGAAAATTTTTTTTTTTAATCGAAACATATAATTATAAATAGGTATCTTACATTTTTAATTTACTGAAAGTATAGACGGTGCACTTAGTGAGGTCATCAAGATCCTTCAACCTGAGAAAGTATCGAAATAGTAACTTGAGACTAAGCCGCTCATAGTGTAATTATTAATAGTGGTATATTATTAATTATTAACACTTAAGTAATTATTATTAATACAATAGGTCAGGGATATGTATAATTGTTAGTAATAAGAACAACTAAGATAGTAACGTCATGAACTTATACATACTACCCAAGTCCTTAGTATTCTTCCCCAGCCAAACGACCTCTGTTTAATTTAAATAATTGGGGCACTGTCGTCGGAAAGGAGGTAAGTGCCAAAATTTCTGAAAAGTATTTTATTCACTATTACATTGGTTCATTCTAACATCAATAGCGTGGAAAAAAGTTATTTACTAAAAGATTATCGTGTATGTTATTAAATAACCTCCTATAAGTTTTTCATTCCTCCTATAAAATTTCATTTTTGGAATACCCCTTTTTCAAAGTTAACTCCTCAATTGTTGTTTTAGAATTCCCGAGAATTCGAAATATTTTTATGACATTTGTTGTATCATTTAAATACAAGTTTCATTTACAACAAGATTGTTTAATACCACGGCCGAGCTAGCAATTATCCAAGAGAATAAGAATTTTCAAAAAGCCTGCCCCAATTTTCACTTGTTCGAAAAAATCAGCGGAGAAGTCCTGCGTCAAGCGAGATCAGCTAGGAATTCCTCCGTCAAGCTAGATCAGAGAGGAAGTCCCTTCTTTCCTGCCTCCTCGGCTTCTCTTTTCCTTTCTCTCTTATTCTTCCTAAGAGGGGATCGAAGATGTTGTTCATTGGTTACAGACCCGTTACCCTTGTCATCATTGGCCGACTAGTTTTATAGAGGGAGGAAATTCTGGGATTTCATCGGATGGCTCCACCCCTTGTCCTGACATCCCCTGGGTGGTACGGTGTCCGCGAATCCATTAAACTAGCTCTAATTTAATCACACCCTTCTCAGGTCGTCTCCACTTTTTCCTTGAGGCCAGCCGGAACCTAAGGGGGACTGTTAAAATTGATTCTCGCGTTTAAAAACCTCATATGACCATTTAAATGTTGTAAACCAAAATAAACAACAGGATTAAATTGGAAATAAAACATAAGAAAGATGATAATGCTTATAATCCAATTTATCTCAATCAACTGCATACATATTTATCGCGTGTAGTACATTTTGATGATGTAAAACATTGTTCTTTACTTCCTTGTACGCAGTAAAGAAAGTATTGTAATCGCGAAAATTTTCGGTTTTCAGTTTTCAACTGAAATATCCATTTTGACCATCCCTGAATCCATTTTGATTAGTTTCGTAGTGACGTCAGTACGTACGTTCTTACGTATCTCGCATAACTCGAAAACGGCTAGTTGTAAACATTTTGTATTTTAGATTTTTGTAAAATCTAGTTGTGGACCTCTCTTTTTGGTTACTAAATGATCACCGGAAGTGGTACTTTACTTGAAGGTCATAATTGATTTCCATCAAAAACTATATTAAAATATAATGTAATACTTCTCAAATTCGGTATTTATGATTCATAAATTGATTTCAATAACATACTAAATTTTGGTATAAATTAGCAAACCGGAAGCGATACCTTACTTTGAGGTCATGATATATTTTTATCAAAAATTACACTAAAAATAATGAAAAATATCTCGAATTTGGTAAATAATACTTTTATATCAATATAAATAATATACTATATTTTGGTTAAAATTGGTGAGCCGGAAGGCATACTTTACTTGAATGTGATAATAAACTTGTTTTAAGTGTTACAATTGAGTGTAAAGTACTGTATGTAAAAGAATATGTAGCATTTGTTCATGACAAGGTCCTGATGGCTTCAGGCTGAAATTCTCTATGGGAGAAGTTACCATGTATCTCGAAAATGCCGATTTTTATAGCAGGATAGTGTCAAGTTTAAGAAGAGAAGGTGCTGAATTCCACACATATCAGCTTCCAGAAGATAAAAGTTTCTGAGTTGTCTAAAAAAAGTTGCACTACGCTACACCGCCAGTAACTATAAAAGAACTAGCCAACCATGGACGTGAGGTAACAATATGTCAATGTTATCTCACGGTTCTAAACACCTCTTCCAACAATTTTACTTCCTTGTACTGTTTAGAGGAAGTATTGTAATCGCGTATTGTAGTTGAAACTGTTTTTTGTTACTTCAGAAGGGAGGAATGTGAATTGTGCTAAAAATCACAAATCGAGATTTTCATGAATCATCATATTTCAAAATTCGTACTAATAATTTTTAACATTTTTGCTTTTACGTTTGTGTGTGTGTGTGTGTGTGTGTGTGTGTGTGTGTGTGTGTGAGCGTGCGTGCATTCGTTGGTGTATGTGTGTGTGTGTCAATAGATGGATGTCGCGATGCCCAGTGTCGTTTTTGAGATACTGCAATTTCGGAAAAAACAAATTCATGATCACTTTTGAGCCAACGATTTATAGTTTAATAGGCGTACAAGGAAGTTATGCGGTGTCCACATCAGACATTTTCAATATATTAAAGTAATTAGACAATATTTATTACGAACTACACCAAGAGATATTTTATAAACCAATTTTATAGACCAAGACAAACAAAAGTTTTTGACACGCCCGTTAGTAGGAGGATGCGAATCAAAGGGAGCTGAATGAAAGATGTAGCTATCGTGAACACGGTACTGAAAGCAAGTACTGTACTTCTAACGCGCCTGACAAGCAATGACTTTTCATCTTGCCCACGAATTTGATGATTATCACTATTATTCTCTGAGATGTGTGAATTATGAGTTAAAAGAAATAAAAAAATGCAGGCTTATGAGACACGAAAAAGGCACTAAAATTGTTTGAATTTCAATGTTTGTCTTAAACACTCAGATTTTAATAAAACGGCATTACGATGCTGATAACAGCCCTTTCTTTAGAGATAAGTTGAAATATTTTACCCTTTTTGTCACGTCACAATTAATCACATTTGAAGAAACGATAAAACGTAACCAGGTATAATATAATGATGACCTGAAGAAAGAAATCCTGCATTGTGTCGTCGACAGAGGCTGCTAAAAAGGACCTAGCGACGACACACCCATAAGCTGCTCGGAATGGTCTTGGTCCAAATGGGATAAGGCTTTTTGCTAGCGTCTCAAAAACAAACAAACAATGTTGGCTGTTAAAGTGAAGCTCAGCCTAGATTTTCCTTGAATTATGTCTCAAGATAAGTGTACAGAATGTATTACATGTTTCAGAAAAAAATAAATTTTACTGGTGCTTAGAAAATCTTTTCTCAAACCAGAACAAAAAAAGATTGTGTAAAAATATAAAGTAATGAAAATTAAAATTAGCTATGAGTACAATTAATTCATTTATCTTATTATAATGTTGCCTTGATGGACAATAGTTCGAAGACCATTTTTAATTCTGACTTTTCGACATAATTTTATTCCTTGTGAAGTTATGCTTTCTATCTATAATCCTCCAAGTCCATTTACACCTGAAAAACCAATAACATCCACACAAAAATAGTTGTGATATCGAAAAATGTATTTGATACATTGTTTTGGAGTTACTTAAAATTTTGAAAACGGACTTGGAACTATTTTGCATTAAGGTATCGATATTATGTTGTCCCAATAAATTTTCATAAATGAACAATATAAAATGCTCAGGTAAATAAGCAAAATTAAACTATTATGTCATGGAAACGACATTAAGAGAAATAAGAAACTAAAAGTAAGATGAACAAGTGAAATATTAATTTTAAAAAAATTGCATGATTGTTAATGTTTAATGCGACTATATTTGTGCATATTTTTCCAGATAATCAACATGACAATTAATAATGTAATATACTATAATTAAAAACAGAGCAAAATATCGTGTACGTAAATGTTTTAGTTTACAACATTATTGATAGAAGCTTCCAAGCCTCACTTACCTGTAAATATTTTGCCTAATCCGATAATCAGAACTATGATCTTATAGTTAAGAGGTTTTGACATGGTCCGATAAATCAGACGTAGGACCGACATACGATTTATTGAGAGGGTCTGATACTGCAGGAAACATAGGATTCGACTCTGATATTTATCGGACCCTGTGAAGGAGCTCTTAAATCATATAATTAAATATGATTCTTTTATCTCAATTCACAGTAAATAAGTAACAGGCCAAACGTTTCACAAGTTTAGATGTTATCAGAACTACATACAGCTGCATCACATCATTGAATCCAGACCTTTAAGAAATAGATAATATCAGTTGCAAGGACGTTGTCCTTAAGGGGGAAGAGGGTTTCATCCAAAACAGGAAAAAAAAATCATAACATAGTTGAGAAAATTAAAATATTTCATTGAGTTGGGAAATCCGGTGACAATTGTTCGGAATTTTCAGATTATGCTCCAATTTAGTGGGCTTACATACACTTGGTGATAATTTTCATATAATAATTTTCATATTAAATAAAAAATATTATTCACAAATAGTTTATAATACTTAGAATTTATAGGATAAAAATACTGATCATTATATAAATTTTTAAAATAAATTACGACCTCATTCTTTATTTCTTAAATCGTAATATGTTTAAAAATTCGAGTTTTTCAACTTATCCACCCTGCATGACTGTTCCATGAAAGAAGATCATGAGATCTTATTTTTAGTGCCTCGAATGATGTTGGGCACTGATTAGGAAGTGAGTATAAGAATTTTGTGATATAAAGGTTGTAATGGTTGTATAAATATGTATGTGAGATTAATTCTGTAAAAATGATGTATTAAGATCTTTATTATTTCGTTTCTTGATTCATAAGACTGAATGAATGGTTAATCTACAATCAATATTAGGGTTAATATACAATATAACAGGTTCGTTGTATAAACGTATACCAGACTAAATCTAAACCAACTTTTAACGACTTATGCAATATTTTGTGTGTATAACACACTCACACACAAACACACATACACACTATATATATATATATATATATATATATATATATATATATATATATATATATATATATATATATATATATATATATATATATATGTAAAGATCATCTCATTTGTCATTTTTGCAGGCATTTTTGTTGACTACTCGACAACATATTGAAAAACAAAAGGAATAGAACTTTTTTTTTCTTTCAATGAGAAAAATCTGCCATAAAGGGACTACAAGTCAACCCCTTACTTAGCTGCTTCATTTCAGCGAGGACCTTGCCCCCTATATCCTCCAATCCTCTGGATATATCCTTGGTAAGAGATTTTTTGACGGCCTAGAAGATTCTTACCAATAGGTTTAACTTCTATTATTTCCTCCGGTTCTCTCTCCTCATCCAGACGACAATCATGCCCGAACCATTTGAGCTATGCTTTCAAGGGTTTTCTTCAACGAACTTACATCTAATGGCTCGATGATTATTTCATTTCTTACGCAGTCTCTTCTTGTTTTTACTGTAGCTCTTCGTATAATCCAGCTCTCGCTGCCGAAGGTGAGGATTGGAAGATACGAGTTATATAGGTCTTCTACTTTTACATCCTTTTGATTGAAATAGTAAAAAAAATGCTAATAACCACATTTTAAATTTTTATTTAATATCAATATAATATACGAAACAACTGTGTTTATAAGTGTAAATTGCAAATTTTTATCTCCATTTTTCTCCAGTATCTAATGTATAGACATTTGTTGAGAGATGTACAGATGCTATACTTCATTTTGGCTGTTTTTGGTCAAATACAATAAAATGATTTTTATTTTTTTTATTGAAAAGGAATAAAAATGTTTAAAAATAAATACATAAAGAGTACTTTAAATACTAATATATTTTATATTTCAACTATTCTTGCTGAATCTAGCCATTTCCGCCTCATTCAAATGCTCTTCAAGACATTTCCGGTTAGCTGTCAGTCAGTTTTCCAATATTCCTCTCTCTCTGGAATATTCTACTTAATATTCCACCCAACACCCGAAGGCCAAGATAAGGAGCAAACTTTACTCTTCCTATTATTATCCCATAAATTAATTTTAATATTCCATTCGTATTTCTAATTACTCTGTCATTCCAGTTTTATTATATCAATCAACTAATAAAAAAAAGACAAATAAAAAATAGTTTTATGAACTTAAAAAATCATGAATGCTATTAATAATTGTAAGAAGGTAGAAGTTGCTTTTATTCTTCATATTATGTAGTTAAACATAACAGAATTACATAAATAATTTTTTAACGTTCTTCCAAAACCAGCCGAATCCAAAATGTTTTTAGCTGCGAGATATATAAAAATGTATTTTTTTTTTTTATGATTACCATGCATGGGCAGATATCTAAGTGGCGCCAACAAAAAAGAAAATAAAAATGGTACCATCAGCTGTGCGTAGATAACATCTGTCCATGACTTATCTGCTTTTGAAAGTATACGCTTCATAGGGAATGCAGCAACTGACAAATCCTCTGCATAAGGCCCGCATTTATTTTAAGAATTAATTGAGAACATTTTAATGTTAAAAAATAACTGAATTTGGTGATTGTTGATAGGTTTATAATAAGCTTGTTCATGAGAGACTAGATATTTACTAAGACTCCATATCCAACTGCAGAATCAGCAATTTTATTGTTATTTCTTTTGTTTATTTTTCTCATATTTAATTTTTATAAAAATTATTATTATTTTCAAGAAGTTGGTCGAGGGTGCGTTCCATGAAGAAAAACAGACTAATAAGTGGAGCTTATATTTTATTGTTTGCCAACGTTTCATATAATTATAATTTTCATTATGAATTATTTTATTATATTTATTTACTTTAATTTAAATTATTTTATTTATTTATTTTGATTTTAAATTATTTTTTATTTATTTATTTTGATTTTAAATTATTTTATTTATTTATTTTAATTTCTAATTATTTTATTTATTTACTTTAATTTTAAATTATTTCATCCATTTACTTTAATTTTAAATTAATTGATTTATTTACTTAATAGTAAATAACACGAGCAGAATGACTGCTCGTGTTTCTTATAAATTCAAAATAAAGGATGTAGGACTAGGAGGGTTTGCAAGCGTTTTATCTACCCGCTGGGGTTGGGGAGTAAGGCCGGAATAACTTATGTATGCGGATATATTAGCAACATAAGGGAACCCTTATATAAAAGGAAGAAAATAACACAGAGGTGGCCAAGCTACACATATTCGATAACGTCTTTATGGTTAAAGAAATAATGGGAGTATTATAGTATGTATAACGCATTCTTTGAATAATGTAGTCTCCTCTTTGAGTATAATTATAAATATAAAAACTACGTTATCAATAAAAAGTAATCACACTTATTGTGTTCGAAGGAATTTTGAAGACGAAGTGAATTACAACTGAATAGGCAAGTATATGATTTATTTTCGTAGTTTGTATTTATAAATATGTTCGTAAAATATTAACTCAATATTGCATTTTCTTAATTTTGATTCCTAATATCCTAACCTATTTCCTAAAAGGTAGTAAGGTTTTTTTTGGGGGGGAGGGGGAGGGAAGGGATTTTATCTTCGCTTCGTCTGCTGGGATTTAAATATTATATATATTATGTATTTTTATAACAATTAATTTGAAAAAAATATACATATGTAATTATAATATAAATTTTATTCTATAATTCTCTGAGATGTTAGTAGGAAATTTGTTTCCCATCTCTATCTCTGAATAGCGAGGTACTTCCCACACTGTCGCTATCCTTGCTTCCTTCAGTGTCTAGATCGGTGAAGTTTGTTCTCCTGTTTTTATTTATGTGTAGTTCTAATTTGGATGTTTGCTGTAGCCAATTTTTGAGTTAACCTTTTCTTTTTTAATTCAAAGAAAAATCATGATCAGATCTACAATTTTAAATTGCTTCAGGCTCATTCATTTCAATACCCTGTTAACTTCAAAAGATATTAATCACTGCTATTTTAATTTGCAAATTTTTCTTATACTGTAATAATTTTTGTGGGAACATGGACAGCGGCATCTAAAATTATTTAGATGATATTGTAAGTTTTTATATCTATATCAGAACATACAAAGATCCCATTAAGTTACCGCTAATTTGAGTTCTTTAATGGCCCTAATTTGGTGTTGTAATGTTAAATTTTAGTAGTGGATCCACGGGAGGAGGGGAAAGAGAGCAAGGAAGGCGACCGCCCAGTGCCACGTGCCCTAGAAAATTTAAATAAATGACATGTATTACACACAAATTAATTGTTCATATCGAAGATTGGAAAATTATAAGTTGAATACATAAGTTTGGGAGTAAATTTAGAACGCTTGAATGGCCATTTCAAATGGCCTCAAAATTTTCAAATTATTCCAGTGGGACACCCGGACCTCCCTTCCAATTGGAAGGTATTCTGTAGGCCCACTTGCCGCACTCGTTCTGTCCACTATTACCAGCATCAGTAACCTAAAAAACTCTTTCCCCAAGGGAGCCTCGCAATGTCGTAGCGCCCAGGACTCCAAAAGGCCAAGATACATAACTGTTCCAGTAATGTGTCAGCCAAATAGAGTTCATTGATAAAATAATTGTGTAATCCAGTGTGTTTCGGCGAGTAGGCCTAGTTTTTTGTTTTGTTGTAAATATTATATATTCAGTTTTCTATTTTAGGAATCGTCCAGCCAGGGATTCATCAAAATTCTTACATTTCAACAGGGCCGCCGTCAACTCAGCCAGGACCCGGGGACAAAATAATACAGCGGGTCTATTCCTCGACTTTTAAATATACAATGTGTTACAATCTATTTACGGTCTTACAGGTGATTCGGAAGAGTTTTTAAGGAGTCGAAGAATTCAACATTAGTCTTCTTCTATTCTAACACATGGTCATTATAATCCAATAAATAGAGGGAGAAAAAAGGCAGTTACCTTGCAAATGATCACATAGTTCTGATTTTTTAAAAATATTTTGTATATCGGGTCCATAGTTAAAAACTCGTATCCGACCTTTCCCTCTCTGTACACGCACTGTGGTACGAAATAAACCTAAAAAGTTTTCGATTTTTTAAAAAATTTCGTTCATATCGGTGTAATCGTAGATTTTTGAGAAATAATTAAAGTATGAAACACTGCAACTTTGATACTAATAGTTATATTCAATGACCATTGGCTCTGACACTACGGTCCGCCAAAGTTGTGCGAAATTTTGAAAATTTCAAAAATTTAAATGGAATTTTGAAAAATAACAAAATTGTCATATCATTGTCTAATTTTTCAAGGTTGTCAATTTTCACTACTTGATTTTCACTGGATTCTTTGATCTCTACTAGGGCTCAAATTTAAAAAAAATGGTATTCACAATATTATTTGCGGTTGGTTGTTTTGAAGATATTGAGTACTGAATGAAAAATGAGCGAACATTTTAGGTTTTTTCTTAAAAAAAAGTGAACTTCCGATTATTCAAATAGTTCAATATCTATTTTTAAAGAACATTTACTGTACCTGTTGTACAGTATAGATAAAAATTGAATTATTTCTTAAATTTGAAAAAAATCTATAAATAAATATCAAAATCACAAGACAAGGGGAAACTTTTAATAGGTGAACTTTATACTTTTATGAACTTATACTTTAAGTTTTATGTCGTAAGTTTTTCTCAAAAACCTACGATTAAAAAGATAGGAGCGAAAAAAAAACAAAAAAAAAACCTTGAGATTAATTGAGCACCACGACGCACGCACAGGGGTAGGTCGAAAACTTGGGTTTTTAACTATAGGCCCAATATATAAAAAATATAAAAAATCAGAATTACATGACCTTTAGCAAGGTAAAATACCTCTATTCCCTATTATATGGACTAGTATATCTAAGTCTGTTAGGAATGTTGTTTGGATTAAAACGTCCCAGACTTACTGAAAAATTTACCAAAGGCCAATTTTCGATGTCACTATGCTAAATGTGTTTTACCAAAATAATGATTTATGTTTTTGTGCAAGCTTTGCAGCGATTCATATTCCTATTTATACTCTATAAGTGGTAAGACACCGAGAGTTGTAAAATACCTCACTAATGTCCATTTTAATAAATGGACGAATAATAAATTTCTTTTCTGTGGTAGAGTATTTTTTCTGTGTTTAGTCAATGAGCTCAAAACATTATCAGTTCCAGAATGATGTTTAAAAGTAAATTGGTATTTATGTATAGTACTGTATCTAGTAGTGATCTGCTTTCAGGTTGATACACTTTGAGTAATCTGATTTTGAAGTTAGTTAGAATTTAAGTTATTTCATATAATACAGACATAATCTATAATTGTTTCATGAAAATTTTAACTATAAACATAGTTTATAGATTTGCACATCAAAACAATATGAAGGATTGTGGCATGAAAGGAGCAAGTTTGTTCTCAACATAATCATTGAGACCTAGAAGCGATATTATTTTTAGGATCCACAAAAGATTATCTAGAATTTCAAATGAAATGAGATTAATGGATAGTGGGCTTTGAATCAACAAGGTGGGCTAGTCCCCTGTTTTATAAAGATTTGGATCGGATGGTTTAATTATAGTTCTAAATTCAATATCATTACTGTACATTGAAGTAACAATTATGCCACAAATTAAAAAAAAATAATAATTCAACTTGTTGAATATTTTAAAAATATAGAATAATAGGTGAACATCTATACACAGAAAGTAATCTCTAAAATCATATGAGAAAAGGACAGAAAAAAATTGTAGGACAAATGAATTTTTAAAAAACAATTAACATGTTAAAAGTTTTAGCATTATAATAGTTTCTCGTGAATTAATTTGTTATGGAATTTCATGTTTTGGAACTGTCATATTCCCCCTTATTAATATACCTTTTAAATGAAGAAATATTTTTTTTTTAAATCTTAAAACAGAAATTAATTAATAGGCAGGGGCAATATTATGTCGATGGATAGGATGTTTGTTTTCAATGAAGAAATAGCTGATTCCATAGTCAAGTCTATAGCAATTTTTTTGGATTACTTAGGCCTAAAATGAAAAGGATTTAAAAAGGGTTTATATTCCTATCACTTGTCATCGTAGCAAGATCTAACTTTCGAAAAAACGAAGAAGAATTGTAAATTCTGCGTGCTCAAATACATTTTCATCTTGATCATCACACACTAACCATATTAAATATTTTAATAGCATAATTTTTCTGCTTAGCTTTGAGTCATCTGCTACATCCCATGCTAAATAAAGTCAAAGAAACTTATTTTGTGCTTATTATTATTATTTGTTTTTAATTTAATCATAAGTAATAGTTTGATTATTATCAAATCAAGCCATAATTAATTATAGCTTCTAATAATCTTATATTTATTTTTATGATTTGATATATATATATATATATATATATATATATATATATATATATATATATATTTTAAATTGTGTAGGCTTTATCATCATAGCATGTATGTTTATTACTATTGAATAATAAGATGAACGTAATATTATGATTAAACTCACGCGTTAAGATCGCGAATTGCAGCGCCATAGCTTGACTTGACTCTAGCTCACATCTCCAGCGATACTGAGCTCTTTCGAAGGCAGAGCGACCTATCGGCCGAATCCTGATCCATTCTGTTCCATGACATGATCGAAAAAAATCTCAAATCTTGAAAAATTCTATGTATACATTTTTGGGAGATTTTCCGATTTCAGTCATATAAAATCACAGAATCATCAAATTACAAGTAGCTTAGTCAAATTAAAAATCATCATCTATGCTGCTAGTTCCTGATTCCTGGATTAAATAAATTTCTGGTTTATACGTAAGTTCTATTTTTATTAAAACCAATTGTTCCGGATCGAATAGAATACGTAACATTTACGTTATCAGCGATATTACTTGTCAATGACCAGTTGTAGTAACCTGTAAGTTTAGAAGGCTTCAGAGGGGTAGAAGTTTTTTTTTTGTCTCATGAAAAATCATGCCAGAAGTACTTACAAGGTTTTGCAGAGATACTTTAGACTTGCTCTATAGAGATAAGAAGAATATAAGGATATTAAAAGCTTAATATTAGTGAAAAAGGTAAAATATCAATTACCAAATGCATTTTTTGGGCTCTCTGAAACGCAAAGATCCATTAAAAACATCAAATCGAAAATTTGACCCTATTGCAATGTATGATATATCGTTGCTACCGTGCTCGACTATCGAATGTGACAAAATGCTATTTTCATACTGTCCCTTTGAAAACGCAATAGGTGAGGTACATACTGTGAAAAAGTCTCGAATACCTAACTCCCAAAAGACATTAGGAATCAACCTTTGAGGTACGGAATTCGACACTTTGCCACAATACGTAGACTTTACGCCTAGTGCGTTTTAAAAGTGACCATATGAAAATTGAACTTTTTCAAATTTGATAGTTGGGCATGGTAGGGACGATATAGCCTTCCAAAAAATGTATACTTTTCCAACTATGCGTAAATTAAATAATGTTTTCGTTATTAATTTTTTTCTGCTTTTTACGGTGATTTACTATGAATATGGACAGTTAAAAGTCTTTAGGCAAGTTGCATAAAAATCGTTTGAGCCATTTTGGCGCTACAGTTTATAGAAAAACACGTTTTTCGACTATTGCTATTGCGCAAAGGGCAGTGGAGGCCAAAGCCTTACAAAAAAAATATCTGATGTGGACACACACAAAACACACAAATAGAAAACCAGTATTTTACACTCCATTTTAACACTTAAAACAAGTAATAAAAATGTTTGGATTGGAAACCAAATTGCGTTTGCAACCTTTATTACCGAAACATATGATTTCTATATTTGATTTAAATATAATTTTTGATTTAAGCTTATTATGACCTTCAAGTAAAGTATCCTTTTCGGCTCACCAATTTTAACCAAAATATAGTAAATACATTCATATCGATATAAAAGTCCTATTTACCAAATTTGAGATGTTTTACATTATATTTTAATATAATTTTTGATGAAAGTCTAATAAGACCTTCAAGTAAAGTACCGCTTCCGGTTTTCCAATTAGACGAAAATCTAGTATGCTATTTAAATCAATATATAAGTTATAAATACTAAATTGGAGAAGTTTTGCATAGTATTTTAAAATAATTTTTGATGGAAATCAAATATGACCTTCAACTAAAGTACCACTTCCGGTGATTAAGCAGTGACCAAAAAGGGAAGTTTACAACTAGATTTTACAACAATCCTAAATACAAAATTTCAACTTTCTACGGCTAACCCTTTTTGAGTTATGCGAGATACGAACATACGTACCTACAGACGCCACGACGAAACTAGTCAAAATGGATTCAGGGATGGTCAAAATGGATATTTCCGTTGAAATATGAATATCGAAAATTTTTGCGATTACAATACTTCCTTTACTTCGTACAAGGAAGTAATAAATAAAATAAAATAAACAATAGCAGCAAAATCAAAACATCCATTCAAGAGATAATCGTAGCAAAAGCTGGTAGACACAAATTTACCTGCCTTGCCGGCAACATTTTTTTTTTTAGCACATCAAGTCGACAATATCTATCCAATGATAAATGAACGCTCAAGTAGATGAAGGTGGTAAGTAACATTCTCAGAGTTTTGATAAAACAAAATTTTAATCACCTTTATTCAGTATATGGTAGATGTTCATCTTCACCTGGCATCTTCATCAACTCAGTTCTGAGTCAACTATTGAATTTCTGCCAATGGATGGAGGAAAAATTAAAAAAAGATACTACTTCAAACCCATATCCATACATAACAATAATTCATTTTTTCCAAAAATTACACTTATCACCTTTATCCACTAGAGCCTTAAATATAACTATTTTACCTGGTTAACCAGTTAACTAGTTACCTATCTGTTAACTTCTATGCATAATCGGTATGACAAAAAAAGTGCTTAACCATGCATTCTATATCGTGTAACCAAATCATTAAAAAACGGAATTTAATTTAATTTTTTTTTTTTTAAGCTTTCTTCTCAGTCATTCTAATTCTTATTTTTACTGTTTTATTCGTGTGTTTTCACACCTCTGACTTAAACGATATATACCCTTAAATTTCACCTATAATACAATAGTTTAGTAATTTAGGAATAGGGAAGGAGGGTAAACATTGAAAGACTTTTTTTTAAATGATTTTTTGTCTGAGGAGGTTCTGAAGTAAATTAAGTGAGATCAAGAAAAAACTTTTTCGTGCACTGAAGGTACATTCCTCAATCCCTTTTAGCTTTTTGGTGAGATAGCAAATCTCTCAACATACGTCTGTGGTTGCCATTGAAAAGACAACCCTCCCCCCTGCCCCCTCTTCTCTCCTCCTTCCTGACAATAAACAGTAACAATACTAGCACGTAGTTAATTAAAAAAATTCGAGAAATATTTCTTCAATTTGGATGACAAAAGATAATTATTTATGCGTAAAAATTAAATATTGATAGGCCTGCGTCAATACAAAACCGAATGAAAATCTACTGGAATCAAACATTCTTTAAATAAGGCTGCCTGTCAAAATATTTTTATTATGTTAGTCAAAAATAAATAGTTTCAACAAACCATTATAGAGCGTAAGCGGAATATCAAGACCCCAAATTGTTTACATCTCCGTTTTTAGACCAGTTTATGTCATATCATTTGATTTAAACAGCAGAAAAAAACTGCAAATTATTACACTAAGATTTATATTTTCCAAATAGTTGTCTGACCAATAAAAAAGAATCAAGCTGGCATTCATTGGCCTAGCTAACCAAATTTTCTGAGGGTGGAGGAAGGTCAGATGCCAGGGGATACCAGATGCCTGGAGGAGGGACTTTATTGAGGTTTGCATTCCAATTACCGAGAATAACACGTAAATTGAACTCGATTGTCATAATAAACACGTATTGTTTCGAAAGCACGTCTTCCTAGGTGGTAGCAACATGATTGAAACATATTTTGAATCTAATGGAAAATTTCGCATTTATTAAATTTACTTTTAGATTATCTAAGAAAAATATTTCACTCCAAATATTTTTTTTAGATAAGAAAAAACAGCTTAGGTTTCTAGATAATTAAAGTATCTTTCAAATGAGCATCTAGAATGTTCCAGGAGAAGTATAGTTTTAGAATTATAAAAAACTAAACAAAAGTGAACTAGTTTTCACAGGAACATGTAAAAAATACTTTATAAAACTTGTACAAAATTGAATATGCAGTATCTTTCGAAGATTTTTTTTTTAGCTTTGTAGGTAATTTAAATACCTTCTACCACCACAGAGTCCACGGATTGGTACCTAACAATATCAGTTGCTATTTTTTTCAATAAGAAATTATTGATATTGGCTGCAGTATAGTTCAGGATGGCTCTTTCTTTCAGCCATGATAAATATTTTAATTATGAATTCACTAAATATATTTTATATAGATATTTTAAAGTAGACTGATTCGCGAAGTCTTGTCAGAAACCAGATATGAAGGAATCGACAATGGAACATTTTCGTTATAGGTTTGAGAGCTGGTATTGTACGATGAGTTCTGGTGGTTAAGTTAGGCTTGAGAGGAAAGGGATAAGGAGGAATTCTAGAGTTGCATTTGAATATGAAATTTTATTTAATCTTTGGAACAAATCTTTTTCAAGAACAAGAGTAAATGGAATTTCAAAAATTGTAAATGACTGACCTAATACCGGAGTAAAACATTGGAAGGAACGATTTAATTTTAAGTTATTCTTTCGTTTTATATATTTTATCATGGAGGAAATTTTTATCCTCTTCCTGATATTTTGTTAAGAATAATTGATTTGACAACCTAAAGAAAAAATTTTATCATTTCACACTTTAAGTTGTATTTCATTTTATTAATTTCGCTTGTGTATCAATCTCATAAGACTTGTCAAATTCGCATCTTTTGACTTTGAAGTTGTTTTCACATGTCTTTATTTATTATGGAGTTGACTCAAATTTGTGTGTATATTATTGGTATAATATATTAATATATATAATATATTATATATTATATTATTGGTATATATTATTATATATAATATTATTGGTATATATTGGAGTACATATATCCTTGGTAAATAATGGATGGCCAAAATATTTACATTTAAATTAAATTTGAAAATTCAAAATTTTCAAGTATGCAACTGTAAACATTGGCATACGTCTAAGAAAAAAAAATCCTGTAATTGAAAGTAGCACATTCAAAGCAAAAAGTGTGCTATTTTTAAAAATTTAATGGCCTTTAAATTTTTGGGAGAAGAATGGGAACATAACACAAAATTTGAAGACTCGTTGCAAAGAATATCAGAGATAGCTGAATGAGACTACTTCTAGAGGAAAATATCAGAGAGGTAAATCTAAGAAATTTTTGTGTTATAATAACCTTAGTCGTTGAAACAATTTAAAATAAATGGATCTGTGAAATATTTATTCCGATATGATTCTAGGGATACATTTGAAATATTGTTCCAGTGTTGAAATAGAAAACAATGATCATATTGTAAGCAGGCGTGTAGACAGAGTTTTTTTTCGGGAGGGGGATTAATAGTAACAAGGCAAGTAATCACCTGTCAATAATCGCCAAATTAGGCGTCATATTTAAGGATAAGATATTGATTTATTTTTCGTAATTTTATTGCATAAGTATTACTCAAAATATAAATCTTGAGTAAGAAAATCATATTGTATTACATCCCTCTGATCCCCCTCCCCCCTTTGCATACGCCACTGGTTGTTAGTGTCAAAAGAAAACAAATCGAATATAACAAACTTTATAGTGCCTGGTGACCAACCAATCGCAAATAATAGTGCTTTTAGTTTTTAACTGTTGAGTGACATTAGCCGTATGCACCACTTTATGATAAAATACTATTTTGTAGGTACTGCTGATCGGCAATAATGTATGCTATTAAAAAACAAAAACAAATAATGATGCATTACTTATCTAATTATAACAGATGTTTCATTGAATAATTGGTTTGATTGTGAGTGGATCAGAATTTGCGTAGATTCTTTAGTTTTTCTTTGATTAATCTAAAGTATGAGAAGCCAAATCGTAAAGACACGTAGCAGTTCCAGCCTCGAGAGTAGTACTCACAGCCGAAGCAACGCGAACGAAAACCGAATGAGGAAAAGCCCAAAGACGAGTGGAAGAAATGCAAAACAAATTAAGCAAAAAACTCCAGGAAAATATTTGTTGCCACCGAGGTAATAGGGTATCATTTAAAAGTATTGGGTTATACTAAGATTAAGCTAATTTTTTCCCCCATTTGAAACAGGAGTCCCCAGGCCTTTAGTATAGCATTAGCGTAGCTAAACATTTATTTATTTATTTTTTTCAGTCTCCCTTCTCTCCTCTGGAGTGCCTACATATCCATACAAAAGTTCTTGTAGGTTGACATCATAGGCTTTTGGTTTTTTTATTTTTTTTATTTCGTAGTATTCCCTTTTCAAAAGCTTTCTGAGGGGGTCCTGGAAGATGCTGAGGAGTATCTCTTATATAACTTATCCATGCCCATACCTTCAGGATAACATGTCCATCCTATTCTTGTTGGGATAAATCAGTCTATTAAACCCCGATGAACAACAAAGTTTTTAATTCTTTAGAGAATTCAATTATCTTTCAAATGATCACACACAAAATTTACCTTTAAAATGTATGCTTTTCGAATTATACACAAATAAAATGTTCTTTCCGTCATAGCTTTTTCCTTGTGGATGTTCCTGATATATGAATAGATAGAGAATTGTAAGTAGAAGACTTCAGGCGTTTCCTCAAAATCGTTAGAGCCGTTTATAAATGCATATTACACCGATTACTACACTTTTCTTACTTAGTAGTGGTGGGAAAGTAAAAAAAAACTGCTGTCCCGCTATAAAATGTTTGGCATTAAACAACTGATTTATAGCCAATGAAAGGAATAGCTCACACTAATGAATCACCAATAAATGTTCTCTCCCTCCTCCCTCCTTCACAGGATAGTGCTAAAAGGTAAATTTGTAAAGCCATTGAGTTCCTTAATTTCATTGGTTTGTTTTATCAGCTGTCTTATAAGTTGAGAACATATTAAGTCTATTATAAATCTTGTCAATCTAAAAAAATAATTAAATAATTTTGTTTTTTGTTTTTTAATGGTATAAAATCAAAAACAGATCCTGCACCCAACATTTTGCGCCAGAGTGTAAGCACTGCTAAAATATAATAGACTTATGTTAAAAAAAAAGAAGCATATTTTTAATTCAAATTATGCACTGTTTGGCCAAATTTATTTCATATTGAATTATATATATATATATATATATATATATATATATATATATATATATATATATATATATATATATATATATATATATAAAATTGTATGATTTGTATTTTTGTTTCAGAAATTATTTAATTACTTTTTTAGATTGACAAGATTTATAATAGACTTATATGTTCTCAGCTTATAAGGCATCTGATAAAACAAACCAATGAAACTAAGGAACTCAATGGCTTTACAAATTTACAACTTTTTACAAAATTACAAATTTAAAAATAATATATATATATATATATATATATATATATATATATATTATTTTACATAAAATGAATAATTAAACTGAAAATTTGTTTGCATATTAAGAATTTGAAAGTAGTTAAATTAGTTTACTAAGTTTATTTAGTAAACTAAATTCCTTTAGTTCAACCCTTTAAAATAAATATACAAATCTAAATAAAGTTTTTTTCCAGAGTGATTCATCCTTTCAAGCAATACTTCTTAAGAAGCACAGCTAGAGAAAATAAAAATAAAAAATATGCTAAAGATATTCTATGCCTGGCATTTCGTGATGGAGCACTGAGAAAAGAAACTATCCCCATCGAATATGTTAAATCACAAAGGAAAAATACCAAAATTAATAAAAAGCACAAAGTGGTAGGAAAAAATGCTATTAGAAACGTAACACTATCAAATATGTTCAGTTTGAAGCAGGCATAAAAAAAAGAAAATGAAAAAAAAGAAGCAAACTATATACTATGAATATAATACTTTATTAATTTTGTAAAATCTATTCTGATAAAGTAGATAATGTAGTTTTAGAAGTTGGAACATGATTAGCATATCCTATTTTTTGGGTAAACTAAATAGGAAATTCAAATTAAATAGCCACATTTTAAAGTGTGACTAATGAAAATCTAATTCATACCCATACCTGTTTATCAACACACATTGTATATTTATTCATCATGATCATCACAATCTATTCTCTCTACCGCTTTATGCTGTGTGAGGAGGAAATCAATACAGCCTTTTCCACTCTTGCCGGTCCTCCACCAGCTGTCTACCCTCTCATATTCATATTCCACTCTAATCCTCTCTCTCTCTTCCAAAAGTCTCCTTTCACCTTATACTCCCACTTAGGCCTAGGGTTCCTCTTCGTCAGAGTTCATGATTTTGAAGATTACCTCAGGATGGGAATGTTAAAGTCATGATATAAACAACACTGTATAATGTAAACAATGTAACGGCGAAGGAGTTTACAAATATATTCTCATTATCATTGCTGACATGTGTTTTGTATCCCTGATCTATAAAAAGTTTAACATGGTGCCAGAAGTTAAAATTTACAAATCATTCGCAACGAAACCAACAACTTACGACAACTTTGTTAAACTTTTCAAGTCACATTTTAAACCAAAAAAACACCTTGCTATGGAAAGATACAAGTTGTTCACAAGAAAACAGGCACCCAGTGAATCTATTCAAGACATTGTCGTTGCTCTAAAAAACTTCTCTTTGCCCTGTGAACTGCGAGGCCATCAATGTTCGAGACTTGCTGATCGTCGGATTGGATAGAAAATTTACAAAAATAAAAGAGAGACTTCTTGAAGATGAAAATATCACCCTGGACAAAGCTATTCAGATTGTATCACGGAGGGAGTATAGCCGACAAGAAATCTAGGATATCAACAAAAACCTCAACAAAAAACAAGATAATCCTCATCTCGGACAAAACATCACAAAAGGACAAAAAGTGGACTACAGCAAGAAATCTCAACAACAACAGGTAAAAACTTGCACTGTTG
This sequence comes from Rhaphigaster nebulosa, assembly GCA_948150685.1. NCBI lineage: Eukaryota > Metazoa > Arthropoda > Insecta > Hemiptera > Pentatomidae > Rhaphigaster > Rhaphigaster nebulosa. The sequence continues at coordinate 127,311,878 of OX411309.1, read as the reverse complement.
TGGCATGTCTCATGCAATTCGAAACAGCCCTGAATTTGGTTCTAAGTGTTTCAATTTTAATATGTTCAATCATTTTCCAAAAATGTGTAAACTGCCAAGTAATAAAAATAGAAATATGCCAGAAAATAGATAGAGAGTTGAGACCATAATGTCTGATGTTCATGCCCATGAAATCGCAGATAACGATAATGAATTTTTATTGGCAAAATTGAATCCAAACTAGAAAACCAAATATTTATTTCTATGAAAATTAATAATAAAATAATACAATGTGAGTTTGAGACAGGTGCGAATGTGAATGTCATGATCATCAACAGTACAGGTAAATAATAATGCAATATTAACAAAGCGATATGTAACATTATTTACAAATCATGAGGTACCCATAATAGGCAAAGCAAGTCTTGATTGTTATTATGATAGTAACTTTAAAAATGGTGCAAAATTGGAATTTTTGATAACGGATGTAACTGAAGGTACCATTATTGGTCGAAAGGCTAATCTACATCTCAACTTTATCACTAAAAATGTACACACAGTTTTCGAAAGTTCTAAAAAGGAGAATAATCCAGAAAGTTTTAATAACATGTTTGAAGGATTAGGACACATTAAGCATTTAATACACTTGCAAATAGATGATAAAATAAAACAGTTATAGGCCCTATGAGAAAAATTCCATATAATTTATGCAATTCTTTTATACAAGAATTCAGAATAATGGAATCCTTGGATTCCAAGAACTTTGGAAAACTGTGTGTACATTTTTAGTGATAAAGTTGAGATGTAGATTAGCCTTTCGACCAATAATGGTACTTTCAGTAACATCCGTTATCAAAAATTCCAATTTTGCACCATTTTTAAGGTAAATGAACCTACTAACTGGGTAAACTCGGTAATTCTTGTAAAAAAGCCTAATGGACAACTTAGGGTATGCCTATATCCAAGAAATTTAAATAAAGCAATCATAAGACCAAGGAACTACTGCCAAATATAGACTACATAAAAACAAAAATTGGTGAAAGCAAAGCAAAAATCTTCTCAATCTTAGATGCGACTTCGGCATACTGTTCTTTAGAATTGGATTATGAAAGTTCTCTCTTAACAACCTTTAACACACCTGTAGGTAGATTTCGATTGCTTAGATTACCATATGGAATAAATAGTACATCAGAAATTTTTCAAGTTAAAATGGAAGACAATTTTTCACAGATAAATTTAATAACATGTTGGTATATTAATATACCAAATATAATATATTAATAATAATAATATATATATACTAATATATATATACTAATATATATATATATATATATATATATATATATATATATATATATATATATATATATATATATATATATATATATATATATATATATACTAGAATCTCCTTAAGTATTTTGTCATGGTTTTCCTTATTATCTGCAAATATTAAAAAATCATCTTGGTATATTAATATATTTATTTGGTATATTATTATATTAATATATATATATATATATATATATATATATATATATATATATATATATATATATATAATAATATACCAAATAAATATATTAATATACCAAGATGATTTTTTAATATTTGCAGATAATAAGGAAAACCATGACAAAATACTTAAGGAGATTCTTAATAAAGCTTGTGAAATAGGTCTCAAATTCAATAAAAATAAATCAAAATTTGAACTAAGCAGTATAAAATATTTAGTTATGATTTTTACAAAGATGGCATAAATGCAGACCCTGGATAAGGTTTCTGTAATTATTAATATAACATCCCCTAAATCAGTAAAAGAATTACAGAGATTTTTAGGAATGCTTGATTTTCTTGGTCCATTCATTCCTAATCTCTCTTCTGAAACAAGTAATATAAGACAACTGTTAAAAAAAGAAAATAAATATAATGGGGACGAAAATCATTAGAAATAATTTAATAGATTAAAACATTTAATCACTGCAATACCAGTATTGGTGTACTATGACACAAATAAACTACTAACACTTTCAACTGATAATAGTAATGATGCAATTGGTGCAGTTATATTGCATGAAAAACCCTATTGCCTTCGCTTCAAGTAAATTAAATTGTTACCAAACAAATTATCCAATAATACACAAGGAGTGTTTAGCTATATATTATGGATGTGTCACATTTCACCAATAGGTGTAAGGTAAGGTAGTTAATGTTGAAACCAATCATAAACCCTTAATTTCTTTATTTAAAAAAATGTTGCATCAGTTACCACCAATAGTGTAAAGAATAATGCTTTAATTACAAAAATGTTCACTGAATGTAATTATTGTACCTGATAAATATATGTCTATTGCAGATACTTTATCAAGGACTTCAAACTATCATGATAAAGATGTATTAAAATATATAGATAATGATGTAAATTTGCACATAAATTTAATTTGCAACAACTTATTTCTTACTTGTATATGGAATAGAGGAAATCAAGGAGGAAACTAAAAAATATCAAGTTTGTCAAACCCTACTTAAATATATTTCTGATGGATGGCCTGAAAAAATCTTGAGTGTCTTTTCAGATGCACAACCATATTTTAAATTTCAACAAGACTTGCATAGCACAAATGGATTATTGTTTCATAATTCAAGTGTGACAATACTTAGATCATTAAGATCAAAAATTCTAACTATAATTCATGAAGGACACTTTGGAGAAGATAAATGTATTTTAAGAGCTAGAAATCTAGTATTTTGGCCTAATATTTATACTGATATAAAAAATTTAACACAATCTTGTGAAACATGGCAAAAGTTTTCAACAAAAAATTTTTAAGCTATCAATAATCCATCATGAAATTTCATTTATTCGAAATTAAAGCATAATAAAGGTAAAAATGTCTCTAGAAGTAGGGTATCTGTAGACCAACAAGGGGCTGAGAACATTCGCAGATAGAGTGTGATTTAAAAAAATAAATACAACTTTTCGCTATTGGTTCGCTCAAAATCCTAGAAGGATATTCTAAATATTGATAGTGTAGATAAATTAAATAAGATTATTCTTTTTTTATTTTTATATGACTTGTATGACACATATTATGTAACAAGGAAACAAACTGATTATTACCCATTACTAGCGAAAGTATGTAAATATCAGTAAGGATATAAACATTATTATCTTCAGAAAAATATTGTTTTTTTATCTAGTTTATTACTTGATATTAGAGGCAAAAGAAGGCTATTATTATTATTCTTCCTTTGACCCGAGATAGCGCTTTCCCGCTCGACTTTAATGCAAAAATGACCCAATTCTCTTAAAAATCAGGTGCTAGCTGATGGGCTACCTGCTGTAGGTACGGTGAGGGCCTACATATAGTCCAACCGAATAAGGTGAAAAAAAGGGATAAATCTCGGAATGGAAAATAATGAGCTGAAAATTTGCATGCACTTTTATTATGACTTTCTAAATGTTCGCTAAAAAGTCACATTAAATCTCGTGTTGACGTTTCAAGTTATTAAAGGTAAAAGGTCAAAAAAGGTGACAAAAATCGTTTTTTTTTTTAAATATCTTGTTTATTAGGCGTCCCACCTCGTTAGACGTTGGTATAAAACTTATAGAAAATTTAATTCTGTTCGTTTGGCTTTATTTATTTTCCTTGCACGATCTACCGTTATATATATATATATATATATATATATATATATATATATATATATATATATATATATATATATATATACATAACGTTCTTTCTACGAAGATAATCAATATAAACTAATTTATGTAGCATTTAACAAGCTCTGAATTTAGTGGCATATCTAACAGTTCCATAAAGAGATGAAGTATTTAAAAAAACACATCGTACACGAGTTTGGCATTATGCAACCAGTCATATCATGAGAACAGTTAGATATTTCGTGAACTTTTTGACGTTCTGATGTCTATTACAACTCAAATTAGAGTTGGTTAAATGCACCATAAAGTACAATAGTTTATATTTTATATAAAGAGGAATATTCATTATTGTGTATGAATTATGTTTCTCATTAACAAAAAAAAAAATGTTATTACAACTATAATAGTTTTATAAAAGGTACGGCTTCTGACAAAATTTAATGTTTCAAATTTTTCTATGATGATTATCATCCGAATGAATATATAATTGTTATTTGAATGTGGAATATTTTATTGTAAAAAAAACAAGTAAATAACTAAAAAATAATAAGCATAGAAAAAAGCTTCATTGAATATTTTTTTATCTGTATTAAATTAAAACAAAAAATTTATGAATCCATTATGTAATCATTTATAAATATCACAGATATAAAAATAACACAATAATAAAAAAAATTACGCGAGGCCACAGCTACTATTAGATTGACGTAGCCGCCACACCTTTCTCACGAAGCACCAAGGACTTCAGATCCTACCTTACAATATATACGCATATACAAGTTATCGGAATCTGTGATTCCCATGTTGGTACTCTCCCTATAACATCTTTCGCCAACTACCCCAAAAAGCGATTATATTCCTTAGCTACATTTACAATAGTATCTTTCGCACAATTCACTTTCCTCTGATTTGGAAATACTTCATAATTATTCTTTTCCTTAAACCAGGTAAAGCTGTAAATAATCCCTCATCATATAGGTCAATAATCTTGTTCCCGATTCTTACAAAAATCTTTGGAAAAATCCTTCTAAAACGCATCCTTCCAATACTCGAATCCCAAAAAATCCCTTCACACTAGGGTTGGAATATCGAAAGGAAAATTTCGATATTCGATATTTTGATATATCGCAAAACCAAATATCGATATCCACCGATAATCGCTAGAAAAATATCGATATGTCGAAAGGAAATGGATGAAAAAGCAAAGAAAGTGCATCAAATGAGTATAATGTTAAACTGTGAAGAAGGTTATGAAATAATATAATGATTATTATTTATAAAACAATATTTTTATTAGCCATGAATCATTATAAAAAAAAGATAGAAAAGAATTTGACTTCAAAGAAAAAAAATGTTATAACATATTTTTATTTTGAAGACTTTTAGCCATATTTGATATATTATAGTCTTCTAGAAGTTTTTCAATAGTAAAACATTCAAACTTCTCAAATTTTTATTTATCTTATAACTCTTCCGACTATATTGTGCATTCTCGAAATATTCATTTAAAAATATGTAATTTATTTGATATACATCTCAGTACCATCATTATTTATATAAATTAAAAATATGATTAATCATTAATCATAATAACATTTGTAAGTAAATCTTATCTAATAATTATTGTTTGGTAATTAAATATTGTTTATTGTTATATTTACTGGTAAAACTCTAGAATGGTAACCTCGACATGGAGAACATCTAGATTTTTAGGACCTGGGTGATCTTAAAAACCTTCGCCATTTTGTGGTTACGATTCTGGAGTTTTACCGAATAAAGGATATTGTTAAAATAAAATATAGTAAAATCTCGATAATTTTTATGGTCAAGCGTTCGAAAGGTAAATATGAATTATCGAGATATCCAAATTATACAGATTTCCAATAATCGGCGGTAAAAAATAGGAAATAACAAAATTAATACAAAATTGTATTAATATGAATGGAAATACAAACGATATAGTTAGATCTACAAAAAAATTCGGTTATTTTCTAATGCTGCAATCCTTGAAGACGGATCTCATCGATGGCTTCGATAAGCATGCTCAGAGCAGAAAATACGTTTACACAAACATCCGATATTACCAAGAAATGACACACGTTGTAGATGCATCATTACGCCATTTTAGAACTAATCGTCGGCACATCAATTTCTTCTTCATCTCCTTTTTTTACGGAGTCAAAATTTCCTCGTCAGTTAGGATCTAAGCTACTGCTAAACCTTTGTCAAAATAGGCGAAATCTCGAAAAGTCATGGGAGTTCTTAATTTTGAGGTAGGTGATTCCCATCTTTGATACTTTCTAAGAGTTGCATCTATTTATGGCCAAGTTTAGAGATTGCAGCATAGAGGTTGTGCTGGGAGGAAAAAACAGAAGATAAACATCGCTGAGTGATGTGGTAATGTTGTGGGCTGTATAATTATCCGGGCCGTAATAAACAGTGGAAAATTTTCGCTGTGTTTTATTCCACATCCTGTACACATTCGTAGAAAATTTCACTTATGATACATGCTTTTGTATTTGCACGATAGGCGTTCGGTAAAGTTTTTGTTTATAAAGCACCTTGCATTCACGGATTTGCTGGTCATGAGCGAACTTAATTTTTCAGATCAATCTATGTAGTCGGCTAACAGTATGGTTACAGGTTTTTTTTACAATTTTATTTAAAGAGAACTTAATAGAGAAAAAAGAGAGTAAACCGACCGAAATTCATAGAAAACATTTCTCTCTCACTCACTCACCTCTCCTCTTGAAAAGATTAAAAGTTAACCAGATTTTCTATTTGGAAATTCGAATAATAAGGCGTTTACATTACTTGGAAGACGAAAATAAATAAGAATTATCGGGGGAACCGGATTGCAGTGTTTTACAGTTAACAAATGCCATTGACCCAGGAAGTATTTGTTATTAAATAAGGTTTACAACCCAGGAAGTTATTGTTGTCCTTTCTGGTTATCAGCATTAAAACAAGTTCTATCTTAATCATCCCTTCTCCTATTGTATGTATAAAAGCTTATCTGAAAGGGACAGATCATGCAGTATCCATGTATCACAATGTAGTAACCAGTATCTAGAATGTAGTATTAGAATGTAAGATAGAATGTAAGGTAGAATAAGGTTATGTGAGACACTCTCACTATGTTTAGCTTTAAGTCTAGTTATAATATCTTTAGAATCTATCTGTCACTCAGTAGGCTCATTATATATATATATATATATATATATATATATATATATATATATATATATATATATATATATCACGTAACTTGTACTCTGCTTAATAAAGTTATTTTTAAAGCTTATACTCATCGACTTTGTTAACTTTACGAATAAGTTTTACGAGCGTGATACGAAATAAAGGGAGACTTTTAAGAGACCAGAAAATCTATACGAATTACTGGGATATGAATTACCGAGATTCTACTGTAATATAGTTTAGCATATGGTGTGATCGATATATCGTAAAATAGCGATATCATCGATATATCGGATGTTAAGATATCAATATAATATATCCGTTTATATCGCGTGTCGATATTCCAACCCTTCACACCAGTTTGTATTCCGCTCATGATATTCCACTATTCGACAAGGCCTTCGAGTTGTTGACCATATATCCTTTGCACCTGAAACCAAGCAATACAACACTGGGACCTTTCTGGACGTAGCACAAGCTTTCGACTGGGTAAGCCATGGTGGCTTGCTTTTCTAGCTTAAAATCCAATAACCCCACTCCTAATACGTAATCCTTCAATCCTAACTCTCTAACCGTTTCTTCAGTTTGCAGTGGTGCTGAACTTTCCAACTATTACCAATCGAGGCCGGTGTTCCAAAAGGCTGCGTCTTAAGCCCTATCTTCTATATTTTATTCACTGTTGCAATTTCTACAAATGCCGATACCTTTCTGGCAACATTTACCAATGATACCGCTATTCTATCATCCAATTCAGACCCTGAAATGGCATCCTTAAACCTGCAAAGCCACCTCTCCCTGATCGAACAAGTGCAAAAATTGGCGTATCAAAGCCAATGAATCAAAATGTAAGTATGACACGATCATTCTCCGACGAAGTAAGGTGCTGAGCCCTAGCGGATAGAAAATGTATCAATATTGAGAAGGTTATAGAAAATTTAAAAAGAAATAGATAGGTAAAGCTGAAAATTAGGAAAATTTTATCAAATGTAAACATTGAGAACTGAAAAAGGTACAAAATTTTGGCTCATAATAATGACATCACCTGATACGAGCGCAATTACGGACCAGGGTTGATTATTATAATTAAATCATGTTTTTAAAAGAGAAAAACAGTCTACAATATTAAGAACTGAAAAAGGTACAAAACTTTGGCTAATAATAATAATGATGCCACACGTTCTTATATTATGAAAGAATTAAAAGACTCTATATCATTGTTTGTAAATGATAACGAAACTTTAAGGTCTTTTAACAGTTTATACTATGAGAGATTAAAAATGCATATAAAGATGTTGTTTTGTTTATGTTTCAGTGAGATGAGTAAAGCTAGAGGATTAACAGTTCCAGTTGCGAAAATTTTTAATATTGCGTAAGCTATTTTGTTTATATTTCAGCGAATATAAACGCCGTTCGCGGTCTTTCTCCGCGACTACTGGACCAATTTACATGAGATTAGAGTTACTTTGCCGGATGGATGAGAACCGTGACCTACGTACCGGAAGCGGGCCCTTCGGTTACATAGTTGAAGCTGATATAGAGAATCTGGAAAGGTTACACAATTTGCACAACGATTTCCCCCTGTTGCCAGAGAATAACGTTCCACCTGGTGGGAAATTCAGAAACCTTTTAGCCTCTCTGAGCAACAGGGAGAAATATGTTGTACATTTTGTGAATTTACAGCAGGCCATGGGCTTAGGACTAAAGTTAGTTCGAGTACACCGAGCTCTCAGATTCCGGCAATCTCAATGGCTTCATAGTTACATTGACCTCAACACAAGACATCGGCAACAGGCCACTAATGATTTTGAAAAAGACCTCTTCTACAAGCTCATGAACAATGCCGTTTTCGGGAACCAACTTATAAGGACAGGACGATATACACCGAATCCTTCGTGGCAGTGCATCTGGACTTTGAACAGATCAAGATGAACAAACCTATGTATGTAGGGATGGCCATTCTGGATCTCTCCAAAGTCCGGATGTACGATTTTCATTACAATTCAATGCTAGCGTACTACGGACCAGACAGACTAAAACTTATGTACACTGACACAGACAGTTTATTATATCTTATACAAACGGACGATTTTTATAATGATATGGACAACTACATGGTCGAACTCGATACGTTAGACCATCCCTACTCCCACGACCATCCCGCACACAAGACACAATAAAACGGTGTTGGGGAAATTTAAAGATGAGGCCAACGGAATGCCCGTCTCCGAGTTTGTCGAACTGCGAGCGAAAATGTACTCGCTACGAATCCACAACTATGAGGAAAAGAAAAAGGCGAAAGGGATAAAAAAAGGTAGCTGTTAATAATAGGTTATCGTTTTCAGATTACCTCACCTCATTGCGTGACGGAAAAGAGTTTAAAACAACTTTTCGTTCGATAATATCGAAGCAACATAAGCTCTTTTCTGTCGAGCAGACTAAAACGTCCCTTTCGCCACACGACGATAAACGTCATCATATCGACGGGATTCGTACCTTGGCCCATGGCCATTATTACATACCGGATGTGTAGATGAAGTGTGGGGACATGGCCGAATTTCTTCCTCTAACAAACTCTCTCACAATATTGACCAATGTAATGTAAATAGTATAAATTGTAAATAGTAGTCAATAATTTTGTTTAAAAAAGAAATAAAATATTGAATAAAAAAATTAAATTAAAGAAAACAAATTATTTTTTTTTTTAAATATATATTAAAAGTAAGTAGTTTGATTTTTCTTAATAGGTATTAGTAGAAAACTTAAACGTTTAGTAGAAAAGTGTAGAAAGATTAGGTTTATTATACCAAGTCTCAATTTATTTATTTTAAAGATGTATTTTTTTTTTTTTAATCTACACTATGAAAAATGACTAAATAAAAGAAAGGTTTAAAGGAAATTTTCAATTATTTATCGTTTCCAGATGCTATTGAAGATTTAATTTTGTAAAGATATTTTTTTTTTTACTTTTTTCTTTTTTTTTTTTTTTACTTGTTGATATATTATTGGTGTTTTTATTTGTAAACCGAAGCTATGGAATGTGTGTTATTGTCTCTGGCGTGGCCGTGATGGCCGGGCAAGTTAGGACGAAGGTTCCAGGGTGCCCGGTTCGGAACGGTGTGAGCTGGATGGCGAGGCCGTTATGGCCGGGCAAGCTGGGGCGAAGGTTCCAGGGTACCCGGTTCGGAACGGTGTGAGCTGGATGGTGAGGCCATGATGGCCGGGCAAGCTGGACGAAGGTTCCAGGGTGCCTGGTTCGGAACGGTGTGGGTTCGATTCCCACTGGGGCAATTAATATTTATTTTTCGGCGGCCCCGAGAAATAAATCTTGACACTCCCACTCTGGTTAGCCGTCAGGACAGAATCACAAAAGACCAAAAAGAATGTATGTTACAAAATATTAACAGCAATAGTATATCAACAAACCTCCCCGATGCCACACCTTGACGAGGTGGAGAGGCTTACTTCTAAATTATATTTAGAAAACTAAGATGAGTGCAAACGAAAATATGAAACATTTTATCCTTATTTATTTATTTTTCAGTTTTTATTTATCATATACAAAATTAGTTTATAGGTCTCAACCATCACGGTAAGTATATCTATCAATACGCGAAATCAATAAAAATTGCTAAAATAAAATAAAATTTGTTTTAAAACGGTGACAGTGAAGAATTGTGTACTCGGTGCTCTATACTTAAAGATTACAAAATGCCAAAAATCATATTAAAAACATAATGAAACAGGTTAAGGCATGATAAAACATACTAAAAAAATCTGGTGCGGTGCACGTATCACATATACATTTATTATGGCAGCACTATTCTTATTCCCGGAAATATTTTTCAACTTGGAAATTTTTTCCTCTCCTTTAGTTAATTATTAAATTCCTTCATAGTTTATATTTATCCATTTTTTTTTTTATTATTTATTACTTTTCTATTACTACTAACAATGAGAGGTGGTGGCACAGACACACTCTCACACATATTTTGTGAGACTTGATTATTTGGACTCAAGGGAGCTTAAAACGTATATTTCCTTTGATAACTGTGATTTGAAACTTTTTCACGATCGAAATATTTTCTCTTATTACATATTTCATATATAGGTAAGTGAAAGTAAAAACAAAATCCGCTAAAATTCACAAAAACAGCTAAAATCAATATAAAAACAACTAATAGCAATTATAAAAATATCGAAAATCAATAAATACGTGCTGTAATCAATAAAAACCGTTAAAGTAAAATCGATTATAAAAATATCTAAAATCCGTTAAAATCAATAGAAATTACTAAAATCATTAAAAGCTGCTAAAGTCAATCATAAAACATATCTAAAATTTACTAAAATTAATAAAGTAACAGACAAAAACAGTTATAAAAAATATCTGAAATTGATTAAAATATACTATAAAACAAAAAAAATAAATAAAGCTTTGTTGAAAATTGGAGGCTGCAGTCTAACCAATAAAAGACCTACTCAAAAAAATAATACCAATGAATTGAAAGAAAATGATGGATTCGGCTGAGACATTTTCTCTGATACTATTACCGAACTGCATTTTCCTATTGGAAGTTGATAAGAATTAACTGAAATCAATAAAAACCGATAAAATTACGGTGAGGTTCTCCCACCATAGATCATAGTACCCCCACCACCCGCTATGAAGCGAGCATTAGTCGACCTGCTCCTATTCTATTCAGACAGGTTCGAGCAGGTCGAACAGAGTATCAATAAAATATAAATTAGGATTAGTACTAATTATGAATTAGTGTTAATTAAGGATTATTTAATATTTATTAATAAAAATTTACTGAATCGTGTTCGAAGTTGTCAATACCGACTCGTGTACTTTGAAAATATTTCAAAGCTATGAAAAGGTATAACCTTTTTTGCCAGCGTGATACCGTCGTTTTGATGTATCGATATATTTGTAAATTTGTAAGTCCATTGATTATACAATCAGAGATTATAACATAGTATATTATAACATAGAAGATTAAAAATTTGTTTTGTGTACGTGTAAAAGTTGACCATGAATTAATGATTAATTAATATTCATAAATTACAATTTACT